>BROG01000009.1:682500-900000 GCA_030159075.1 Atrina japonica
TGAAACATGAAGTCTCAATTCTAGACAGCGCAGGTTCCGAACCCCGCTGGAACCCAAGCTGATTTTCGTGAGAAAGTTTGCTAGTTTACTTGTAGAAGACCGGTGGTTTCTTCCCGCCAGCTTTCAAAATGAAGGTTCTTGGTTCGATCCCCGGTCGTACTGGGTTTCTACAGATGATACTTGATCTCCTATCCACACAGCCTATGTCACTCAAGCAAGGACATGATCATACATACCTAAGATCTCTCTCCCTGCCTCAAAGGAACGAGTGGCAAGGGATTTACGAAAACACGCCGCTCGTTAAATCAAGCCATATATAAAGCCTTTTATGTATGGCTGGTTAAACCAAACCAAAGCAAGCAAACGCCGACCTCGGAGTAGTAAGTTGCATTGGAAATTATTCAGAAAAACAACAAGCTAATAAATAAAATTAATGACACTGCCACAGGTAAATTTGATAAAGTCTTATAGTTTACAGGTAATAATCACATTTGTTATACTTAAATTTGCCCGGAAGTAACGTCATTACTACGTCTGGCACGATTATCGTTGAATCAAGGTTTATTTACATAATTATTTCATCTACGATACCAAGTTGGGATGCGAATTGCTGGTGTATTTGTTGCCTTGATTCTGTTCATTTTTAGATATTATTCTTTAGAGCAATTTGTTAAACCCCTCCACAGGGCTCACAATGAAAATGTAGCAAAATAAAAGGTGATAAAAAGTACTAGTGGCCTTGACCTTTGACCTATAAAATTATTGGAGTCCGCGCTTTCAGAAAAGTTGCTAAGTAAGTAGTATGCATAGTTTGAAAACGGCATATGAGTGAAGTTTTTTTTTCTTGGTATCTTTCCAATTGTATGATTGACGGACACAGCATCATTACTATATCCCCTTCTCCTCGCGATAGATAAAAAGCAAAACGTGAACTAATGATTACGTGAAACGTAACGCTAAATTTTGATATTTACCATTCCGTTCCGTTTACTATTCTGCGTTTTAGCAGAGACACGTAGCCTATGCATACACATATGTATTATAAGGTCTCAGGTTTTAGCAACATCCATAACTGAAAGGACTCGGTCAACATTTCTTCCTCATCATACATGAATAATGCGTTGTATTGAATCCATTCACTACTTCTCGTTCCATCCTATGCATACATTATTATATCTACCCTCTAAAAACCATAACTTATCCACTGAAGGTAAGTGAGGCCGAGGGGAAGTTTCTGTGCGAAGGCAACAGACAGTCGCCATGCACGGTATATTTCAAAGAGCTTTCAATTGGAATGGTCTAAATTTCATTTACGCATAACCCTCATCTTTCCAAGTCAGGGATCCATGTTTTTCATAATACACCTTGACAGATTATATTTCATATTCGGCGGTCACTGGTGACGATATCTAGCACCGATCTAAACTTTCATTTATTATAAATTGACCCGACACCGACCCCTGACTTTTAGCCAATGAAAAGACTCAGCCTCCATAGCCTATTTGTCGTCATTATTCTGTGCTTACGTCCCCCTATCATGTAGTCGATGCGTGATCGATTGTTAGACGCGTTCTAACTGGCTGCAGCTAACGGTAGCGGCCACTAATGGAAATCGACGCCGCGAAGTCCTCCCGATATAGGCCATATCTGTCAAGGTGTATGAGGAACGAAGAGGATCAGAAAGCATTGACTTGGGATGATGCATAACCCTATGTATTATTGACCAATTTATAAACCTATCAGTATCAGATTCATTAGGGGGGGGCGTAAAGGGCGTGCGCCTCCTCTTTGAACTCCAAAGTAAAGGTTGGTATACAGTAAACAATTATGTACCCGAACTACATAATATTGTTTTCACTCATACATAATATGTACTAAATCAATACTACTGACACGTAAAGAATTCTGGGTAAAATTTGACTATCTTCTTTGCGTTTAACCAAAAAAATGGTGGATCCCCCCCAAACTACTTTACGCACCCTCTTTGAAAATTTCAGGATCCACCCTGCTTATGGTTTTCAGATGCCAATTAACGTAGTTGAGAACAAAAACCGTATATGACACCATATACATTAATTCGTTTCCAGGTAGAAAAAGCGCCACGGCCTTGTAAGAGCATCGCGCTTTAAAACACGAAGTCTCTCACCTCTAGACAGAGTTCTCAGGTTCTCGCCCCGTTGGGACCTAATCTGATTTTGTGAGAAAGTTTGTCAGTTTACTTAGGGGAAAACGGGACATGATCTGTTCCAAGGTATATTGTGACCGGTTAAAAATACTAGTAGCCACCACCATATAAACTGGAAATCTGTTGATTGTGGCGTTAAACACCATTCAACAAACAAATAAACAAACAAACATGAGCAAAAACAAGGGTGAAATGAAAGAAAAAGGTGCGCATGTAGAAATGTCGAACAGTAAGGAATGTAGCATCTGTTGAATTGAAAATTTAAAGTTGGCACAAATTGTTAATTAAAAAATTAGCAAATTAATGACAATCATGAATATTGGAATACAGAGTTTCTGGTATTCGATTCCACGCAGCTTTTGCAATTAGACTGTCGGTAAGTTTATAATAATTTTGTTTACAGAGAGAAAGTGATTGATTTTCAAATGACTGGTCTCTTTTGTGGAAAGCCCTTTAAAAGTTCAACGATTTGAAACACATTTTTCACTTTCAGTCCAATAATTTATTTTTAAACTGCCTATAATATACGTTTTCAAAGATTTCAGTTTTAACAACGTAATGCTGTCATTTCGATTTTTATTCAGTTTGACATCCACCAATTTTGCTTTCAAATAAATAATGTGTTTTAAACGCTCCACATCTTAACATCGTTTAATATCTATTGATAGCAAATAAGTTTAATAACCCTTGACAAATTGAAATTTTAATTTAAGCTAAAATAAAATTAGTATTCCTCTTAATAACAAGAGTAGTTGTAAATAAGTTCACCTCTGGTATTTAGAAATTGATTAAGACCCCACCTACCTCTCTCTCTCTCTCTCTCTCTCTCTCTCTCTCTCTCTCTCTCTCTCTCTCTCTCTCTCTCTCTCTCTCTCTCTCTCTCTCGCACACACACAGTTTAACCTGTTTTAAGAGGCTATTGAAGTGAAGATAAATGCATACTCATATACAAATTCTCACATACACATACACATTCTCTCTCTCTCTCTCTCTCTCTCTCTCTCTCTCTCTCTCTCTCTCTCTCTCTCTCTCTCTCAAACACACACAACACACACAGGCACGCATCATGTTTGTTTCACAGCAAAGGTCGTAAGCATACAGAGGCGTAAGTTTATTTATCAGGTTAACGTTGAAATAAAAATTCGCAAAAGCAAAAGTTTGTTTGTCCGGCGAATTAAAACTAACGATATATTTGTACTTTCCATGGTCCAACAGGTATCTTGAAAGACATCTGATTAGTCAACAGAAGGATTAAAATAACTTATACAGTGTAACAGCCAGATTTTTTTTCCGTTTGAAGGTTAAGAAAACTCAGCAAAACCACATATAAAACATGAATCACAGAAAGTATCATTTAGAACGTTTATTACAAAACAACAAAGGTTTCTTTACTTTGGGGTTAATGGATTGTGAAAATATCCATATGGCGGCCACGCGAGCAATAAACTCTGTCAACAACAGTATTGAATGAGAGTGGGAGGAAAAGAAATAAAATCGATTATCACAGAAAAATAAACAGCGGGATCATCGCAGGTGTATGTAAAATTTAGATCACGTGATTATTTATCTACATACATACATGGGTAATAAGTTTATGGTACATTAGAATAATAAATTTGTAAAACCGCGATTTCATGTTGATGCCGCAACATTTATAGATATGCTTAAAAGCTGCTATATAGTTTTAAAATCTTTATCGTGGATTTTTATATTTAAATCAATTGTAGAGTTTCATGGTTAAAATCGGGAATGATTTTATGAAATAAACATATTAGACACAAAATGAAAACTATTTTTAAACTCAAAATAATTTTACTTAAAATCAGTATAATCCGAATACTTAATGTGACTACTGTTAGATTCTATTTAGAAGATTTTGATTATATTCTGAATGTGTATTTTCTGTTTAATAACTTATAAAATAATCCCTAAATTAGCGTTTTTTGTTACCGGGATATTAAATACTAGGTATTATGACAAAATTTAATTATTTTTTTTATATATATTTATCCAGAAATTTATGAAAAATTGAATTTTGACAAGATTTCCTGTCGATCTTGGGAAAAGTGTCGTTTATTAGACTTTCATTCCTGAGTTTAAGAGTGGTATGTTCTTTTCTGTTGTTTAAGACCAGTCTATTATGGTGTGTAGGGTCGAAAGGGGAAATGGAAATTATCATCCCATACTCAGTTCAAGATGTTTTTTTATCCCGATAAATGATGGCAAAATGATGCTACACCGGTACTACACATGTGATAAAATATTCGAATTGATATTTTATTTTCGAATATTACTATTTACCTATTCATTTGCAAATATTCTTACATGCCGGTCTCCACTGTAGTTTTAATGTTAAAAAATAATGGAAATTTCAACGTCAAATTCTGCCGAAACCATACGAGTAAATGCAACAACTACTGCGCCACACACACATCACAGTTTGTATAGCAGATTTATTTATTTATTTATTTATTTATCTATCTATCTATTTATTTTGTAATCCGCATGCAAACTCAAAAAAGATTTATTGTTTTAATTATGACAGGGGAAAAAAGAAAGAGTAGAATGAGGTGAATAATTCGGGTGAGGACGGGCAACAAATTTAACTTTTGACAGCGAATGTTTAATTGCTCTCAGAAGAACAGCTGCGAGTGATGGGTTAGTTAATACTTCAACGTTACCCAAATGTTGCATATTTCTGTCCTGCTCCGTGGGTCATCAGGCGTACAATTCCGTTATTTCCTTTCAATTAAACACCTGCCAGCGATATTGCCGTATATTATCACCTGTGTCCCGATGCCAAATATAGAAAATAACTCATTTCTAATAAACCTTAAATTTTATTTCATTATCCGGCCATGTGTTCAATAAACAAATAGCGATACAGTAAGTGACCAGCGAAATTATATCACGCAATTAAATGTCAAAATGACCACTGGGTGTAAAATTATGCCCCGGTTCTCCCAATCTGCCAGGATTTCATCACCTTCGGACAATGAACAGTCCCCAGTATATATCAAAACGTGAGGTCAAATTTGATGGAAAATGATGCAAGTGATAATTATTTTGACATAAATATAAAGGTAATCTTTGTGTTCCTATTCAAGGCAGTTGTGATTTCCCGAAGATTTATTCGAGATCCCCGAAACTTTACACCTCTATCTTGTGTCCAAAATATCCGATTTTTGGCTCCTGGGGAAAACTCGGCAGATGAATTGTAATGATAATCATTAAGAGTTATGTAATTGACAACTTGGCAGGTTTAATATGATTTTTTTTTTAAAATAGGACAAACTGTTACAGTACCCGGATTGACAAGCGACCCTGGGTATAGAGTTTAAGAAGTAGATGTACTTGTATATTAGGCCTTGCTGTTAAGAGAGAAATAAAATCGGAATAGATAACGTAGGTACATTTTCGCACGTAAAATTGCACACCACTTTAAGGGAACAAAATTGTATTTTTTTTTTCTCATTTTATTTTTTATTGTTAATACTAATGTAAGGGGTGACTTAATTTTTACTTACCAGCCGAGCAACATTTTGAATAAAGTACTGAAAATTAAAGTGGATATCCCGACATACAAATAAATAAAGGGACGTAATTACAATTAGAACCCATGGGATAACCATGTAATTTTTTTTATTTTCAAAGGAAAAATCGTATAGAAATAAAAATATCCAATGTAAATTATACTGTATAACCTATATTTATATCGTTATCATCCAACCGATAATTTATGTCGCAAGTTTTTCACGACCATTTCAAATGTGCATGCGACAACCCAACAATGATAATTGTTGTGTCATACCGACCATATCGCCGGATCCTTGTTTATTTGTCGTTTTTACGAGCTGATTTTCCATCAACTGTGTAATATTATGGTAGATTGTTTTGGGGGATCAAGTCAAAGCACATTTTGCAGTGTGGGGTTATTTACTCATTATATTGACGGTAAATTATACATACATGTATATACATTTCAGCAACATAAACTCAACTTCAAGATTGAAATTACCAAATCACACTTTAATTTATTCGTAAAGTTTTGCTCTTTAAATTGACGAAAATAAAATAACAAATCGCTGAAAAATATGAAATACATGTATATGCTATTAAAAGTCAGTTCGGCGTCCTTTATGAGTTTTAAGATATTATAATTTTGCTTTGGAATGTTACTTTTCGGTTATTTTTTTTAAACATTATATAAACACTTGTGACAGAATTGACGTTAAAATTGATTGACCGGACTGTTTACAATTCTTGCGCACGATAAACATGCAAATGAGTTTTGGTCGAGTTGCTTAGCTTTCTCTTGCTGTGTATTGGCAGATCTTGCCGTGAAGATGGACATTCACGTGATCTTAAGCGATGAATTTTCAAGCTTGAAAAATGTTTTACATGCAAACGTTTTCTGTCCTGTCGCATAGTAATTTAATATCGATGAAACTATGTTTATAAGCACAAGGTTTTATATTCATATCGCAGATCTATGTACAAATGTAGTTTGAGCCATCAGTAATCACGTTAGACCGAATATCTGCCCCGAATGTAAGTTACTTTATTAATAAAAAGTAACTTGAAATCGTTGAAGAAATTCGGCCTACACCCAACTGTGTTATAAATTGGAAAGAAATGTGGAAAAAGTTGTGATGTGTTCGTTGTTATTATTGTTCTTATTCGAAATAAAATTTGGTGATTCACGCAGGTTTTTGTTAATTTGAAAACTTTGGAAATAAAATGCATTTTCTCAGTAAAAAGGCTGATGTCATATTGTGACAGTAAATTCAAAATTTTCAACATGACAATGGTACCCTTTATTTAAATTACCCTGCAATATATATCAAACATATGTACTTTCTCAGTATACCGAGTGTATTATACCTCATTAAAACTCGACAATTACCATCAACTCGTATCAGTACTTTCTGAATTCTTAACAGATATATAGTAATATAAACCTGGGGTGAACATTCCCACAAGTTCTTGGGCCAGTTTCACCAAAGCCCGTAACTCTAGGTGTAGACGTAAACTTGGACTCGTAACTTTCGTCTAAAATGAGTTTCACTAATGACCGTACCTTTCTTCCTACATATAAACTTACATACGAGTTAACGTCTGCTCCAAAATACTACTGGATTTAATTAATGTTACACGTAACTACCTGTACGATTACGTGTATGCATACGTTTACGACTTTTAGTGAAACTGAAACTACGCACACAAAAATAAAATCTTTACTCGAGTAAATTGCGACCTTTCAGTGAAATTCGCCCTTTGTCCCACCGTTTAACGAAAATATTTTGTGATAAAACTCGAGGTTTTGCCAGAAAATAATCATATACTAGTATCTCATTTCAAAAGCCCACAACATAATTATTTCGTCTGGGATTATTTTCTGCTAACCGATGTATTTATAAATTATTGACATCTCGCAAAAAGCCCGACACAGCACGCACGCATTAGCAGACTTTTAAACGACACGTCAAAAGTTGTGTGATTATGACGTCACAATTGAACGACGTCATAATGCACATTGCGATTCATGTTTCACACATATGACGATTCTGTCTTTTTCGTTAGTCAGAGTTATCAATTGTGACGTCATGTTTTTATGTGAGAAAACAACGTCATTTTCACACAAACATATGACGTCACAATTGATACCTTTTCTCATTTTACGCACAAACAAATGGCATCAGAATCAATACCTGCTACGAGGGGTGGTAACTCTGGATAATAAAAATACCTAATAGGTCACTTCTATTCATGTGCCTACAGATTTGTCAGCTAGTTATGTGGAAGAATAATTATTCTTTTGTAATTTTTGTTAATCAAAGCTTTCTTCTAAAAGTAGGCTATATCTTGCGAAATAAATCTGATTTATCAATAACAAACAAAGCTGTGGTTTATCACTGAATTTCATAAATTTATTTTTATCATGTAATATTGTTCGTAATTGTAAAAGGAAATATTCATATAATTATTACATAATGATGCAAAACAATTTCATAGCAAGGTAAATTATCGAACCCGACCTACTGTCTTCAAACTTCAACATATTTTATTCAACAGCCTAAATATCAAAGAGTTAAAAAAAAAAACCTTGGTAATCTTTAAAAATTCTACTTCTAAATGACGAACTAAATAAAATATTATTCATGAAAGGACTTTCATCTTATTACAACTTGTACAAAAATTTCATAATTACATTTGCTATGATTTTAACTTTTTTTGTACGCCTATCACAAATAGCCACGACATACCGTGTAAGTATACCGTAAGTACATAACATACCTTATCATTTGTATATGTTTTACTAGTATTCACCTACTTTTCAATTTATGTTTACGTAAATGTATCAATTTATACGGGGGTTTTACCAAAACGTGGGGGAGGGGGTATCCTTGACGGAGTGGTTAGACCATGAAGTCTCTCACTTCCGGTCAGCGCAGGTTCGAGCCCCGCTGGAACCAAAGCTGATTTTTGTGACAAAGTTTGCCAGTTTACTTGTGGAAGGCAAGTGGTCTCTTCCCGGGTACACTGTAACCGTTTTCTCTCCCTTCATCATAACAAATTGGCTGCCACCATAATAGTGAAAAATTGTTGAGTTTGATGTAGAACAAAAACTCAAATCAAAATGTGAGAAAATTGTAATCATCAAAAAGAATGTTTATTTCAATTACATCCTTAATAAGGGGACACAGGGGTGTAAAGGAACACTGAAACGCTCGAGACACTTCTGCGTTCTTTAATTCATACAAGTTTAATTCAGAAAAGTGTCGAACTATATTTTAGACTTTCACCACTGAATATCTTAGTGGTATGTTTTTCTATTGTTTAAGACCAGCTTATTACTTTACTATGGTCTGTAGGGACTGTAATAGTTAAGAATATGAAATATTGTAGCCATATTCAACAAATCGTTTTATTTTCAAAATTTTACCCGAAAAACACCAATTTGACCTAAATAGCTTGCTTGACAATCTATGACAAGCTCCTTTGAAAGTAGCCATGAATGCCAAAAAAATTATCTGAATAGATAGACAAAATTTCTTTTAGATATATATATTTTTATTAATCATATACTTATCTCAAAACATACCTACCTACGTGCGTCATATTGTGTAGTTTGTTTACGATATAATGACTATTATAAATTCTGGTTCAAATCCCACACAAAGGCACACAAAAGTTAGGTTAAACGATTATATTTGCGTTTTGTCATTATTAATTCGATAATTTGTTTGGAAAAGTCGGATCCGTTCAAAATTAGCATTAAATGATGTCAGAGTTATTATTGGTCCAATACAATGGCTTTTCAATCAATACGTAAGGACACGTACAGCTTTGAAAAAAAATCTTCAAACCATTAAACCACTATAAGTAAGTTTGACACTTTACATATTGAATGACCTTTAAACAAGTCAGAAATTCAATCAGTAGACAAAAATAATCCAGTCTTTTGATGATCTATCTATACCATGTTTTGAGATTCTTTTTAAATCATTGTACGTTCAAATATCGCATTTAATTAACAATTCAGAATGACGTTTGTTCATTTTCAGCAATTTACGCATTTCAAACACCATTGCATATTTTAGCTGTGTCAGCAAAAAAAAAACCCAGCATGTTCAGATCTCAAATAACTTTCAAATATACATACATGTATATAAATCAGACTTTTATGATGAACATATTTGTAAGTCCGTTCAACTGTGTGGCAGTGTGGTTTTAAGACGAGCCATTATGCGCTTATCTTGAGAAAAGTGTCTCCGTATAATTCATATTATCAAAGCGAGGCATAGTGAGGACCACGAAATAACAACATATCATGTACTCATAGCATTGCAGGCCACCCCAGTTTACACTAGCAAACTTCACCGAACTTTTGTTTCTAAACCATGAGTTTGTCACAGTTTGGAGAAGTTTGTGGTACCTGTCCACACTATGAAACTCCCACGAACTTCACAAAACTGTGAAGTCAGTTCTGAACGTTTTCATAAAATTGGAGGGGAAAAACCTATTTCCCTCCGATTTCCGAACGTTTAATGGAGAATCACACGAAGAGAGAGTGTATGTGAGAGAGAGAGAGAGAGAGAGAGAGAGAGAGAGAGAGAGAGAGAGAGAGAGAGAGAGAGAGAGAGAGAGAGAGAGAGAGAGAGAGACTCAGCAGCAATTATCGCAGTTGATATTCAACGCCGCCATTGTCGACGGAACCAAAATAAACCGCGCTTATGAATCAGACCCTGGATTATGAAAAGGGACGAGTTTGAAGCCATAATTGCTTGTTTGAGAAATTGAGGGCCTCAGAGGGGAAAAGCCTACAGAATTTCCTGAGAATAGATGGAATCTCATTCAACGAAATTCTGAACAAATAGCGCCACTGATACAGAAGAAAGATACTTAGCATTGGGTAAGAAAGTAAGAATTTTACATAGACTGGAGATTTAACTGAAAAAAATATATTGCTATCTCCTTCCGAGTAAAGATAGCTTTCACCGGAACTTGTGTACCATTGCAGTTATTTTGCGTCCCGCTAAGATTTTTCTAAAAAGATGTATGTATATGGAGATGCCGACAAAATATAGATGAAATACACCTAATTCCGGCCTGTGTCATGAAATCACACCAACTTCCGTTTTGCACTTGCGTGTCTTCTTTAACAATGCCACGCTGGCCACGAAACCTCGGTTTAAAGTCTCTACTGAGACCTGTGCAAATTAAAGAGGGGGGTGAGATGGCGTACCCTGGTTTAGTCTGGTATCTTTTTTATTCTATGGCCTTTGATTATCCTTTGTTGTATTTCAGTTTCCCTATGAAGTGTTTTCCCTACATATCGATAAAAATATTTTCAAGCATTTTGTTTGCGATTATCCCTTGCGTTATCACCAGTTCAAGAATAGATCGCAAAGTATAATAATCGAAAATATAATTTTTTTAACACAGAATGAATACACTGTTTTTACGCATACGGCGTACACCCCCAATAAAAAACACGCCCTCTCTTTGAAAATTCCTGGATCCGCCCTGCCGTGAATTCTGATGTGGATCGCTTGGCGAAAAAAAAAATCCGGTCACTTACACTTGTTACAAAGGTAGGATACTGCTACAGCACCGCAAAATCCGACCCTCCGCTTGCCGTGTAGTCGAACGCTCTATCACCGCAATGGCCGAAACTTATGAAAGCGGAATGTTTCATAGTTTAACGTGAATTCTAATATCGTTTAAATGGCCTAGAAATAACCGAAGACATATGAAGCAGCAAACAGTATGTTTCTTTTGCTTTTCTCAGTCGTGAATTCTAATAGAAGTTTAAACAGTTCATATATTTGAGGTCCTAAGAAACAACCGAGATCCTCAGGACATACTTCTGCGTCTCAGCAAACAGTTATCAGGTATAAGCTTTTAGCTCTTAGATTCCATAAAAATTTCGTTTTTTTTTTTTCTGACCTCCTTTTCTGTCGGCATTCATATTTGGTACATGTATTTGAGTCGTCAAGTTGAACAAGAAGCCATAGATCGTCAAAACTATTTATGGATACATCAATCTGCGTCTCATTTAAACCACCAGCTACATTGGCAATGATATAAGGTTACTTGGAGATAGTTACTTGTCAGATAGAAACAATCATAAAAATTCATTTTTTTTTTTCTGTGAACCCCTTCCGGTTTCGCGCGCGAAAGATCCAAGGTTCAATGGATCTTGGTACCTGGCCATATCCTTTAAAAACGATAGTGTCTGTTCCGTCGCCAAGCGCGCGGCATAGGTGTCTTTTGGAGACTTTGTCTCGCTGTAAAAACACCGTTAGGGCCTCAGTTACAACGGTTACTGTCCACTCTAGGCCTATGGTACTTTAAAAAAAACGCCAAGGAAAGCACGGTCCTGGCACTGCCTTCTTGCGGAACTGCGAGCACGCAGACTGCCAGTAAGCACGTACCATGGATGTGGAGCATGTCCACCAAACTCTGCGATTTCCCAATAACATATGTCGTTCTTACTCCCAACTTACGAATTGACTGCTACCCTCCTACGACCTCTACGACTCTCAACTATGGCGAAAAACGCAGAGGACGCAAGATTTAAAATCCCGCGCGTTCGGTTGTGACTAAGACTAAGTATACTCAGCAGTGAGGAGGACACCGGGGCAACCTAACTGTGGCCGAAGTTAGGTGTCATATGTCTGGGTACGTAAAATAACTGAATTTAATTTTACGAGCAGAACTAAATAACGTAGACGTCAATGCTTCTCAAACTGAATTAAAACATTCTTTTGAAATGCAAAGGAAGAAAAATGATTTTGTTTACGATATACTTTCTGTTGATTTTTTATGGCGGCTGTTTATCACACTATTAAAATAATTTTTTTGAATATAGAATAAGCTAGCTTGACATTTCAGACTCATTCAGTACCCATGGACGTGTTTAAAAGCATACACGTGGACGACGAACTGGTTCGAACATGAAACAGCGTGTCCTTTGACATTTTAATAAAACAGCAGGGGGAACAAAAACAGTTTTTAAAATATGGACGAAAAACTATAAAACTGTTTACGTCTTTCCTTACGCTTTATCTATATTAAATGCTTTTTTATTTTCGGCTAATATCTTGTAATGATTATCGTGATACTTGAATGGATATTGACAAATGTTTTTCAGTTTTTTGTGCAGTCATGAATTTGTAAAAATCTGGTAATAAAAGAAAACATACTTCTTACGCACTTTGGCTCTTAAACATGAAATACAATATACATAAAAAAACAAAAGTGATTTTCTCATATGTCAAATTAAATTCATATCATTAACATTATAGGCCAATGCAGAGAACCCAGGTATCCATAAAATGCACGCGGTAGCAAAATTAACGCACGCAAAGACTGTGTACAAGTAATAATGCACGTGTACTGAGTTGGGAACACACGTGTGTGGGTATATCCTCAGAGAGACCCATTTTCTAGCTTGCGCTATTTTTTTTTTAAATGAAATTAAGACTGAAATACCCCGAGGCCAAGTGTTTAGGGCACCGCACCATAAACCACGACGCCCCACCTCTAACTAGCACGGATGCGACCCCTGATTCAACCAAAGCTGACTAGCGTGTGAGGAAGCAGCTTGACAGATTACACGAAACATCTCAGTAGAGCTGAAAAATCATCGAATAATAAATAAATTTCATGACATAAAAAGATTCACCATACTTACCTCAACAAAAGGAATTTTTAAAATGTATGAAAATTTCGAATAATAGTATCGGGATTCCGTTGTTTTACCAAACCCTGAGTATATCTCAAAATTATAATGTTTTGAAGAAAGGAATAAAGAATGTAGGGGAATCAAGAGGTTTCATGGGCAAGGGTGTTAAAGGGGTCCTATCTACAAGTAAGCACCTGTGGTACTATTTAAATGGGATGTTCTTGATACCAAAACAAATTGATATCAATCGCATGTCCATAGCAATAATATTTCCAGTATACTAGTACAGACTTTATTCATATTTCTGAAAATCCTAACATAGAACTTGAAAAGCCTCGGACACAAAACTATCCTAATCTATGACCGACGAGGCGTCGGACTAATGGGGTATCGAAATATCGGGGCTGCCCCTATTTTCGCGTATATATGGATGCGGGAAAAAATGCATCTAAGGGCTTCTTAAAACCCTATGCCAAATGAAATATTGGTTCACAATAAGAAGTAACTGCAGTGACCAGGGAGATCGTGTCCGTTTAAATTGATAAAATATATGTAAAACCTTTAATTTTTCTAAAGAAAGTCGGAAAATTAAAAAAAAAAATCGCTAGATGTTCGCGACTCGCTCAACTCGGCGAATTTATTTTAAATTTATACCCCTTCGACTGTTCATTAAGTATGCATTGCATAACAGTGTAATTCTATGTCACCAGCGTCAACCTCATCCCTTTTAGGACTTTTTTAAAAGGTTTTACTGTTTCACTAAATGATATAGTCTATTGTCTGAATTCAGAGGTGAACAAATTAATTTAGAATCTTTTAAAATGATTTTGAAATTTGGACTCAAAATTACTGTTTTAAGTTATACACTCCTGAATTCTGACAGTGGGCTTTACCATTATTTGAAACGGATGAGTTCAAATGTGGCTACAGGGGTCATTGAGTTTATAAATAGAAGTGACATTTGCAAGTTAAACACATTTAAGTTCGCTAGTTTGAAATATCAGGAAAAAATTCTGGGTGTACTGGCTTACGGTGACCCCGTCCCGACATGACAAAGCCGTAAAAGTTAAGTACATTTGGTGTACATTGCATCAATACAATAGCCACTTGATCGCTTGATTATTGACATTGCAAGAGATGAAAGAGGGGGAAAAGGATTGTGAATTAGGCACCATAAGGGATAATCTCCCATTTCCGCGTGGAATGTTAATGCCTGTCTTTATAATATTTTTCTGCCAGGTCAGCATTTTTTCTCAATATGCAAATATAACTTTAAGGTGAGTTTCCGGCGATATCATGAACACCCTCTTTACAAAACGCTACCTGTGATCAGCCTAGCCCCCTTTCATACTGGCAACGAAGCGTAGATATATGTGTGGGGATGACAAATGTATATTAAGATTTCATTTCTTTGAGCTGATGCAGATCTAATATAATAATAAGTATGATGAGTAAAATATGCTATATATTAGATTTCAATAATTAATTTATGTGAATAAACGTACTGAGTGTAGTTAAATATATCGATTTCGAAATTCATCGCTGATTTGAAATTTAACAGAATATCTATCTAATTGTTTGAGATTACAATTCCCTATTTACACGTGCAAATATTAGAAGAGATATATAAACGATATAATTATATCCTGCAAAATAATTGAATAAAATATTAAAACAAATACAGAAACTTAGTTAACGAAACATTATATTTCGTCCGCCCCCACCCCCTAGTCTATAATTTTTTTACGGTCGAAAAAATAAAAGGTTTTGGTGAAAGGGACCAAATTTGTCGATTCCCCGAAATAACCTTTTATCTGGTGAAAAATTATCTTGAGAAAACAAACTTAGTCTAATATTTCGCTTTCTTGAGATACTTCACTTTCTGGACCTTGTAATAAAAAAGTGTCTTAAATATACCTCCGTACTATTTTCATCAGTTATTTACTATATATATATATATATATATATATATATATATATATATATATATACATCATCATTGGCGTCGGAAGCAAATTGAAAGTGGGGGGCTAAACCAACTTAAAACACACACGCCAGAAACGTTTGGGGGCTAAGCCCCAATTTTCAACACCTATGTCTATCTTTGCAAAAAAGTGAGGGGCTAAGCCCCCCAGTCCCCGTTCCGACGCCTATGTGTATATAATATATATATATATATATATATATATATATATATATATATATATATATATATATAATATATATATAAATATATATATATATATATATATATATTATATATATATGTTTATATCTGTGTGTGTGTGTGTGTGTGTGTGTGTATTATATATAACCCCGTTTTGTACCCTTCTTAACTCGATGAGCTATGTATTCGTTTCTGATAGAGTTACTCCGTCGATGATAGCTGCCACATCCGGTATCTTAACTTCCAAGCTGTTGTCCGTATTGACTCCCCATTTCTTTTTACAAAACTCGTGTATTCTTCTTCGTTATCAAGGTAGATTTCATGAATGGAATATTTTATTAGGTTACTAGGGCACTTACATAAAACTAGAAGTTACATTTTAGTTTATAACAAAACGGAGCATAAATGTCAAGTCACATGCACTAGAAATCTCACCTGTTTGAGGAATTTTTTTGATTGGATAACATTGCTACACTCCTTTTAAAGATTAAATAAGGTTTATCACTTTTGCTGAATAAGGTCTTTTTCGGTGCGGATGCATGCTTGTATGAAACGGGAACAATAGAAGATATGCATTATTTATTGTCGCCATATTTCAATCTTCAATTCTGATCATACAGACGTCGCATCAGAATGTTGCAACTCTGCATAATGCATTATCGCATGGTAATAGATTGAATGGAAAGAAAATCAAGTTTTTGATCACCTTTATAAACGTTTTCAAAACAAAACAGGACTTTTGCATATTTATCAGTGTTTAAGGATAAAAAAATATTAAGTTTAGGATGCATGCTTGTATGAAACGGGAACAATAGAAGATATGCATTATTTATTGTCGCCATATTTCAATCTTCAATTCTGATCATACAGACGTCGCATCAGAATGTTGCAACTCTGCATAATGCATTATCGCATGGTAATAGATTCAGTCAGTTGAAATGTACACGCGTACTTTAATGAAAAGAAAATCAAGTTTTTGATCACCTTTATAAACGTTTTCAAAACAAAACAGGACTTTTGCATATTTATCAGTGTTTAAGGATAAGAAAATATTAAGTGTATAAAGGCACCAAAACTTCTTGCACTATTCTGCAATATTAGTCCAAGTTTTTACTTTATCCTCGACCTAATTTTTGACAAACTCATTAGATGAACTTTGGCAACGTTTTACCATCAATGACGCAAATTGTTATGAATTGAAATACATTTTATATCACTCACGATGACATGATTTGGCGTTAAGATTATCAGATCACAATTATTCTATATTGGTCCATAATTAAAGATATTTAAAAAAAAAAACGATTTTATATTGATGTGACCTACATTTAATCCAAACCCTGCATTGTTTGGGTATCTTTTACAAAAATGCAACAACTAAATTTGCCCTGTGTTATTAAAAATAAACCAAAAACTTTTTCCAAATGAAAAAAAAAACCAATCAATTTAATGAAACTAAATTAAATGTACCTTATTAAATTTGATTAAAGCAGTTTAATGCATATTTTATGCTATATATTTTTTAGCTGATATATGAGTTCAGAAAGAGATCACCTGGTGGTTAAAAAGAACAAATGCATGTTTTGGGTTTTGTTTTGTTTTTTTTCTTTTTTTAACAAATCTGCAAAACGTAATAATGCCTGTAATGTACATATTATTAACTAGGCTATACCATTATGTGCTTTTTTATTTTACATATATGTCCTTGTGTCTTGTTGTAATGAAATATGAATTATTATTATTTTATTGACTGAATAGGTTTTAGAATGAAATTATAAAAATGTCATGTATTTGTGTAAAATACGTCAAAAACAAAAATGTACGCCCACGTTGGGACTCGAACCCAAGACCCTCAGATTAAAAGTCTGATGCTCTACCGACTGAGCTACGCGGGCTTCATGCAGATCAAGAAACAAAACAGTAATATTATATTTTTTTATCAACAACCGGAAACTTGGCCACTTCACAATGTTAATTTCGATCTGATTAAACAACATGGTTTTACTCCGGGATCTTACTGTCGTTCGTCCTTCTACCCGTTAATTCGATCAGTGATTGTAACTATTCTGATTTATGATAACACCAACATTACACAGGCAATCAGATCGATCGATGCGTTAGTCTGGTTCTTACGAGTTATATTGCCTGTACGACTACTATATAGACGTATACAGTATTAGATCTAATAATACGGTCAGTACTGAGTATGCCTAGCAATGGTAAGTATGGATGGCTTAACTGCCACTGCCAGGCACCGGGCCGACTTCTGAATGTAGTCGATATTGAGTATTGAAACACTTATTCTGAACAGATTCCATTCATTAAATCGTATAATTTGTTAATTGAATATTTTTTATTATGTAGATTCTATATTTTAGCTGGACCTTGACGGATCATTACATTAGATCTAGTCACAGGAACCTGTTTACCTTATCATTACAGAGGGTAGCTATGTAAATGATTTGTATATCAATATACGGACAGAATTTCAGGTCCCTGTAGTTTGGTTAGACCTCAGTACACAACAATCACACCCATGCCCCCCTCCCCCCGCATGAAATACTACCGCAGTTGTATCCTCTTGTTTTTCGGGACTACGCCCATAACTTTTAAAATTTTAAATCTTAAATTTAGGAAATGACAATAGCAAAACCAATGTCAAATTTATCCACAGATGTTAAAATTAATGAACCATTTATAAATCACGCTTGAGTTTAGGCCTAGATCTACTGAGTTTATATATAATGCAAGTCCAACATTTTTTCTCCGACAGCACGGACACGTTGGTTTAGCATATAGGGCCTATGTACACACGTGATCTATGACTTCAACACTATTCCGAAAGTATGTTAGTTATTCCGAAACAGTACTCCGACAGTACACTTGTTATTAAGTTAAGATAATTAATTTGCCTCTTTAAATTGATGACACCCGCTTTTCCACAAACACAAACCCTGAGTCATGGTCACGGTTGTTTCCTGTTCCAGTGACCATAGCAATGTCCTGATTTTGGCAGAATATGTCAACAAAACGGGAGGCCCTAACCCACAAAACCATTAGGCCCCTCTTTGGATCAGTCATTGGGATACCATGCATCTTACTCTTTTGCCCCGCCAATGGAAATCGTGCTATGTTAATGGTAGCTCCAAAAGAAACCAACACTAAAGTAACATGGACTTCTCAACAAGACTATAGATAAAGTAGATAGAGATTACAATATGATCATTTTGATAACGTACTCCTTCTCAGCCCGAGGTTCCCGATGTCAATCCTGTGTTTAAATTACAAATTAAAACGCAACAGATAAATAATGACATACTTTTTTATTTACCAGGGATTTTACTAAAAAGTGGGAACCCCGGGGAGGGCTGCTCTGTTTCCGATTCCCTCTGATTCAATTATTCGGATTCGTGCGTTAATTGATATATCTATACGTCATAAAAACGGTGTCGGAGTAAATATACTGGTAGTCGAAATTTATGGTGTCTGACTTTTTCTCTGGATGTCAAAATAGCAAGAAGTTTCGGAGAAGAAAGTGCTGTCGGATACTCTTTGGTAGGGATCAAAGATAATCCTATAATCTTTCTTATTTACCAGGAAAGTATAGATCATCTTGAAATCTGTGGGATATAGTAAATTAATCAAACTTTGTCGCGCGTTCTGTGTTTGAGATTGTTATAATTAATTTTTGTTTTTTTAATAAAAATCAAAAACTTAAATGTAACATTTGCATCAACACAACGGACTACTTCCTGCACAGTCGATGACCACATACTTGCTCTTATTTCGCAATAAATTTTACAGACAGGATAACCCCAACTGATTAAATTACAATGTCCCACAGATTTCAAGAAGGCCTGTACTCTTTCCGGCAAATAAGAATTATTATCACTTCAGTGTATATCTTCAATTTCTGTCCTTTCGATAATCATACAGGCCTATATTTATGCAGTCTGTTTGCCATATGGCGCATTTAAACGGATGAACATTTCGTACCGTCACATACAGTGTATTATCGTTTGCTTTTGTCAGATTTAAAATATGACCTGATTAATACGGACTTCCTTTGTAAATACTTCAACCTTAAAAATCAAATCAAATATGATCAAAAGTCTGTCATATATCATCGCCGCACAGACTTTAGAGGGGGAATGTTAGTATTTGATAAAGATTACCTTTAACGGACGCCTACGGTCAAAACTCTCTCTCTCTTTCTCTCTCTCTCTCTCTCTCTCTCTCTCTCTCTCTCTCTCTATATATATATATATATATATATATATATATATATATATATATATATATATATATATATAAAGTTGGAAAATTCATCAATATAAATTACCAAAATTTTCGCACCTCGCTACGCTCGGCGAAAACAATTATTAACTCTTCCTTCCCTCGGACTTGAAGTCCTGAAGCCACCCTTGCTTTGACTATATGTTTTGGATTTCATAGCTTTCGCAATTGACTTCACGCTGTTGTATTTTAGTTTCTCTCTGAGTGTTTGCCCTATATATCAGTAAAGAAATAGACACTTTCTAATTCATCAAGTTAAAATTGGTAGTAATGAACTAGTGATATAGTATCTATTTTGGGTTTTATCAGAGACATGTAACAACCCAATCTCTTACATAGAGTTATCGGTCCTTACATTAATCAAGAATGTCCGACAACGACTCAGTAAAAAGACGTCCCAAAACATATGAAAACCAAAATTACACAGAGTAAGGAAACTTTTCGCAAAAAATATAGTCCCTATATTTTTATTCATTTTAAAAAGTGTTTTCATCTCAAATGGTATCGTTTTGCATGCCAGCACTAAACAAAATATAAAAAGAAGAGCGATACCTAATAAAGAGCAAAATCTATTAATAGTAGATTATGTTTTTTGCCAGAAACTGACAAAAGTCGAGAATTTGAGGACTGCAAGGACCAACAGATCAGATTTAAGGTGCGATCCCGTAGCCATTCAACCACGATGCAAGCTCCATCCGAAAATGTACTGTTAAGTCTGGCGTAAATTACTAGTAAGCAAGGGTCTTCAGTAGTTTCATTTATCGTATAAGCAGAGTATGTTTGTGCATGTGGCCCTCGAGCGACCTTACTGCACTAACTTCCCATAGCCAGACTAAACTTATTATCTGTTTAAAATGCAGATGCAAATTCATGTAAATTAAATTATCCATTCAATTAAACAGACAGGAACACGATTAGCTCAATTGAATTTGAAAAATAGAAATCAAAACAAAGAAATAACTCTGCATTTTATGTTAACTTAAGACTTATTTTAATGCGAAAATAATTGCTTGTAAAAACTCGATAAAATGTCATTGAACTGAAAACTCGTACTTACAATTAATTTGCATACAATTTAAAATTGAAAGATTTTAGGGCGTTTACATTTAAATTTTTAATATATATATATATATATATATATATATATATATATATATATATATATATATATATATATATATATATATATATTATAATATATATATATATATATATTACAAATAGATTTTAGGGCGTTTGCATTTAAATTTCAAAAACATATATATATATATATATATATATATATATATATATATATATGAGTTTGTATTATTTTTTATTTAAAGCGATAGTTGATAGAAGGATAGAAGTCGGATGCATTTGAAACAAACGTGCACGTGCATGTTTGTTTAGCTGTCGATTTCTATACCATAATGACCTTTTCAGATATTCATTCCTCAGTGAAGATTTTTGAATAAAGTATTCCGTTTTCAGTATTTGTTGAACTTTGATATTAATAATTTTGATTTTGTGTTTCATCTTTACAATCACTACGTGAACGTTTGTGAATTGAAAAAAAATTAACATCAAACCAAGAAAATTTATTTACCTTCTTTTTTATCCACACATGCATAAAAATTGACAGCGCCTCAACGGCAACATTATCATGTTCCCACTTTTGATTTAGGGCTTTAAAAAAGTAGGAACATGAAAACTACCGATAAAGCAAAAAGTGGGAACATGGTGATATGAAGTGATACGATTTACATCTATACGCCACCGAAATGTATGAATATACTAGTAACGTTGGAATCCAATTGGTTTGGAACAAAGAAGATAGATATCACGTTGTTTTTGTTGTTGTTTTCCCTAGATGATAAATGGATACATGTCTAGTAGCCTACAGAATACTCAGTTTCATATTTTATTGACGGTAAATCACTGCCATCAGTGACTGATCAAAATTCAAATCATGACAAATGTACACACTTTTAGGTTATACACCTCGCTCGTTTGTTTACAGTGGCGTGCGA
Organism: Atrina japonica; assembly: GCA_030159075.1. Lineage (NCBI taxonomy): Eukaryota > Metazoa > Mollusca > Bivalvia > Pterioida > Pinnidae > Atrina > Atrina japonica. The sequence goes on from BROG01000009.1 coordinate 704,355, forward strand.
AGCAAATCAAAAGTGGGAGGGGTGGCGATTTTTTTTTTTTTTTCTTTGAAAATGTTTTCCCTGGTTAAAATTTGTTTGTTTTCACATGCCTTTTGAGTATGCAATAAGCATGTACAATTGTATTTGAAACAATTTGCTTATCCGTTGATGATATAAAAACGTTGCTTGTATGTGACTTGTGGGTGGCCGACCCTGCCCTGCCCTAGGTCCTACGCTCGGTATGCTTTATACTGTTGTTTCACATCCTACCGGCAATTTTTGACTGATATAGTTACACGGAGATGATACCAGCTTTAGGTGAAAAATCACTAATTTTGACCTGTGCTATGGACTGACGCGGATGCAGTGGGGGTTCTATTAAGTGCCACGCCTTTAGTGACATGGGGCCTAAGTCTAAATCAAAAGACCCAAGACTTTCACTTTGTATTTCGAGTGCTTGTCGAAGAAAAAAAGAACTACCATTTAAAAAGAGAACAAACTTTGGTATGATCCGGTACCGGGAATCGAATCCGGGATTTTCCACTCGTGCGTCGAACGCTCTATCACTAGACGACGGCCAACGGTGGGACTTCTTCACCACAACAAATGAGATACTTATGCAATATTTGATTCGTAGCATGTAAAGTGTGGTACTATATAACGATGTAACCTATACTGAACATTGGCGTCGGACGCAAATTGAAAGTGTGGGGGGGGGGGGGAGGTAAACCAACTAAAAACACACACACACGCCAGAAACGTTTGAGGGCTAAGACCAAATTTTCAATACCTATGTCTATCTTTGTTTATCTATGTCTAACCCACCCACCCACCCCCCTATATGTTCTCTTTTATGAATTCTCATTGAATATTTTCGATCTTAAAAGGGGCATTAGCTTTTTTCCAAAAATTATTTCGATTCTTTTTTCTACATTTACTACTCGTAATTGATGTACAATGATAAATAAAAACTATACACAGGCGTGGGGAAATTTTATATTCCTCGGTATATATTTTGTGAAGATAAGGTCAGGTCCGGTGTGGTATTCCAATGCAAATATTAAAGTTGAATTAATCAATGATTGCAAGTTTGTTTGTTTAATTTTATTGTTATTTAACGTCCCACTCAAGAATCTTTCACTTATATGGAGACGTTACATTATAATAATGTGAGGTGTGACCTTAAGTATAAGTCTGAGTTGTCTACCTTCTTTAAGATGTCAAAAGGTTTGATGCAGGGTGGGGGATTGTCTCCCTTTCTGTTTTCTTAGTACATTAATGACTTTGAAAATACACTAATATGTGGAAATTATGAGTCTTTTGAATTTAGAGATATCTCATTGTTCTTATTAATGTACACCGACGACACAGTACTTTTTTCTGAGTCGATCGGTGGTCTCCAAAATATGTTGGACACATTACTTGAATACTGTAAAGAATGGGATATAAGCGTCAATGTTGCAAAAACCAAAGTAGTAGTATTTCGTAATGGAGGTAGATTGGGTAATAATTACGTGTGGTTTTATGACAACGAACCAGGTAGTCAATAGTTTCCCTCATCTTGGTCTAACTTTATTGTATAATGGCAAATTCACAAGAGCCCAAAGTGTGTTAGCACAACAGGGCAAAAAAATGTCTGTATAATATCATTAATGTTTATAATTCACAATGCCTGAATATTGAGACTAAGTTATTCACATTTGATACATATGTGAAAAGTATTTTAAATTATGGTAGTGAAGTATGGGGATTTATACCTGGAAAGGATGTAGAACAGGTTCACACAGACTTTTGTAAACGCCTCTTAAATGTAAAAATGAATACTCCTAATTACCTGGTATATTCTGAATTAGTAAGAATACCTTTGTACATAACCAGAAAAATATCAATTTTAAAATATTGGGTAAAACTACTAACTACAGAAAATTGCATTCTTAAATCAATTTACGATTATATGTATTATAAGGTAGATAATAATTAAACTGGCTAAGCCAAGTCAAAAACTTGTTATTTAGTATTGGACTTGTATATGTGTGGGTTTCACAAAATGTTTTGAATAGTGATATTTTTTTAAATATATGTAAATCTCGTCTGATTGATATTTTCATTCAAGAAATGCATTGTTATTTTTCAAGAATCTCCAAAGTGTTTTTTTGTTTAGGTATCTACCTGACACTTTTTTCTTTCAATATTATCTTCGTAAATCATTACCAGATCAATTTACTCGAGTTATAGCAAAATTTGGAATGTCTTCACATAGTTTAATGATTGAAAAGGGGGCGGTATACAAACGTACCCAGAGATCAGAGAATATGTTTAAATTGTAATGCTACCATCATTGAAGAGGAGTATCATTTTATTTTTGTGTATCCAAAATACAGCGACTTACGCTCCAGGTTTATCAAACGATTTTACTACAGAAATCCGTCTATGTTTAAACTTGTCTAGTTACTTCCGGCTGAAAACAGGAAAACTTTGGGTAATCTATCAAAATTTCTTACTCGAGCATTGAAACGTAGATAGGCTAATTAATGTATTAGTTGTTATATTTTACATGGCCATATATGTACCTCCAAAGTTCAATCCACTGATTACTTGTATATGTATTTCATTGTATATATGTTTGTATTTGTAACAATATTGTGTATGTTGCACCGATGGGCCGAAAGGCTAAAGGCTAATAAATAAACTATACTATACTATACTATACCATACCATACCATACCATACCATACTATGCCATACCATACTATACTATACCAAATGCTGATGAAGGGCTTAAAATGTTGGCTTGTGCTCGGCACTTAGAGTCATTGAGCAGTGAGGGTTCTTTAACGTGCCAATACCTACTGTGTGACACGGGACCTCAGTTTTTTCGGTCTCAGTCCGAAGGACAGAATAATTGCCAAACTGAGTTTCTCAAGCAATTTTAAAAAAATATATAGTTATTCAAAGATTCCCATGCCTGTGTACATGTATATCTCTTTTTTGTTGTTGTATGATGTATATCATTCTAAGTAGTAAAAAGGGAAAATATTATTTTGAAAAAATACACAGCTAATGCCCTTTTAAATCATTGATTTAAAATATCACAGCGACAAATTTTTGGAATATTGTTGAAGGTATTTATGTTGTTTACAATTCTACATATCATCGGAGAAACAAAACTTATGTCCAGTTTATCTATTTATTTTAATATTTATTTTTCAAAGTCTTAGGATGATATACAATATGGCCGCCAGTGATAGATTGATTTGACTTTTTCTCTTCAAAGTAAACACGTTAGAACAATATTTACCCATTCGTATATATATACTTTTCGGGTAGTTATTTCATTCTACTATCTTGTGTTTACTTAATTATCTGCGTTGAAAGAATTGTTTGTAAATCAAAACTTCAGATTTCGGGAAATAATTTACCTAAATATTTGACGCAAGCTCTTTGAATGAAGATATATCTAGTCTATAGTAAACATAAAAAAAAAAAATAAATATTGACAAGAAGAAGAGATTCATATTAATTTAGAGCAAATCCATTTAACTCTCTCTCTCTCTCTCTCTCTCTCTCTCTCTCTCTCTCTCTCTCTCTCTCTCTCTCTATCTCTCGCTCTCTCTCCTTACGCGTGTACACAAATCAAAGAAGCCCATCCCGACATTGAACTTGAAATGTTTAAAAAGATCGGTCAAATGTCAAAGCTAAAAGTCAATTATGTGTTTTCTTCAAAAATAAATGGACAACCCTTATACAAACCTCGAACACAAGTGAATGAATGAACGAATCAAATTGTACACTTGTTTAAGTAAAGTCTTAATATCCCTCGGGTAAACACTTAATAAAAACACCAAGATAAGTCGTAACGGGATGAAATAAGCAAATAGCCCGATCGTTTGACCTCTTTAAATTCAATATTGTTGTTAAGTCTTTATCACTATTACCTAATTTGGATTACATCTGCATATTTACGCATAGGTACTATTTCAATACTATCGTTGCCACGTTTTCTTCGTCAGTCGGTTTCCTGTTGTCATTGTCAACACATGTACTTTTGTTATACACCATACCAAAGAGACACGGGGTATATCTACATATTATATGTATATTATATGTAATTAAGTTATCTGGGAGTTAGAGTGATAATTGGACATTTCGTTGCCAAGATAAGTCGTTACAAGACAACTCATAACCAAAATGACATGATGACGGAGTTGTTTTTTTACGTGTTGTTTTGATCACGAAATGTCCTGACATCATCATACTAGTGCAAACGTTTTAGTACTTCTCTTAACAGTTTATAAAGTAGTTTTTCACGAGTGCCATCTGACAAATATTGGCAATAATCATATTGCATAGGGTTAGGTGGTCCATCATCGAGTTCTTGGATCATCTCCAGCTAATAGCCGAGGGTTCCAGTTTTACTAGAACCCAAACGGATAATGTGAGAAAGTCTGACAGTTCACTTGCGGAGGGTCAATGGGTTTTTTTTTTTTCAGTTCGGGTATAGTATAACGGGATTTCACCTGTTTGACCTGTACAGATCTAGAACAAAAAATGTCAGCGCATGTGGCGTAGAGCATGTGGCCATTGTGCTGTTTCGTACACGAATATACCGAGACATACGTGTTTTTCATCGATGCACTTATATGCCTATCTAGACAACGTGCATCCCCCCTTACGTTACCTCATTCTTTTTTTTAGTGTCAATAACAATTTTGCATGCATTGATGTTTATGTTTTCCTAGAGTTTCATTTGCGGCATCCTCGGTGCTACACCATGGGATATCAGCCCAAGCACACGGGGTAGCGCCGAGGATAGTAAGTCGATTGACCAAATGATAATCATTCGTTTTATGAAAAAAATGCCTTTAGGTTTGTTACTTAGATTGGTATAATATAATAAGCGTAAAAATATACATACAAGCAGAACTGAAATTCTTAAATTGCTGTATATTTTGTGAAAATTGATTGAGAAATCTAGGTTTGGCATTTTTCAATTGCAGTTGATTAAACCCAAACTTGTTATTTGTATATAAATATCACACTGGACCTGACCTTAAGTTCACAAAATATGTAGGAATATAAGATTGTTTATGCCTGTGTATAGCTGTTAAGTAGTAAAAGTAGACCAATATATATATATATATATATATATATATATATATATATATATATATATATATATATATATATATATATATATATATATATATATATGTGTGTGTGTGTGTGTGTGTGTGTGTGTGTGTGTGTGTGTGTGTGTGTGTGTGTGTATGTATATATATATCATATGTATAGTCAACACAGCTAACATCCCGTTAATACTCTGTTCTTGAATATTTTTAAGTCCGGACGACTACCAGGGAAACTTCCAAATTACAATTCAAGAGTGGGTATTTGTTACTAATGTACTTTTTGGAATTTAGAGAACATATGACCTCCCAGGATCCTCAGAAATCTGACACTTCATTGAAAGTGTTCAATAAGATCGATGCTTATTGCCGTACTAGACCAAGTTTATTTTAACGTTAGAACACATAGAATTTGCACCTGTTTCACCCATCGAAGAGATTATAGCGCATTTTATTTCAACATTTTATTTAATGCAAGAATTTTCAATTCTTTTTGTCTACGGTACAATATACTTAAAAGAAACTGATGAAATATGTGAATCCGTGCCGTTGTTGAGTGGAATTTGTTGAATGACAATGAATGAAATAGACATGTAAATAAAGAAAGCTATTCTCAAGTATCATTTACATATATATTCAAGTACGATAAGAAATTTGTAAAATAACAGTTTCAGATATACTTAAACTTGTGTACCTGTTTGTTTTCTGCGCCGATATGTTTTCTAAGTACATTGAAATGACTGAAGATAGCGTGTTTAACACGCGTTTGACTGAATGAAATATACAAGTTAAGTATACAAAGAGAAATAAATTATTTATCCAATTCCCTTCCTGTTTGTCGTTTTATCTGGACTGTCATTTACTATAGAAGTGTTGGTGCTTTCTGACGAAAAGACATGGAATTTCTTAATTATTTTAGATATAGATATACATGTATATACTAGTACAAGTAACCAAAATCAATTTAGTTTCATCCACATGTATGGCTAATTCGCGATTTTGACAGACCGGAAATTCATTATAATTTTCTCATTTTTTTATTTTTTTTTGGGGGGGGGGTACCAAAAGTGAGAGTGTGATAATTAAAAAGTGAGTATATGATATTCATATGTATGTACAGTGTATAATCTGTGTGTGTGGGGGTGGTAGTTGTGTTAGAAATCTCGGACATTGTAACAAATGCTTGACGGGATTCGGGTCATGTACCATGACGCTAGTGTTTACCATCCTTATTTTCATTACACTGCTAATTCACATACCTACGTACCGGACACAGGTACATTCAGACTCAGCCAAGTCAACAGATAGCATGGTCTACTGTCGTAATGTAGGAGTCAACGAGTTAATATTGCATTTGAAATTTTTACAGTACATGTCATAGGCGTCGGAGCTTACCCCCCCCCCCCCACACACACACACACACACTTTTTTTGCAAAGATAGACATAGGTCTTAAAAATTGGACGTTTCTGGCGTGTGTATGTGTTTTAAGTTGGTTTAGCCCCCCACTTTCAATTTGCTTCCGACGCTGATGCATGTATTTAGATTCAAAATCACACACTCCCAAATTCTGACAGTGGACTTTACCATTCTTTGAAATGGGTGAGTTCAAATATGACTACAGGGGTCAATGAGTTATGGGCCAATCTGAACCCAGAACCATTAATTTCATATAACAAATTAACATGTTATTTTGCAATAATTTTGTATCTGTTTGTTATCGGTAAATGTCCCGGAGAAAAAGGGAGATTCAAATGATAGCATTCTTGTTATAAAATCAGTTTGGCCCCGCGGTCAATTAAGCCCCAGGACAGAAGGGAGTTGCGAAATTCTCTCAATATTATTACAATCACCCTCAGATATACTGTAATTCAACGTTGAATATAATGGTCTAATGGGTTGTAGAATCTGAGATGAGGTTTCGTGAAAGTGTACACGTGACTATGACATACCGATACCTACTTTGTGACTGACTGAAAACGGATAAAGTCACCGAAAGCGGCTCATGATCAGGTGACCTGAAATGGAAATCAGGCTTTAAAATAATTCAGCGTAGAGAAATATGAAGTGATATTGTGTAATAAATGACGGACTTGATAAAGTCGATAGGCTTATCAGGACAAGACCCTCTGGGGAAAGGAGATCAAATCTGTCTAACACCATGTGCTGATAATCTTAACGCCTGCACGGTGTCTGTAATTAAAAGCTATTAAAATATTTGGCACGCGACATTCTACTGTCAGAATGACGATTTTCTGGTGGTGTTGCTTTCACTTCGTGCTTTTGGCACGTTCCTTCATATCTTTCGATAATTTAAATAACGGTTGTCTTTTATTGAAAATAAATATGAAATAATTTTTTTTAAATGTTTTAAATGTCTACTATGCTGAAATGAACGCCAGTCGTAGTATTGTTTTAATACTGTTTGTTTAAGTTAAGTGTTTTACGCCCCACACAACATCTTTGCAGTTCTATGATGGCGGTCAATTTTTAATGACAGAGGAGAGCACCCATTTACAATATACCTGGGAAGAGACCATCGGCCTTCTGCAAGTAAACTGGCAAACTTTCTCACAAAATCAGCTTAACTTCCAGCGGGATTCGAACCTGCCCTGACTAGAGTGGCTTATACGTCATGGTTAAAGCGCAGTTCTCTTACCACACGAAATTTGTCTTGTTTCCTAAATAACAAACCTTATTGAGAAAGTCAGGGATCTAACACTAGGACGCCCAGTGAGTCCCTTTAATAACTTAATAAATCCATTTAAAAAAAACGTTGAATCGAGGAATTTTCTTGGGTTAGTATTCAATAAATATATAATAAATAGATAAAGAACGAGTGAGAATGTAGGCCTATGCTATATTGTGGTTTGTCGATTTGATTTTCTCGATTAGCTGACGTAGTATACTGGTATAATTATGATGTAAGTGAATTTGGTGGGGGAGGGTGAATAGGCCTGACTATCACGTGACATTGACAAATCTGAAATATCCGATATTACATTACAAAAATTTAAAAATACAAATTCTAGTTAAGATTTAAATTTTATTAAAATTTTTTTTTTTTCATTGCGACATACGCACACTAGCTGCATTTGTTCTCGGTACGAGCGTTTCTTTGCAATAACATTAGATTTGCCGGATCATATTGAATTATTATTGACAAACGAATCACTAAAATCTGACATCTACCCTACCCATGCTTATAAGCTGCCAGGTATGTGGGTGCGAGAGTTGGGTGTAAGAAACGGGTCAGCGCATATCTGCATTGCATATGTCAAACAAGGGGCACGTAACTCCAGCACGTAAACTAATTCCTGTCATTCCAAAGCTAATTGAGAAAAGGATATAAACGTATATTTATAACAATAGGATTTAGAATACACCGGCATTGTTGACAAAGCTTTGTAGTAAAGGGCCTGGTATTTACCCATGCTATTTAACCTTTGCAATTTTTACTTTTGTAATATTTGTTTAACTTAAGAATCAACAAAATATTTGGAACAACACTGTATCCGAACTACCTCTCTAACCTAACAAATATTCATTTTAAAATTATGCGAGGGGGCGACAAAGAATAATGCGAAAGAATTCTGTTGTCAAACTGACGGTACAGTGTCGCCATGTCTTGCACTACGTTAAGTTATATGCCAACTAGAAAAAAAATTCACACATATTTAATAGGCTTGCTTTGGTATGATTTATCGAGCGGCGGCATGGCTACTTAAAATGCGGACATGCCACTCGTCCCTGTAAGGCAGGACGAGATGTCTTATACGTGTGTTTGTGTCGTTCTTCTGTAATCTGTATCAATTTTTAAGTGCCACTACACCTGTATCATGTTCCCGGATGAAGTTATCAAACTCCACATCCTAGACCATTAATTACAATCCACCAATGCATAGATGCTGTGTGAACAGAAGATAAAAACTCGCCTCTGGAAATTTAGCACAATCTGGAATTAAACGAGGGACTTGCAGTTTGAAAACCTGGCGCTCTAACAACTGAGATTTTGATATCAATTGCTTTCTGCATGTAAATGCGAACCAGTCTATCAAAAAATTGGTGGACCTACTTTATCACAGATGATTTAGATAAATTGACAGGTAAACACGAATTTACCTGGATAGATTGGTCTCCACCAACAGATAGACCTAATGTGAATTATGTTTTTTGTAATTACCCGTCTAGATAACCTTTGTTGACCGAATTACAATCCCAATTTCCTCCAAATATGGACTATCGGACCTTCGGACTAACGGACCTTCGGGCTTTCGGGGCTTCGGAATACTGGGCGAACACCGTAACCGAGTGTCGGTTTAGAGTACCGCGCTTTAAACCATGAAATATCCAGCCACCCCTAGTCCACCAGGAACATAGACAAATTTTCCGAAAAAATATAATTTGCCACTTTACTTGCAGAAGAAGAGAAGTCTCTTCCCGTGCACATTGCAATTGGGTTCTCCCCTCCATCACTGTTAAAACTGACCGCCACCATATACCTAAAAAGTGTTGAGTGTTTGAGTGTGTGTGTGTGTGTGTGTGTGTGTGTGTGTGTGTGTGTGTGTGTGTGTGTGTGTGTGTGTGTGTGCGACTTTGAGTGTGTGGAATAACTAGGAGCCGGTCTGGCCCGGTCGGTAGCGCGCTCGACTCTTGATCGTGAGGTCGTGAGTTCGAGTCCAGCCGGCGGCAGGTTGGTTTCCTGTCCTTCGGATGAGACAGTAAAAACCGAGGTCCCGTGTTACAGTAGGTGTCGGCACGTTAAAGAAACCTCACTGCTCAATGGCCGCAAATACCGAGCATAGGCCAAAATTTGAAGCCCTTCACCGGCATTTGGTGACGTCTCCATATGAGTGAAATATTCTTGAGTGGGACGTTAAACAACAATAAACAAAACAAAACATAAAACCAGCTAGTTCCGTTAAATGAATATAGTCATGTCGCCCTTTGGCTGAATCACATCTACCTGACCCAAAAGAATAAACAATGTCTCTACACGTCTTCCATTTAGGGTGCAACCCATTCTTTTAAATAAGTGTACTTTTACACATAAAATTGACGCTTAAAAGAAGAAGTAATCTCGAATACATGTTGTCTTTGTTCACTTCCAATTTATTTTAAATAATTATAAGTATCAATGACCGGGACACAAACAACAGAGAGAGAGTAAAGACAAACGAACATGCAGAAACACGACAACCTTTAATAATAATATGCCAGGGGCACGCCCAAATTAAATCAATTTCACATAAGTAAGGGGTGTTGTCGAGTCATACCTCACTTACTTGACTCCGAGAAATATAAACAAATCTTTATTTACAAACCAGGTACAGTAGAAGAACAAACAAATAAAAGTTTATTCTCTGAAATTTTCAATCCGACGTTATTCATGGACATCGCACCCGTTATATGAGCGATATCAGGTACTACCGGTTATAAAAAAAAGAATAATGCACTTTTGTTACAATATGTATATATAATGAGAGTATGAATGAATCATATATATATATATATATATATATATATATATATATATATATATATATATATATATATATATATATATATATATATATATATATAAACAAACATAAATGTATATATTTATATATATAGAGAGAGAGACACAGAGAGAGAGAGAGAGAGAGACTAAAAAGACAGATAGATACATTTTGTATATATAAAAGGGGAGAAATTCTTCTTTTTTTAAAGTTTTTTTTAATGTCCATATAATTGTAGTTTTCCTGAGGGACCTACTTCAGGCTTTGGGTTTCGGCCAAATTTTACCCAAGTCCTCGTTCTATCTCATTTATCATATTGTGCCACCAGTGGCTAATAGTGGCTCCGATAAACTCATTCGTTTGAACCGTCCAGTCAGTCTGTATATACATATTTGTAGATACATGTATCTCCATGATAAAAATTCAATGCATTATCATATTGCGTTTACTATTTCGCCGAAATTCTGTCACTATTTTAATTGATCCTTTTTGGGTAAAATCGATTTTACTATAACAATAACTTGTATAAAATCGTGGCAGTGTTTCGGCCTTTCTCTAAAATTCGCTGGACAAGTTTCACATCATTTCTACCCTGCATACAGTCATTATGTATTTTAAAAAAATACTTCACCCCATTATTAGTTGAACTTTAATTGATTGTAAACACCAAAACCATCACTAAACACGGACGGAGGTGGTGAAGTGCAGATAAGTTCCGTTTTATAATAGTTTACTGTTTCGATGAACATTAAAAATCAGTGTAATTCTCTCATATTTCAGAATGTCGGCACACGAACCAAATATGACTAAGAACGGGTGGGTCAATTATTTTAATTTATTCATAAAGATTTTTATTTCATTTGTTCTGAATTAAAATCTATTAATTTTACTTAGAACTGCGTTTACCTAACATTTTATTGTCGGTATTGAAATGAAAATTAAAAACACATTACGCCGTATATTTCAAATCAGTCTACGCCCATCGAAATCTTTGACCGGTATGTGCATGTACATTATACTTTTAAAAACACCAGGGTACGTATAGAAACCTTATTATAGATAAGAAAAAATGCGCGCTCTCTCTCTCTCTCTCTCTGTACAAAATATTTGATATCTATTTATATAATCCAGTAGAATGAAGTTTAAGAATATATCATTAAACTACATACGCGAATAAACACACAAAAAAATTAATGGGAATTAACTTACAATCAACAATTAATGAGCATGAAGTGACGTCATGGAATGAAAAAAAATTAGCAACAAACCGAAGAATTCAATAAATGTTTTACACAATTAATTTATGTAATACTTTTTGCGATTATTCAACAACCATTAATTTAATCAGATTCTATGAAAATATGTGACACATTCCTGTAGGCATTTCACATTCAAACTTGCAGTTAAAGTTAAATGCGAAAGCACGAACCATGACGGTAGTTTACCCAAAAAGTGACTTATTTCCGCACATGGTTATATATTACGTCACGCGTACTAACAAGAGGCGCGATACCCATGAACGTAATCAAGGTCATCTTGACGCAATTTTAATGAAGGTGTCAATCAATAAAAACATCTCTAAGTAACTGTCTAACGGCTGTGAAGTTTACATCCCCGAAAATCAATTGCTATTGTATCATGCAATGCAATGTAATTATAAAATTGCCGTGGAATGTGAAGAAATAGTGACTTATAAACAAGTTGTAAAACTAATTGTTTTCTTTAATCAACTGCAATTCATCGCACTATTTTACGAGGCGAATTTACACTATTTCCGGTTTACCACGATGATTTGTTCACAATTTTGTCAACTAATAAAAATTGACAATTGAAAATGGTGGTATACCATGAAGTTTTGGTAATCACTGAATGTTTATTTACTTGACCGTGTTTTCGTGTTAAAAATAACGATTTAAACCTTCAGGCAACAATGATTACAAAATGTGGAAGGTTGGGGGTGTTACAAAATCATCAAGTATACTATAGGACGGTAATGCCAATGGCTACATTCAGGTGCTGCGATAATATCCATTTTACTTTCATACCGTGGTGTGAGAATTTCCTAATTTTGGCCCATCTGATTGTTATACCTCAGTGAAAATACAGGAGATAAACCTGAAAATTCAAGTTAGGGCCCTGAAATTTCGAGATAAATTAAGATTTAAAAAAAAGGTAAACGTGGCCACATTGGACAAATGTAATTTCTTGTATACAGATACAAATCAAATCTTGACGCAATATGTCTGTAATTTAAACAATATCTCCCAGCTATATACAGATTAAAACGTGAAGTATAACAGTTAACAATACGTAGGGGTACGCGTACAAATATGAACGTGCATAGGCATGGGACATGTGGGCTTTCATGGTAAATAGAGAGTATGGTCAAATGCGGTCGCGTAAATCAATTTTAAAAGGAAAACAATGAAAAAATGGAGGCGACAATGCGATAGAGCTGTTAAATGATGATGATGATGATGATGATGATCTGCAATCAGGAACGCTGAATCCAAGAAATCCTCATAAATTTGAACTAGCACAGTCATGGTTATTGTACATTCTTGAATCAATCGAGACCAACAACTAACATCCAGAGAGACAGTAAAACAATATGCATATGATGCCGTAATATACACATGTATATCACAGAAAGGTAAAACTGTACCTCATCAACTAAAAAAAACAACAAACAAATAAACAAACAAACAAACAAAACACAGTGGACTCTTCTGTAAATATTATATATGACTTAGTCCAGTCCAAATGTGCTTTAGGGGTGAATGGGTTAATATACAATCTTTTATCGCTGGATACATTTCATATAAAATGTACAAGTATAGTTTTAAATTACGTCCTTCGGAGTTGATACGAATTGATAATGCTTTGACCGAATTTTGGTAGCAAAAACAAAAAAGAAATTGATCATGAAATATGATTACTAACAAACAAAAAATGATACGTGATACAAGTTTTAATAATTAATATGCATTTGACAGAAATATCGATAAAGGACGAAGATACCAACCAGAGAACTTTAGTCCGGATGTTTCGGATTCGAAGTCCCAAAATTACTCAATACTCAGCGACTCAACTTTTACTTCATTCTTTTGACTATAATTTTAATCGTTTGTATAACTTTTGGATTTAATGCTTAGAAAGCGTATTATTATTTTCGGGTCATCATTCACGTATAAATTTTTGTTCCACACTTACGATTTTCATGTAAAAAACTTATAGATACGTTGAGTACGGTATTCAAAATTTGAGTCCGTACTTAGATTATTTTAGTTAATTCTGAAGCAATAAAATGGGACCACGATTTACAATTTAAAGATTAGTAAAGGAAAATTGTATGTCGTCACTATACAAACCTGTCCAGTACAGAATAAATTTTGCGTGTTTTACGGCTTAAAATCCAGTGTTTTATCTAGGCCGCGCCATTGCGCCAATGGCCTGCTGAAATCAGACATGGCGCAATTAAAATTCAATGATGGGCCACTCGGGCGCAATGCTAATCTTCCCAGTGATAACTTTATTTCAATTAAAGACATAGTATCTACGATTTCCTCAATATTTCAATCTCAATTGTTTGGGTCAAATGGACAGACACCACCAAATATTTCCCCATAGACTTACATACTAAAATAATCCACTGTCACTTACTCATTTATGAAATATTTGAAAAACTGACTATTCTCTGTGAAAGTTCAGCCCTTCCACTCACCCATTTCACTGGAAAAAACATAGGTTCCCGTTGCACTTTATTTTCAAAATTTACTGTGACTGCAACTAGCGGCGTTCCGCACTAAATGAAAAAATACCAATAAATAGTACCTATCACCTCAAATATTGCCATGCAACTCCTACATATCTGAAGAAATTGCTATAATTACCTGTTAATTATATCAGCAATATCCCACTGTTAATTTTCAAATATATAGCTTCTTTGTTAATTACCAATCAGATCGTCAGGTTCATTTTCCCCTCCGCACAACTTTGGGTGTCCAAAATGGCAGCGCCCATGATGTAAACATTGCTGGTGTTTTTCCAAATATGTTAGTATTTGGAGATAAAAAACGAAAAATTGTTGAATTAAAACACATAGAAGTATAGTTTTATTGTATTTCACAACTTTCCACGTTTTTTTTATTTTTTGTCGTACGACAAAAATTCGTTTGCAAGCCCGCCCATATTAATATGTGACCTGTATTTGCGCATGCGCATTTCCATTGTTGATAGTGAAAAGCATGGCGTCCAAAGCAAAAACAAATCGTGGCCGACCTGTTAAATTGACAGATTCAGCTAGAAAAAGAAATCGGAAAGAAGTTCTGGCGAAATACAACAAGACCAAGATAAATATTGGAAAGGAGCATGATCGATGGATAAGCCTCAAGGACCGTCTAAATGTAGGATCTCACGCCGAAGTCGAAATTGTAAATAAATCAACACGTGCTTACCTCAGCATCCATTGATTGATATCGATACGATGTAGGTCATTGCGTGTGCTTCTGGGATTGTTTCTGTGCATAATTAATGAGTTTGATTCTTACAGACGACGACAACAAATCAGCATTTATCCGTTAATTACGCTAATTATACAAAAAGTGTCGACGTGGAAGATCATTATTCAGTCATATCTTCGATATTTCCGCAAAATTGCCGACTAAAAAAAATAACCATTTTCGTAGATACTATGTCTTTAAATGTCCGCGTATAAGCTGAAATAATACCTTGAAATGTAACATCGTGGATAGTCTAACGCGAATAATTCAAGCCCGCTCCGTTTCCGATTATCTCCATACTACGCTAGGTTAATGCAGTGATCGAAGTGAACGGAATATAACGACTGAATTATTTGGGTTATGGATAGTCTTGAGCAAACCACATAGCAGAAAGTAACTGCCTGGTATTATTAGTTGAAACGAGGCTTCAGTGCCAGAGTCTGCCAAACGCTTAAGGTCTGCTATATGCTGTCAAGCGTATTATGTGCTGCGTCCATGTGCAGACGACGTTTTTCTCTCTGTCATAATTTAAAAACATGAAGAGAATATCGGACTTTTTCTTTGTCACCCAGAGTTCTAAAATAGCTCGAAATGATATTCAAAACAACCCTAGTTCGTCATCAAGTGTAAAAAAACACCAGAAAAAACAGAATCTGTCTCTGAGAATCAGAAAGTTTCAAAATCATTGGTTACACGACGAACGTTTTAAAAACTGGTTGACTTATAGTGACAAATCTTGTACCGTGAACTGTAGTGTATGCACAAAATTTTAAAAAGTAAATCCCTTTAATACAGGATGTACCATTTTTTGTATATTGGTGAACAATGTACATGGACAGTTATGATGGTTACAGTAAACTCTTAACTCATCACAACTGGTCAGTTTTTCTTTATATGTTATGGCCCCTTCTTTTTGAAAGTGGCCCCCTGATTTTAATAGCATGGGCCCGTCTGGCCCCTTTGTTCGTGGTACTAGATTGAACACTGAAAATCGTGAAGAAAAGTTAGCTGAGCTGTAGTACATTTGTAAAGTTTGTAAATTTGGTGACTTCCGGCTCCAATGCGCTGGCATCTATAGCTCCTTCGTACAACTGAAGAAAAGAAATATATAAAACACCCGATGCATCGAATGACCCTTACTTAAGTCTTTCAATATTTGACGGCGTTTTGTACTTATAAATACGTGAGAAAAAATAAATCTACGAATAAAGAATTGTCTATATAACCGGAATACAATGAATGAATATCTTTAAAAGAAGAAATAATTGTACTGCGTGAACGGGGAATTAAAACATCTCTACCTTAAGATATCAATTTCCACTGTACGTTTCTTATTTTCCTATATACAGCTAAGTTCAGCCTTATCTATATAAAATATTGTTTTGTCTTCTTTTTTTCGTGTAAAGATAATTCTATGTTCGTGGATTAGCTCCTAGATAATTGTATATCAGGTATTTTTTCTTGTAAATCTGTAGATGATTATACAAAGGAAAAAACTGATTCCTATCTTTATATTTGTTCTGTTGACACCTTCGGTTGTTTGAAATGTGATGTTCCAAAAAAATCTCTGTCAATAAATTTCATATCATAACAGCACCTACGTGTATATCATTGTTAAACTACAATAGTAATTCATATACATTGTATTTACATTTCTATACCTTTTATTATCGATTTTGAACAATGATTTATATAAAAAATGAAATGTGCGCATGTTTTTTCGCGGATTTTTTTAATGTTGATAACAATTATTTTGTATTTTCATTGGAGTGGGAATATCAATATATAAGAATATTTGCATGAATCTACACTATCTACATCTAAGATCTAAACGTTCTGCGTTTCATAGATTAACCATCGACTCGGGACCGACATACCTAAAAGTTAGTAAAACAACAACTTTGTTTATGTTAGACCATTCCTAGTGGGTTTTTTTCTCTCTCTGTTTAGTGTTCACCTTAAAAATTACAAAAAAAAATTCAACCGGGAAAACACAAACCGACAGTAAAAACACAGGACTATTTTTATGAGGACTAAATGAAATTTAATGCACATTTAGTTCTTTCCTAATGTGTTAACTTTTCTATTACATTCTATGCAAAATTATCTTTTTTGAAAGTTTTCTCCTGGGTATGTTTTCGTTCAGATTTGTGAAACAAATACTTATCTAAGAGCTTAAAGCATACATTTTTTTCCTCACGAATCACTGATTTTCGGATACTAAAATCCCGAGATACATTGTATGTATATATTAAGCTTGACAACAAGTATTTTCTTGGAGAAATTTACTAAGAACAAAGAAGGGAATGATGTTAAAAAAATCATCAAGCAAAAATAAAAGTATACGCCCTAATTAACAACACAGTTAAAAAAAGGTTATGGGATCAGCCTGTATATTTGAAATATAACTGTTAGAAAAATAATAATATTAATAAGAGTAGTCACTGAAAACCATTTCAAAAAGATTATTTTATATAGAAAGCCATGTTAAAATGACGTTTGTTCATGAACTGATGGCATGAAGTATATATTCTACCAATGATTATTTATGTTCGTACGCGTCGCAGTGCAATAGACCATTTTCGGAATAGATTTTACTCAGATCACGTGACTTCGCCAGAACGTTGGAAATAATCACTTCTGATTTCGTAAAATTTACATTGACGACTTCCAGTTACACATTGTTTCAGTTACTAGTACTCTGCCAGGAATTTAGACATCGTCGTAAAACAACGTCCTGGGAATTGCTATGCCCTTTCCTGCCCGTGGTCTCATGCAACCGAAATCTTTCGTACATCTTTTTTTATTATTGATGAAGCCTCAGCCAATGCGAGTAAATGGTGCTTTTAAAGTCACATTCCGGGGACGTTACTGTAATTTTCTGGACGTTATTGTAATTTTTGACATTGACGAAAATGAATATCATTTCAAAAAATTCGATGTATTAATTGAGTTATTAGGGGGATTCCGTAATTCTTAAATTTACCCTGGTGATACGAATGATATAAAGGGTGCGCTCGATTCACCGCGGGAGTACTGTTTCAACACACTTTTCCAGAGCATCTGATTGGTGTTCCACTTGTCTGGATTGTCCTGGACAGTGAAACAAACACGCTCAGGAGAGCATCACCTTACCGTTTATAAATAGATCAATGTGTTACGTGTTTCCCACGATTGATTAACTAATTAGTTGGAATAGGACTTTGAAAATACGTCGAAAGTTGATACGAATACGCATTAAGACAATACAGAAAAGTTTATGTATGAACATTACTCCCCGGAATGTGGCTTTAAACAATTTTCAGAATTCCATTAGATCAACAGACTATGCGATTACTTCCATTGCCGATCATAACTTCTGTGATTGGCTAAAATGGACAACACCTACTCCTTATAAATATTCATTATTCATTAGAGATTTCGGTCGCATGAGACCACGGGTAGGAGAGAGCATAGCGATTCCGGACCGTCATTTTACGACGATGTGTAAACATGACAAGTAGCATCATTTTTCTGTAGATTTCAGCTCGCTTTTCAAATCTGTCATATTTCCCTCCGTAATATTCATATTTCAGGTCGTATGATACGGTAAAAGGCATAACCGGACTGGATGTTGTCCCATTTTTCCCCTTTGAAATTGCACTACTTTGACGAACCGTGACGAAACGGAACAAATCGGAAATGGTATATTGATGTTATTTAAAACTAAATCAAAGACATTTCGACTGCCACTATTCAATATAATTCAGTCGAGTTGAAATTCCGAACATTATGACCATTTGCCGATTAGTCCACAGGTTAAACTAGTAGTCAATTAAGTTTCTTTTAGACAAGTGGACCTGTGATTCATCAGGTTTGAACTGATGAACCTTTCATTCTTTGGACTGACGGACGTTCGTCACCAGTGAGCGGCTGTCACTAGCCAATCTAGAGGTTGCGTGACTCTTCACTTATATCGAAATGACAGAGTGTGACAAATGTTTACTTGTGCTATGGACTCACGGCCTGGCTCAGTCGGTAGCGCGCTCAACTTCGGATTGTGAGGTCGTGAGTTCGAGTCCCACCGGCGGCAGGTTGGTTTCCTGTCTTTCGGATGAGAAAGTAAAAAACTGGAGGTCCCGTGTCACAGTAGGTGCCGGCATGTTCAAGAACCCTCACTGCTCAATGGCCGTAAGTGCCGAGCATAGACCAAAATTTGAAGCCCTTCACCGGCATTTGGTGACGTCTCCATATGAGTGAAATATTCTTGAGTGGGACGTTAAACAACAATAAACAAACAAACTCACGTCAAAGCAGCGAGGGTTCTCGAAGTGCCACGCTTACCGCGATTATGTTGTTTTTTTGTTTTGTTTTTTTAATTCTCGCCAGATATATCACTTCGTAAATCGACAGCTCAACGAAGAAACAGTCAAAGCTTTTTATAAAACCGTAGTCCATACCGGAAGTCCATATCGAGACCTAACATGCGAATCGGACGCTCTACATCTATACCACCACCAGAGGTCGCGTATAAGGTTGATCATTATTATGATAAACAAGAATATCAGAGAAGATTTATGTTTTGGTTTACATGATTATATCTGATTGTTTTGAAACTCTGCAATCACTTAATCAAAATGACCCGATATTTATCGATGCATGATATTACTCGCTTTTTCAAAAATAAAGTCACGTGCATTTTTCATACGTAAATTAAATGAGATACTCCAGATAGATTTAATTAATAGCTGTCTTATAGATAAATAGTGTATAAATAACAATTGTATCGGGAAAATATCATTTTAAATGACGTTTTTGCGGTGTCCCTGCGATCGACCATGTAATTACATTAATTGTGAAGATTTTTAAAAAATATTTTGGGGTCGTTATGTAAAGAAAAACCTTTCAGAGAACCATTAGATTTTTGAATACCAATTTCGTTATTTGCATTTCTCAGATATCTGAATACCATTCACATGTTCTACTCTGTTATCAAAATCCGGAGTCACGTTGTCGATTCTTTATATTAGTTATGCGATCACGCGATGGTCATCGTGCCAATGACTGTCGTCAGCGCGGATAATTAGAAGAGGAAATAAAAAAGCGCATGTTCTCTGTCAATGACACAGTGTGCATTTTTAAACTTTTACGAAATATTTAACTACACACAGGCAGTATACTGCATTAGTCGATAACTGATAAACTATTCTTAAACGAGGCAAGTCCCTTCTTACTAAAATCCAAAAAGAGGGAATCTGTTAGGGCCTATATAATACGTGTACAGTCAAACCTCTCTGTATAGGACACTCAGGGGAACGGGCAAATATAGCTGTTATAGACAGGTGGCCTTTATAAAAAGGTTTATCCATTATAGAAAAGTTAACATGGGTTATGTTTGAAAAGCTTTTACAGGCAACGTATCATTTATTCAGAGGTCGTGCCGTTTAATGCAATTTTTCACTATATTATATGTGCCCCTAACCATTGCATACAAGCAACTTACCACCCCTAGCAGAGCATAAAACATCAATGCCATTTTGCGTACTTCTAGACTTTTTTTAGTTGTGGGTAAATATTTGTTATGTTTTATATTTTGTATTTACTGACCACTAAATTACACAAGATTCGATTAAAAGATTAAAACCAGACAAGAACAAACTAGGATCAATCAGTACTTGCAGGACAAAATTTTAATACAAATATTTCTAGAATCAATCCCCGATCGAAATGGCATCAACAGGAGGGAGAAATTGTCGGGATGTTTTGGAGTGTTAAATAAACAAAAGCTAAATAGTTTGTGGACCGACTCCAATTGTTCCATTGTTCCACCCATATATCTACTCTGGAGATCAGACAAAGCGATATCGGGACACATGATTATGATAATTATTTTAGGAGATACAGACTTCCCTTTTTATTTTTTTTATTTTTTTTCTGTACGGTCGATAATTAATTGTTTGTCTTCCAGTCTGAATGAGCGGTGTTTCACGCCATACTCAACGATTTTACAAATGGACCCTAAACGTTGACGGTGGTGACCAGTTCTTGGGTGTGGAAAACTGTCAGGAACCGTGGTTACAATGTTCCCACACAGTGGACCTTCTGCATGTAAACTGGCATACTTTCTCACATAATCAGTTTTAAATTTCGGCGGAGCTCGAATCTGCGCTGACTAGTGGCAAAAGGCTTCGATATTCAAAGCATAGCTTTTTTGACACTATGCCTCGCTACGTGCATTGGTTAATAAAATTATATTTTCACTTTTTTGATATACCAAGGGTAACAAAGAGAAGTGAAAAACATTATGATTAATTTTCATATATATATATATTCATTGTAATTGGACGCCATACTCTCTCGGACTTTTGCGTATTTAGATTCACGAGAAATGGTCAGATTAAACATGGCTGTTCCGACGTACTCCCTGGCACCTGATTTCACGTCAATATTATCCAGCGGTCTTAAGAATATTAATGTTTGATTGCTTTGATAGTTCGGAGGGTACCATTTCTAAATTGTATCGTGTACTCTGTTGCCATACACTCAGTGTTTGTTTAGATTCTAGTATCTATGAATTGTATAATTTAGCAAAAGAGGGACTAGACGTAAGAAAAACAAAAACTAATCAATATCACTATGGAAAGTGAAAGTGATCAGTTTCAGCGATCTTTCCAGCAGCTTTCAGATCTACGGATTAATATATAGAAAATTAAAGGAATTAACGCCTCATAAAACAGCTGATACACTAATCGGGACAGAGATCAAGCTTGGTGTTACTTTGTCTGCGTATATAGATACATAGGCAAAGAAAATATACAACAAACATCACTTGATTCCATGGCAACAAGTACGCCCTTTGGCTGTTATCATTTGTGGACATTTGTTGGCAAACATGTCATACTATGTTTAAATCACATTACCGAAGAAACAAAGTAGGATGTAGTTTTGAGAGTTTAGAACCAATTACTTAGTAGACTAGTTGATCAAAATGAACAATGGATTTATTTTGCCCCAAAAAATTACATAAATGGCATAGGGGTACCGTAGAGCGTTCGACTCGCAAGTGGAAAATACCGGGTTCGATTCCCCGTAAAGGGTCCTACCAAAGACATTTTTAAAAAAAATGGTAGCGACTGTTCCCTCGCCAAACGCTCAGCATACGAAGTAAAAGTCACGGGTTTTTCGAATGAGACTTAAAGCCGAAGTCCCCGGTATCACGACAGGTCCGGCACGTAAAAGAACCCTCACAGCATTGGTATCAATTAATGGGCACTTTTAATAATAGAATGCACCGGCTAGTTCCCTAATACGCTTTGGAGCGTTAGACCTTCAATACGTATGCCCCTGGTTCGATCCCCGATACAGTTAGATTTTCAGATGTGATGTGTTCGTACTAACCCCCATGCCTTCTACTCCGGTTTTTAAATTCAAAATTTATAACAAGACACTATCAAATGCCGTTGAAAATACGGACTATTCAAGAAGAACACCGTGTTCTCACTTTTTTGTAATTTACCAAAGGTTTTACCGGGGAGCCGGTACTACTGGCTCAGTCGGTAGCGTGCTCGACTCTTGATCGTGGGGTCGTGATTTCGAGTCCAGCCGGCGGCAGATTGGTTTCCTGTCCTTCGGATGTGACAGTAAAAACCGAGGTCTTGAGACACAGTAGGTGTTGGCACGGTAAAGAACCATCACTGCTCAATGGCCGTAAGTGCCGAGCATAGGCCAAAATTTGAAGCCCCCCCCCCCCCCCCCCCCCCCCCCCCCCCCCCCCTTTGCTCCCGGCATTTGGTGACGTCTCAATATGAGTGAAAGATTCTTGAGTGGGACGTTAAACAACAATAAACAAATAAACCAAACCCTGGTATATCAAAAAGTGAAAACATGATATTGATACACACACTGGACGTCTCTCCCTGTATCACAATGTCAATGAGTGGCAGGTTCTCTGATTAATCGTGCCGCTCCTTAAATCTAATTCAACCAACACGTCCAACCTAACATGTTATGGTGGTATCCGTTTTTTTAGATATATGTTTCCAGTTTCTTTATTTAAAAAACAATAAAATATTTGTCTGTCTAGATAAGATTGTCGAGACACTTATTATTTGTCGGTAAATAAATGACTGGTTACATACACATAATGCTATCGTCGAGATCTTTTTTGTAGGAATGCATAAACAATGTGTTACAGTAACTCTAATAAAATATAGCTTTATAAGAATGATATATAGAGATGTTCGTCTTATTATGATATTTGAGCCGCTCTAATACCTTTGGGATTATCTCGGGTCAACAGCAATAACCATACCTAAATATTTCACCTGGAATATCGTACTATTGATCAAAGCGTAAAGAATTAAATAATCTGTAAGAATGTTCTCAAAATGTGTCAAATTATTGCGATTTTTCCAACGATAACAAAAGGTGGAAACGTGTATCAATTAGAACATTTAAATATCTACATTATTTGTTAGTAGGGCATACCAATTCCTAGTTTGAAATTCGACTCAGTACTGAAGGCCATCATAGATTCCATAGATGGGTTTCAAATTTCCTACATTGATTTGCAATATATATATATATGTATCCAGATACTTCAAAACATAAAACAGCGTTGGCACACTATATTTACACTATGAAATAGGATGGATCTGAAAATAATAACCCCGCTTGCGGGGGGGGGGGGGGGGGGTGTTTTGGGTTTTATACTTTACTAAAAATTAAATTAAAAAAAAATTTTATAATTAAGTAAAAAAAGTTTATATAATTTAATATATTAAATTAAATTACAAAAATAAAAAAAATTTAAACATATAAAATAATTATGAATAAATGATTAATTAGGATTAATTAATAAAAAAAAAATGATTTTAAAAAATTAAAAAATATTCAAATTTTTTAATAAAAAAAAAAAAAAATTATTTAATTGACTTTATTAACTTTTAGATTAACTATATTAGTAAAAAAAACATTTTAATTTTTCCTTTTAAATATAATAATTAAATAGTATTTTTTTAATATAATTTATAAATTAATAATTATAAAACATGAAATTTCTTAAATAAATTATATTGAGGTAATAATATAAACTTAAAAATTTTAATATAAAAATTTTAAGTCATAAAAAGTATAATAAAAAACATATTTTTAAATTAAAAAAAATTAAAAAATTATTTTTAATTAATTAAAAAAAAATAAAATATTATAAAAAAACATAAAATAAAATTTTTACTTAATAAATATTTATAAAAAAAATAAAAAAAAAATAAAAAAAATAAGGGAATAGAAGAAATAATAAAAAAAATTAAAAGATTGAATAAAATAATTTTAAATATTTTTATAATTAAAAAAAAAAATTTTATTTTTTAATCTTTCAATTAAATCTAAAAACTTTTATAAAATTTCAATTTAGAATTATAAAATTATATTGAAAGAATATGTAAAATTTTTTAAAGATTTATTACAATTATAAATAATATAATTTAATTTTAAAATATTAATTTTTATTATTAATTTAATTTAATAAATGTTAAAATAAAACTAATAATTGTTTTCTTTTTTTTTTTTTTTTTTTTTTATTTTTTATTAAAAAAAAATTAAATTAAAATCAATTAAAAATTAGCAAACATTCTTAAATATAAAATTTTTATTATTTTTTATTTATTCAAATAAAATTAATAAATAATTTTTATAAAAATAAAAATAAAAAAATATCAGATAAAATTAAAACTTTTAAAAAATAATTTTTAGACATTTAATATATTATAAATAAATCTAAAAAAATTTTTAAATTAATAATAATTAATAGTAATATTTATTATTTTCTTTGTTTATTTTGTCTATTGTTTAAATCAATAATATTATTTAATATTATATTTATTTTAAATTTTTTTTTGAATTCTTTAAATTTTAAATAAATTTTAAATAATAAAATGTTTTTTGAGTAAATTATAAAAATTTGAAAAAAAAACAAAAAAAATATAAAATTAAATAATTGTAAATAAAATAATTTATAAAAAATTTTTTCTTAAGATAATTAAAAATTGAATTTAGGAAATTGTTTTTTATTTAATTAATAATATTATAGTTTAAATAGAACAAAAAATTTCATTTAATTCTATAAAATTTTAATATTAAAAAATTAAAGTTAAAGATTTCATAAACATTTAATTAATTTATAAAATTAATTTTCACCTAATATTAAAAATTATAAAAATTTTAAATAATTTTCAGTTAGAATATGTTATTATTTAATTATATTTAAATTATTTTTAAAAATAAAAATATTTAACTAATTATAAAAACTTAAAAATATAAAAATTAATAAATAACATTAGAAAATAATCAGATTTTATTTAAGAAAAAAAAAAATAACAATGATATATAATAAAATAAAAGAAAAATATAAAAATGTAAAAATAAAAAAACTAATTAATTTTAAGAAAAAAAGTTTATAAAAAACAAAAATATATATAAATTTGTATTTTAAAAATATTCAATTAAAAAAATTTTAAAATTAATTTAAAAAAAAATTTAATTTATTTTAAAAAAAATTAACAAAATTTTTCTAAATTATAATTAAGATAATAAAAATTTATATATATAAAATTAAAAAAAATTAAAACATAATTAATAAATTTAAAATAATAAAAAGTATAAATTATTAAAATTGCATAAATCAAATAAAATTTATAAAGATTTTTTTAATTTTTTTTTTTATTATAATTATTTATTAATTAAAAATTAATTAAAGTTAATGAATTATTTTAATAAAAATTACTAAAATTTAAAAAAAACTATAATAAAAATATTTTAATTATTTATATAAATTAAAAAAATAAAAAAATATAAATTTTTAATTTAAAATATTTTATTGTTTTATATCTTTCAAATTATTTAATATTTTTATTATAAAATTATAAAATAACAATATAAAATTTTAAAAAATTTTTAAAATTAAAAAAGGTATTTTTATTAAAAAAAAATAATAAATAAAAAAAAATCGATAATTTAAGTAATATTATATTTAAAAAAAAAAAATTATTAATATTTATAAAAAATTAAACTTTTTAATTTTTAAGAATTTATTATTTATTATAAACGGATTGAATTAAAAAAATAAGATATATTTACTGAAATTAAAAGATTTTAAAAAAATAAAAAATTTAAAAATATAATTTTTAGTAAAATTATAAAGAAATATTATTATTATTTTCTAAATTAACAAATTAAAAAATAAAAGAAAAAATTTAATTTAAAAAAAAAAAATTTAATAAACGAAATAGAAAATTAAGATAATAGATTTTATTATGAATAATTAAGAATTTTAGGATGGATCTGAATAATAACCCGCTTGCGGGGGGGGGGGGGGGGGTGTTCTTGGCGAAACTGTCCGGTCTACAGAGTAGGGTGGGTATTAGCCCGGGTTAGGTGGTTCGAATGCTCGGATCGAATCGGACAAGTCTCTCAAACTAAAAGTGGCTATTCTTTCGTCAAAAGCTCGGCATGAGAAGTGAATAGAAATTAAAGTCATTATTTGGGGGTAGAGGGTTGGTATCACTGACTTACACATTTGGCGGATTCTGGTTATATTTTAGACACTATTGCTTCATCATATTACCATGTGCTCACATGACACTAACGCATCATAATAATGCCATTAGCTAACTTTTGAATTTAAAATCTAAAAGTCAGCAAATGCAATAGGCTTGTCGGATCCATTCGTGTTTAATACTGGTGTATCATTAAGATATATAAAGTGGAACCTCGTCTAAAGTCAATAAATTTCCAGTTTCTTGATAAATATCTAATAAGTACAGAACCTCATTTAAGAGACCACCTCGGGTACGCAAGATGTCACCAGCCTTCAGCAAGAACAGTGGCAAACATTTTCGCAAAATCGACGAGGTTTTGGTGGTTCTCGAACCCAAGCTGACAACAAGTGACATACTACATAGTTTATAGCGCGGTGCTCTAACAACTCGGCCATGGACACACCACCCCCTCACCACCATCAATTTGTTACCGGATGGCAATGAGCAGCTTACATGTATATCAACCAGAGATCCTTGTGACATTGGCCCACGTAGACCGAGCAATTCTGGATCCACCTTCGACAGTTAATTACAATGAGAAATGAACATCGACTTCAGTATATAGTAGACTATTTACGTCATACTTGCGCTGTATTATTACACTTTGGAGGTTTATGTAAATAGACTTATTCATATTATATCAAAGCAAATAAGAGATTACACGTTCACAGGCCTGATTTTAGTATTACCCGATGACTTTCCAGCCCTCAAACATACTTTGAATTCTAATTTATTTTCACTGAGTATTTATTACAGAAGAGAAAAAAATCCGTACATCTAGAAGTCGTACATAAAATTAAAGTTGGAGACAGGGTTTGGGGTGGATTGTTGTGATTATTTACTCAGTCTTACGGTGGGTATAAAAGGATCCGCAAATTCCCTGTCTTTTTCCGGATATTCACAGTGAGGTTCGGGACTTAACGTGGCGCTTTTCGACCCGTTCTCACTTTTTTTATTACCAGGAGTTTTACCAAAAAGTGAAAACATGAAAATTGGTCTCACATTCTGGTAAAAATCCGGATAACGGTGCATTCTCGAGACGGCAAAAAAATGATTATTAGAAAAGAAACCGCTACACAAAGATCTAAAAAGGTGCGAGTATACATACACCTACAATACTTGTATTCATCAATAATTTATTTATCTATCATTGTCATGATCATCACTGATAAATTCATCATCATCACCATCATTATCAACATCATCAGAATCATATTCAGTACCATCTTTCATCGCCATCTTCATCGATAGAGTAGTGATTAACGCACCCGCTTCTCACCAATGCGACTAGAGTTTGAATCTAGACAGGGGAGTATGTGAGATGGTATGGCGGTCGTAAGTCCGGACACGTGGGCTTTCTACAGGTACTTCGGTTTCCTCCCATAGAGAGGACCCCAACACACCAACATCAGTGTCAACAAGAGACATGTTGTAAAATAAATAAGGTTTCTTTTATTTTTCGTGGTGAGATTTAGGGTGGACTAAAAAGTCGGAAAAAGAGACAGGATGAAAGAACCATATAATAGAGTAGGGAAATGAAAGAATAGATAGATACATACATACATACATACATACATAAATAAATACATGAATAGATAGATAAATAGAGAGTCGGAGAGAGAGAATGATTGTTGGCCTAGAAATATGAAAATTAAATAAAAGGTTATCAATATCGCAACTTGTCTCAAGTAAAATAAGGGGGAACCTATTCAAATTGAAAGCAACCTCCGCATACACGTGTCAGACCGAGATTGAAATATTGAAATATATATATATATATATATATATATATATATATATATATATATATATATATATATATATATATTGGTAGGTAGATAGATAGATAGACAGACAGACAGACAGATAGATAGATAGATAGATAAATAAAGAGTCGGAGAGAGAGAATGATTGTTGGCCTAGAAATATGAAAATTAAATAAAAGGTTATCAATATCGCAACTTGTCTCAAGTAAAATAAGGGGGAACCTATTCAAATTGAAAGCAACCTCCGCATACACGTGTCAGACCGAGATTGAAATATATATATATATATATATATATATATATATATATATATATATATATATATATATATATATATATTGGTAGGTAGATAGATAGATAGATAGATAGATAGACAGACAGACAGACAGATAGATAGATAGGTAGATAGATAAATAGAGAGTCGGAGAGAGAGAATGATTGTTGGCCTAGAAATATGAAAATTAAATAAAAGGTTATCAATATCGCAACTTTTCTCAAGTAAAATAACGGGGAACCTATTCAAATTTGAAAGCAACCTCCGCACCCACGTGTCGGACCGGGATCGAAATATATATTGTATATATATATATATATATTATATATATATATATATATATATATATATATATATATATATATATATATATATATATATATATATATACATCAGCGTCGGAAGCAAATTGAAAGTGGGGGGGCTAAACCAACTTAAAACACATACACACGCCAGAAACGTCTATGTCTTATGTCTATATTTGCAAAAAAGTGGGGGGGGGCTAAGCCCCCCCTAGCCCCCCCGGTTCCGACGCCTATGCATATATATATTATATATATATATAATATATATATATATATATATATATATATATATATATATATATATATATATATATATATATATATATATATTCAAATTTTTGGAATTTATCTATAATTATATAGTGTCTAGCTGCGGTGGTTAT
Organism: Atrina japonica; assembly: GCA_030159075.1. Taxonomy (NCBI): domain Eukaryota; kingdom Metazoa; phylum Mollusca; class Bivalvia; order Pterioida; family Pinnidae; genus Atrina; species Atrina japonica. The sequence continues at coordinate 733,766 of BROG01000009.1, forward strand.
TTATTATTACTTATAACTACATTCAGTACGTTTATTCAGAAATAGATTAGTTATTAAAATCGATCATTGTTACACAAAAATGTGAATACTGTAAACTAATGTGAGATTCCCAGCCTCGAAATGTTCCCACCGCCTGTAACAGCAAAGTTTGAAGTTTTCTATGTATTGGAATTTCCCGTAGTACAGTTTTAATATTCAACCAACCCTTTAACATGAAAGCATTAGGCTCTTTGAGTTTGTTTACACACAATTATGTTTTCCAAAGCATTTACTAATGTTATCATTCAATGTATACGTATATACCTACTGTAGTTTACCTGTACGCATGTGACGTGTTCGAGCTTGTTGAATTCCGGGCTTGGCGAACTCTGCCAATAGTCTTGACGCAGCGCGGGAAATATTTGCATGTAAAATGCAAGCAGTTCTAATCAACCAATCATCTGTGACATCAATAATTCTAATTTGCATACACATCGACATTTTACTGAATGCAGTCATTTTTCCTGCCCGAACATGTAGTACATTCTTTAAATCCCGTTATATTTTATTTACCTATATATATACAATTTGACAGTCGAGACCATTTACAATAAAATGTTATTTCTCGTAGTTAAATATCTACAACATATTTATATTGATCATTTGATAAGAGCGTATTGCATATTTCCTACTATACGCTAGATAATTTACACGAGACATAGGTGAAATTTTTTACTGATCGATTTTGTAAACATTGCTGATCAATAAATTACCTATATCGTTGCGTGCTTCATAACCACGCGACAAATGATTCCTTGTTTCAAGGATTTAGTTATCAAATACGTGTACCGCTCGTGTTCGTTTATAATTTTTTAAATGGAAGCCCTGGGAAACATTTAAATATTTTTGTTAATTTGAATTTTCTTTCCGAATAAAACTGAGAACAGTTTCGTGTTTATTGTCACTTTAGTTACCATGGATATGTAAAAAAAATTAAAATACGGGGTTCTTGGTGTAGAATTCAATATGACGAAAATAAACACGTGTATAGGAGAAATCGATTAAATATAAAAAATCACATAACATCATGATTAAAAAAAAATTAAATAGAAATAAAACAAACAAACGAAAGATGATAAAGGTTTTTTTATTACTTTTTTTCGTGTTAAGTTTTTTTTTTTTTCTTTCATTGTGTCTAGAATAATTGAATGTAAAACGGGAATTAGAACTAGTATTCCTAGTACCACCAAAACTTCAATAAATGTGGAACAAAACGGGGGATTGTAGTGACAATACAAAAATTTGTAAAAGAAAGATATTGGTTCTGTGATATTTGATTTTGAAATGTTTTTTTTGCTTTTGTTTTGGTTTTGATTTTTGTTTTTTGGTTTGTTTGTTTGGTGTGTGTGTGTGTGTGTGTGTGTTGTTTTCTCGGGAAATTTGGTTTATAAAAAATAAAAAGTGAAGCACTCCAAATGAGTGACCTCTGTGAGAAATTTACGAAGTACTCAAACTAGTGACTTTTTGTGATTTTAAGATAAACACAGAATTTATGTTCAAAAGTATATATCTTAAAGTAGATATTTTAAAGCAGATCGAGCTGTCGTTGGCGGAATTTTTACGTGCAAAATTTTAAATGCAGTTTCGGTAATTTTTTACGAAAATAATTGAGCGTCAAGAAAGCACGTACACTTGAATGTGTTGGTATTAATTTATATTCACGTGAAAAGGAATTATTATATGGGAAACCGCGTTCTCCCGATATTGCCGATACATCCTGAATCTAATAAATATTGTGTTCAGAAATATTTAATATTGTACTAAAGTTTCATAGTTTTAGTCCCTCCCCGCACAATCTCGCGTTATAGATCAGAAGCGCCCCGCGAATCATCCGCGCTACGATGCTTTATTTATTTTTTCTAAAGAAAATGGGCTTTAGAAGTTAATTCATGAATATCAAACAAAACAGAAATAGAAATTCCTTGTGGCTGAGAGTTAAGCTGACTGGTGGACTATGGATTATGCCAAAATTCAATTTCAATATGTCTTTTTATTATATAATGTTGAATAACAGCGTAGGAGTTGATTTACTCTGTCTCTCTCTCTCTCTCTCTCTCTCTCTCTCTCTCTCTCTCTCTCTCTCTCTCTCTCTCTCTCTCTCTCCACGCATACACACACATGCGCGTTTTATATAATATGATGTATGATGTTTTTATTTTTTAAATTTCCTGAGATAATACCAAAAATGGTATAGGCCTAAACCCTGGTAAATTTATAAGTGAAAACATGCTAGATATGTATAAAGATAAGAACCTTTGATTCATAAAAAAATGTTTTATTTATAGCTAAAATATTTTCAGGTACATAGATATTTCCAGAGTCTATATGAGATTTATGGACCAGTCCTTGTCAATTTCACGCGTCGTAAAATCATTATTTTATACGTACTGCACATTAATTTCGGGTATTCGCCAAAAGAATGTAGTGAATAGAAAATCTTTAAACACTCTTTATAGAGCCGGGATTAAGTAAATATACATATATTAACAGTCTTATCGGCAGGACTTCGACTTTGAGTTAGCTTTTCACTCGGTCACTCTCAACGTATATACGTCATTACGGTATCGCCATAAATATTTTTGCATTAATTAATTACCTGTAGGCCGTTGATATATTTGTCACCGTTACTCGGTGCCGCTGTCTTATCATCAAACTGCCATTCCGAATGGCAACCGTGAACCTTACAATCTATATTTACCTATATGATGATTATGTATATATAGGTAAAATCAGCCAGGTAGATTCCGTAGATATAGGTGGGCTTTATCAAATAAACTTCAAACCGTCTATACTTTGGGTAATTTTCATTTTATCAATATAAAATAGCTTAATATCCCCAAACTCGCAGACCTAAACTACTCGTTTGTGTAATCTAATAATGTTGGCGATGAAAACGAAGATGATGATGATATGTAAATGATTTCATACATATGTATTTGTTGTTTTGGGTTTTTTTTTTGGTTGTTTTTTTTTGTAATAGCTCTCGGCTATATTTCCTACTAAATAACATAGTTATTCAAGGAACGTGACCCCCCCCCCCCCCAAAAAAAAAAAACCCACTTTGTATCATCTTATTGTTTTTTTTTGTTTTGTTTTTTTTTTTTTTTTGTTGTTATTAAAAATTTCTGTTATAAGATTTCAAAATTATCATGATGATGATGATGACAACGACGATGGTAATTATAATGCAAAGTAAATTTGTAAATATAAAAAAATAGATACATTTCGACAGCAAAAACAAAATATTTCAATTATTGGTACGAAGCTGTTACAGTGAAACATTTGCCAGAAGAAGTACTAGTTTCCTTTAGTGCAGAGCATTTTGACGTCTACTGACTACTGATGTCTAATTTACAGTCAGTAGTTCTACGACGGGTTTCCGTCACTGAGGAACTCGGGGAAGCAACCCACTGGGAACCACCGCTATATTTCGGTAATTTTGGCATTTGCAGAAGACCGTTGAACTCTCCCGGGATATATTGTGACCGGATCTTATTTTCTTTCCCCACCACGAAAACCCGATCACCACTTAAGAAAACTTCAAGTTGTCAAACCGTTGAACATAGCATAATACGTACAGCAACCATCTGTTCTGTAACATAAGGACCCTTTCCTGTTATTACGCAACATTTAGCGATTTTTATTAATGGCAAATAACAAACGCTGTTCTCCGAAATAAACAAGCATTAGCTAATATATAATTGTTTGTTTTTGTAGAAGTGTATACATATAGTGTTACTTCACATAGGCGTCGGAGCCGGGGGGGGGGGGGGCTAGGGGGGCTTAGCCCCCCCACTTTTTTTTGCAAAGATAGACACAGGTGTCGAAAATTGGGGCTTAGCCTCCAGACGTTTCTGGCTTGTGTGTTTTTTTTAAGTTGGTTTAGCCCCCCAACTTTCAATTTGCTTCCGACGCCTATGCTTCAGATTTCCACTTATATCATCCAGTTGCGTGATGGAAAAGGAATTTACAACAGGGTACCATGGCAATGAAAAGTTCTATGTTTCATAAACCATTTCAGATTTTTTGTCTCCGTGATCCGCATTCAGGCGACCTTTTTGAGAGAGAGAGAGAGAGAGAGAGAGAGAGAGAGAGAGAGAGAGAGAGAGAGAGAGAGAGAGAGAGAGAGAGAGAGAGAGAGAAAGAGAGAGAGACAGACCACTTCGCGTTTCAGACCAAGTTTCAAATCTCATGATGAATGTGTAGGCCCTAATAAGTACAGAAGCTCACTTAATAGACTACCTCACAATCAGGCAACCTGCTGAGTCAGTCAATTAGATGGCCTTAATATCGAGGTTTCACTGTATTCTCCTATGTACATTTCATTGGTTTTGAACGTTAACTAGAATCAGTGATATAAGCCTATATAATTTTTGGATTTAAACCAGGGAACCGTTGTCTATACACTGAGCTAGAGCTAAGGGTCTAGATTGGTTGGTACCAGGTGCCACTCAGAACGCATTCCGTGTACACTGACCGTTTTTCTTTCTTTTTTTTTTTCACCGGAGCAGCGTTTTTTATCGTGAAAAGAAAACCCCAATAAGCTTAAATTATAAGGAATAACATGAAATGAAATTTTTAACCACATGACTATTTTGTTGTATGGTAAAACACCATCCTTAAGATAAACTCACACCAACGATTGTATGCATTAGGCCTTGATACTTTTCTGGTTTTTCTTTGGTGCAAATAGGATACAGTGGGTACGCATGCCCTGGTCCTGGCAAAAAGACAAAAAACAGGCGACGCCAGTCGCGTCATTATTTTATTTTTTTTTACTTGCGACTCGTCAGGAGTAAATCCGGGTTACGTAATAATACATATTTATGTCAAGGAGAAATGAATTATTAATTCCAAAAGTCTTAGCTGCCGTTCTTGTGTTACTCTTAAAATAAGTTGAACTACGCGTAGCGGTCAATCAAGGGGATGGACATAGGCATTTTGTAAGGTGAAAGAAATTTTAAGGTGGAAAGATAAGATTAGAAAAATATACTTCGATCACACAATGTTTAAACGGATTCGGCCCTCACACCCAGCTTACTACCGGAAGTTGGTAAAAATGCAAAACCTTAGTTCGATTTAGTTGTGGAAAGTACATTTTATCCCTATTGACATCAAACGGAAACTATAATTGGGACCGGCATACGGTAATTTGATAAATAGATAAAAGGAACAAACATATTGTACAATTGTAAACAGAGAGAAAACTTGTTTTGATATTTAAAACCTAAAAACAAAATAAACTGATACGTTTTAACAGATATCTAGTCGCAGCAGAAACAAGAATTCAGCGGGATCATTGTCGTTGTAATCATTTCAATCAACGCCATCGTTATCATCATCGTCGCCGTTTTTATCACCATTCTTCTCGTGGCCGTCGATTTCTTTTTCATCATTCATTTCTACAAACATTTCAAGTTTAGTCTGGTCGTATCGGATTGACAAGTCATGATTGTCATGTGATAAAATATTGTCATGCCATGTGACTGTCATGTGATGTTACTGTCATATAAAACACATTGTCGTGTGTGACTGTCATAAAATATATTGCCATGCCCTCTAGCCGACTGTCATAAAATATATAATTTTGTCATGTGATGTTACTGTCATATGAAAACATTGATTATCATATGGTGTGGTTATATTGTCATATCGCGTAGACACGACATATTAGAAAAATAGAGTGATGAGAGACCTGTTTTTAATTTGCATGTCGTGTGATTGTCATACAATATTATAATTGACAATATTTCAATTATTTATTTTTATTTATCTAATTATTTATTCATTTTTACTTCTTTATTTTTTTTTATATACCAGTCTATTTATATGCTATAATTGATTATATACTATTGTTTATATATCATCGATCTATCTATACATGTTTACATATACTTTGGGTGTCAACATGTTTATCGATATAATTCTATTTTCCGTTTCATTTAACCTTGTTATATTTACTTCATTTTAATTTTTCCATTTTCAATCCATGAACTTGAAAAAAGAGGGCAAGTATAATCCAGAGCAGCGACCGATTATGGTTTCTTGCACCAAAGTTTGGCAATGACTACCGGTATTGTCGCACCTGCACACTAAGTATACTGACCAAAGGATTATAAACAAAAGAACCAGACCCGTACTTAATTCTACGGATTTACCGATTCAAATATGCTATGTGAATTTCGCTGAAGGTGCACGAATAATGTTAATTCTAAATGAAATTTATTTTGCTAATTTACATAAGTAGTATAAAATATGTAAACATATTTTGAGAATATAAATAGAAAGTACTCAATACGTTTTCGGGGTGTATGTGAACTATTCTTAGCCCATATTAATTCACTCGTGTCTGAGTGACATCATAAAAAGAAATTGAAAAGATAACAATCTTTCATTTAATTTTATTTTAAATTTGTTTGAATTATTTGCTCACTGGTATACATATATATATACATGTCTTGAAATTAATAAGAAATGTCAACAATTTAGAAAAAAGGCTAGCCTTAATTTTGACAATGAAATTTGTTTTCTTGAAGAAATGTGAATTGTGCATTTAAATGATTAATGAAAACATTAATTGTATTCTTTGTACAAAAATAAATTGCATTTTTCACCCCACATTAAGAAATATGTCGTATCCTTGTTTGTACAGTAAATAGCTGTACCCCAGTTTGTACTTACCCGAATATTTCTTACCCTAGATCTGGAAAAGTACACAACCGTGTTTCACTTTTTATCTATTTCTTGATAAGAAAAATTATCATTTTCTTATTTTCGGATTTTCCTGTCCTTTGGATGAGACGGTAAAAACCGAGGTCGTGGTCACAATACGTGTCGGCACGTTAAAGATCCGTCACAATTGCCGTAAGTGCCGAGCATAGGCCAAAATCTGAAGCCCTTCAAATTCACTGGCATTTGGTGACGTCTCCATACTAGTGAGAGGTTCTTGAGTGGGACGACAACACACAATAATACTTCTTTTCTTATTTAACATGGGTTTTACCAAAAGTGAGAACATGCCGAACCAGTGGTCTCTTCTATATGATTTATAAAAAAGAAACCACTAAGTGCCTCGGATAACATGATTGTGCCATTTGTCTTTGAAATTTAAAAGTGAGCTAGCAAATGACACATGTATTTTAGTTTTAGGCGCTTCAACCCTGTGTCTCAATTTTTGGATGAAATGGATTACTTTTTGGCAATTAAGAAAAAGATTTCAGTTGAAAAAAAAAAATTACAAAACTCGGAAGAGCGCAGGTGACAGTACAGATGATGACGACGATATGACCCATGTTCTAGACAGAAGTCTTAGAGTATATGTACCATTTTAAAAAAAATACAGCTAATAAGCGCGGAGAGACTGGACAGCGGAGCAATTTGATCCAACATTTAATTACAACATTCATATTCCTATCAAAAAGATATTAATTTCTGTGTAATTAATAATTCAACATTACAACTAATATCTTCATGTCATATCATCAACGTCACAGTATAACGTCTACGTCAACTTTACGTACTTCTTTTACAACTATATATTACTATATGTTAGATCTGAAATCCCCACACAGCAGTGAAAGGGATTACCCGACTAAATTAAACAAAAACCAGATGTCCCGTTCACAAACTCAAGCTTTCGGAAGAAAGGAAAACAGCAGGAAAAAGGAAACAAGAGCTGAATGTGATGTGTGCAGAAGAAATATCGATCACATGTATACAGAAATAGATTCTTACTTATTTATGTACCTTTATCTGTTTATGCAAATGTATGTTAATTATTTTCTCAATTTAGCAATTGTTATCCCAAAGCGCCATGATAAGAGTTTTTAATAGAGCGAAATCTCGGGCGAAATTTACCAAAATGGTAAAGAGTCTATATTTGTGATTTTAATTTAACCCTATACTTATGTTCGATCATTTATAAGTCATTCACATACATCTGTCGTATATTAGGTGTGAGCAGACATTTTGTTAACAAGATTTGTTGAACTACATCATAAAAGTTTTATTTCTATGGCATAAAAGAAAATTAATATCACAGTACAGCTATAAAATGTCTGGCTTTTCCTTTCTTAGGCTAGTGTCCAGCGGTAGAGACAATATCAAAGTCACGCTGAAACTGGGTCAATCGGGACACACGGTCTTCGCCCGTGTAACGATATCGTTATAAAGAAATCTGGTTTATAACTGAATCGCAATCGTTTCCCCATGACGTCCCGCTACGATGGTATATAGTGATTGATCGTTCGACTTGCAAGCGAAAGGTTCTGGTTCTATTCCCTGACCAGGCCATACCAAAGACTTTATAAATGGTAGTGATTGATCCTTCGTCAAACGGGGTATCGTGACGCAAAATTCGAAGGCATGGCACGTGAAAGAACCGGCCTAGGTCACTGCATTAACATCCGTCCATACCACAGGTCTACATTTGTAGCACTTCACCTATAGCTGGTGAACATCTACATAAAAGTGACAAATTCCTGGCGGGATGTAATCCAATAATAAAAACTTTTTTTTCCCATTTTATTCTGGTGAGCAGCGAAAAGGAGAATTTACACTTACGGGACATTCCGTGATAAGAATTTTTTGTTGGACGAATAGTAAGGCCATACTAAAATTAGAACCATCGGTAATGAGCGGTTTGTCTGCATTTTGAACAAAATTGGAAAATGCCCGTTTGCTTTCTTTCAATATTTTCCATTTGTGATATTTTTAATACAAGAAAGAAATCGGAATTTGTGCGTTTTCAATTTTTCGTTAGTTTTGTTTAATTTTTATTATTTTTTTGTAAACTGGTTCAAAAAGAAATATTTATCAGTGTTTTATGCATTTAGCCTAAACATGCTATCCTCGTCCTCTGATAGCCTTGTCCTTGAGCCAGTTGGGGAAGGCTTTATCGCGAGGCGGGGGTTGGGGTGGGGTAGATAAATAAAAGTGCAAAGATAGAAAGGAGGGGGACCCCAGGGGGAGTAGCGATAGTCGGGGGAGGTGGAGTAGAGGGGGTGGGGGGGGGGGGGAGGGTGGGGGGGAGGGGGTAAGGAGGAGAGGAGGAAGGGGAGGAGAGATGGGGGGGGAGAAGAGAGGAGGGGAGGGGAGGGGGGAGGGGGGGGAGAGGGGGGGAGGCTAGGGGGAGAGTAGGGGGGGAGGGGGGAAGGGAGAGGAGGAAGAAGAGAGGGAGGGGGGGAGGGGGCGTTTAGACCCCAGGAATATCCCCAAGTAAGCGACTGATAACAACGTGCATTCGTGTTATCAATTTTATTTTTAAAAAATCGGAAATTAGTATTCAGAACTAAAAGCAAAACACACAGAATATCCCTGGTCCATATTAACTCTAGATCATAAATTCGATTTAGCACTCAACTCTAACAAAATTTTATAAACATATCTCAAATACCGCTGTGAGGAGTCGATTGACATTCAATAAAATTTTATAGATTATGTATTTTGTTACAATTTAACAGACGGTAAAGATAAAAACAATGAAAATGGTATCTTTTTGTTTTAGATATTGGTGTTAACATGTTTTTGAATACGAAATATATTTGGTTTTATCTCCGTGTATTGTTGTTTTTATCATCTATATATCATAATTGACACATTTCTCAATCATATCAACATATCTAATTACAAAAGCGTTAATGAATGACTGGTCTGTCTCGCTGTTCCTCGGATTTTGATAAAATTACAATAATCTCGGTGTCTGGCCAGCCAACTTTGCTGACCTAGTCTAATATATATACAAATATATATGTATATCGGCCAAAATTTGTATCCACAAATTCTGATAATAGAGGGGAACGACAGATATAATTCTAAAACATATGAATACATCTAATATATTAGTGACTTGATTGGGAAACTATTTGACATAATTATTTTGTCAGCGGCATCCCCCCTTTCCGGAGACTTCCGTGGCCAAGTGGTTGGAGCATCACGCTTGGACCTATAAAGTATCTCACTTCTGGTCAGCGCAGGTTAGAGTTCCGCTGGAACGTAAGCTGATTTTTGTGAGAAAGTTTGCTCGTTTACTTGTAGAAGGCTGGTGGTATCTTCCCGGGTATATTTCAAAACGATTCTCTCTTCCATCAGTAAAAACTGGCTGCCACCAAATAAGTGAAAAAAAGTGTTAAGTGTGGCGTAAAACACTATTTGAGATACAAATTAGAATTCAATCCTTTGACGACAACACCAATGATCATTGGGGGTGGGGGGATGGAGGTATGCGATTGTTTCGTATTTCATAATGTCTTCAAATCAAAAGAAAGTGCCGATATGGTTAACAAGGTATTGTTACCAGCTATAACTGAAGTTGCTCAAATTTAGACTTGTGCTACGGGTAACGAGTCGCCAAGGTATGACGCTCAGAAAAGGGGTACGGCGAAGTACTATGTCGATCGTAGCTGATGCACATAATTTTATCCAATGGGTCAACTCTAACCCTTGTAGACTGCCGTGTGTGCAAAGGGTCAACATTTTATTATTGCTTCAACTTATCGCGGATTTTATGTACCAGGTAATTATATCAGATTTCTACAGTATAAATGAGCAAATGCCCAATAATTCGACTTTTGTCTGGCAGGGTTTTGATAAACTCCGTCACGGTTCGTCATAAACGTATCGGGTTCGCAAAGGTCATTACCACTATCCACTTCCGGTTCACCATGCGCGGGTTAATAGACCTTTTTCGAGTTGTTCCACTCCGTCACGGTTCGTCATAATAGTATGCGGGTTCAAAGCAAAAGGTGGGGCAATATTACTTCCGGTTAAGCAGGTGATCGTACCAAATACGTGTATTGGAATTAGAATATGGATATCATGCAGCGGTAGATGTCAGATTTGAATGCAAAACAGCCTAAACGAAAGTAATAATACTTGTCATTTAAACAAAATATCACTTAATGTCGGAATTGACCTTGCTCGATTTTTTTAGTTGAAGTCACGTGATCTGAGTATAAACTAATCCGACAAATGGTGGCGTCCATTTTTGAATGGTGGAGGATAAAATCCGGTTAGAATGAACCATGGGAGATACCACAGGCCTTCCAAGTAAACCGACAAAGTTGACATTCTCACAAATCAACGTAGATTCCAGCAGGTTACGGAAACATGTCCCTATAGGCTAGTATATAAAAATCATAATTTACGATAATCCGTGATTATCGCCTATGTCATTTTTCAAAAGGTGCATCTATAAAGATAATCTTCTAGATAATATTTGAATCGTAATTTATGCGAATTTATCTATGCATAAAGGAATACGCAAACCTTGAAAAGTTTCTGTTGTTTTGAGAGCGCTGTGCCCATTACCATATCAGCAAGATGTTTAACCAAACCCGGCTCAGATTAAAATTGATACATTTGTCACTTCATTATACGGTGTCAATCTGATTATATAGCAAAATACAATAGCAATAACCAAGATCATTGTCCTAGATACAATTACATATCTACTATTGATAAGAACAAACAAACAAACAAAACAATAAGAAGATAGAGATCGAAAAAACAAACAGAAAACCAATATACATGTACATATGTACAGACAGCACACATAACTAAGAACTGCATGTATAGTTTAACTGGTGTCCGGATTGCGAAGCAAATATCCGTTTATGATTTGACGGTGTGTGTGTGTCTGTCTGTCTGTCTGCGCCAACAAATTGGTTAAGGTTTTACGTTTAGCTCTATTTAATCCAATGCTTTGCAAAACGACCATACTCTCTCTCTCTCTCTCTCTCTCTCTCTCTCTCTCTCTCTCTCTCTCTCTCTCTCTCTCTCTCTCTCTCTCTCTCTCTCTCTCTCTCTCTCTCTCTCTCTCTTTCAGTTATATGCGAGTGTAAATTTCAAATAATCTCAAATTAAGCGAGTTCTTTGAAAATTACCATAATCAGGTTAAGAACAATAAAATTTAGTAAATAAACTCGAGTTTAAAAACCAGGCATTTTCCTAAAAATGAAATTGATTCAGGTTCTAACCAAATTATATCCGAATGAATGTATATTCTCAATAAAAACAAAAGAACAATAGGCTTAACTTACAAAAAAGCCAAGTGTTTTGAAACAGAATACGATTTTTTTCTGGGTCATTTTTGTATGTAAACATTCTTCTGTATGTAGTACAAATTTCCAAAGCACTGGGTTATTCCTTTTATAAAAGGGACAAAAAAGTGGGTTACACGCACGTGCTTATTTAATGTGTGTATACCTATTAGCCTAAATATTTTCTGTGTAAAATTTGAAAAAGAAATATTTGTTTCTTCTTTGAATACACACGATACCAAATTAAAACATTCTTGCCAAATTGTCCTTTAAACCAGTCTTGAAGAGGGTTATCTTTCTAATATAAGAATAAAGCCGAGGGCATGTTTTTAACGTATTTTGAAATTATTTTGAAGGACTTATGACATTTTTAGAATTCTACATAATATTTAAAATGCTCTTAGAGGATCTGATAATACTTGAAAATTTCATTGAAAAGAAAGGTCAATTTTTAACCAGGAAGATATATAATTCATTGTACAAGTATCTATGTGTTTTCATAAATGTTTACGTTGAATATACTTCGACATTTTCTTGATGTAAATGGTATATCAAATTGAAGTTGATTTTTTTTTTTTTTTTTTTTTTTTTTTGCACTCTGATGATGTAGGTTTCCTCTTAGTACTATGTTGTAGCGGTATCATATGGTGGTTGATTTTTTTATGCCATCTCGACTTATCTTACCGAAAACTTTTCGCTTGGCGAGGCGAAAAGTCGAAAAGATGCTAATTTGCGAGTTTTCGGGGCGAATAGTCGAGAAGGCACAAATCAACCACCATTGTATCATGTTTAGAACGGACCTTACGTCTCATTTTTTTCGTGGGCTAAAATCGGCAAAGGCACTCCAGGTATGCGCCCCCTCTAACTTGAAATCCTTGATCCGGCCTTGGTTAACAGTAAGCTTTCATAAAATGTAATATGTAGGGTCAGTATTGTATTTGTGATTTATTTATCTTAACTTCTTGTAGCCCTGTAATATAAGCCTACGTTGGTTTAAATCGTTTACTTTCAATGTTTTTATCGGATACATGTGAGCCGACCTGACTCAGTCGGAAGCGCGCTCGACTCTTGATCGTGAGGTCGTGAGTTCGAGTCCTGCCGGCGGCAGATTGGTTTCCTGTCCTTCGGATGAGACAGCAAAAACCGAGGTCCCGTGTCACAGTAGGTGTCAGCACGTTAAAGAACCCTCACTGCTCAATGGCCGTAAGAGCCGAGTATAGATCAAAATTTGAAGCCCTTCACCGGCATTTGGTGATTCTCCATATGAACGAAAGATTCTTGAGTGGTACGTTAAACAACAATAAACAAACAAACAATCGGATACATGTATTTATTTTTACTATCAACCATGCACGTGGTTCACCATTATTCGAGAAAAAAAATGAAAGCAAACGATTTGAACCAAAGAAAGCTTAATAACATTATAATATTATAGGACTAAACTTCTTAATTTGATTGATAATTCATTCTAAAAGAACAATACGAACGACCAGAAATACTCGATTTTCAAACAACTCGATCTGCAGCAACTCGACTGGCGTCATCTTATCAAAAAGGTCTACATTTTTATATACATTTATTTAGGAAAGGTGAAATATTGATTACTATTTATATAAACCTATACCTATTTGCATTTTAAGGAAAAGGTTTGGTCAAGACATTGAGAATGCCAAACCGAGACCTACATTTGTTTTCCATTGATCACCAATAATCATTATTGACCTCGAGTTTAATTCCGGCATTCTTGTTAATCATAATGACTCGATCAAACAAAGAAATAAGAAATAATTCATTGTGACGTCACATTACGTGTTTTACAAAGGGATAGTATTTATATATAACTAAAATTATATATAAACGGTTTCCTTTGTACATTCCTAAGATGAAGGGTGATATAGTCTAAATACATAAAAGGTACATTATTCAGTGAACATATTTATTTATACGCGTATATCAATACAACAGATATCCGCAGTTCTTGCAGTTTTAGTTCTATCATTTTCTCACTTGTTGATTTACCAGGGGTTTTCTCCCCCAAAATTAAATCCCATACTTCTGGTCAGCTGATTTTTGTGAGAAAGTTTGCTAGTTACTTGCGAAAGGTCGGTGGTCTCTCCCCAGGTACATTGTAACCGAGTTCTCTCCTCCGCCATTAATAACTGGCCGCCACTGGACTGGAAAAAATACTTAGTGTGCAGTAAAGCAAAAATCAAAGTAAAAACAAAACAAACAGTGAAAATATGCTAATTCTTTTATCGGCGTTTTACGCCACATCCGGTGATACAGTCGCATCTGTTTTGGTAAAAGTGAGGGTAAATGTTCTTCTCCAGTAAAAACGGGAAAACACTACCGGCCCTATGCGGGTAAACTGATTAATTTTCGCGCATAAATAGGCTAGGCTCAAGTGAAGGCGATGCTTCAATGCCACCACTTCTGATCCGGCGAACCTATATGGTACCTTTAACTACCACTTCATCCGCGGCGAATTTATCTTGGCGGTGTTCTTTATCCCCACTTCATCCAACGAACCTATTCCAGCGATGCTCTATACCGCCACTTCAACCACGTCCCACTCAAGAATATTTCACTCATATGGAGACGTCACCAAATGCCGGTGAAGGGCTTCAAATTTTGGCCTATGCTCGGCACTTCCGGCCATTGAGCAGTGAGGGTTCTTTAACGTGCCGACACCTACTGTGACACGGGACCACGGTTTTTACTGGCTCATCCGACAGACAGGAAACCAACCTCACGATCAAGAGTCGAGCGCGCTACCGACTGAACCAGGCCGGCTCACTTTATTCAGTAAACACGTGTAGCCAATACTCTAAACCAACACTCCATTCGTAACACATTTTCAATCGAGCAAGATCTTAAAAAAACCAGTAAGGATGCCCAGAAATGGCTTTATGACTTTCTACAGGGGATTGAAAACTACAATTTCATAATTGTAAGAGGTATTTTAAGTAGGAGTAATTATACTTATAGCGGATTTCTTTTTACATCAGCTTACCGTAAGTTGAACGTCGCCATTTTCCCCCACGTATATGGAGATGTCACCAGGTACAGAAGAAGTGTCACCACCAGTTGAAGCTGAAGTATTACTGTCGGCAGCCACAGCAGAAGTACCACACAGATAGAAACTTAAGTGCCACCAGCTTCTACAGCTGAAGAACCACTACCAGTTGAATCTAAAGTGTCACCACCAGCAGCTACAGCAAAGCCACCACCAGTTGAAGCTAAAGTCACCACCAATTGAAGCTGAAGTGTCGTTACCACCAGCTACAGCAGCAGAGCCACCACTAATTGAAGTGAAGTGCCACCACCAGGTACAACAGAAAACCAACACCAGTTGGAAGTTGAAGTGCCACCACTTGTTACTGGTGAAGAAATACCAGGATTTTTCTTGGATATTTTGGGAGAATTGTCATCTATCTTGAAATGTGAAAAATTAGCGACATTCTAATACAGAAATGTATCAGATCCTCACGTCAACAATTTTAACAACTTTTCCGGCCAGAATGATTGATAATAATTCGAATAATTCTGTCGTTATATTCCGTTCACTACGATTACTGCATCAACGTAGGGTGGAGAGAATCGGAACCGGAGCGGGCTTGAATTATTCAAGTTAACCAGACAAATGCTATTGGAACTATAAACTGTTAATGTTATAAAATGTTGGTTATTTTCAGATATGTTTCCCACGGATATTAATGACACTCCGGTATTACACGTAGTTCAAAATTTAGTATTTTTGAACATATTTTTTTTAAACTGTCTACTTTTATTTAGATAGTTATTTTCATTATTTTGAGAATAAAAAGGTCTCTGTTTTGCATTGGGAATGGGCCCAAATGGGGTCGAATTTCAGCCCCGATTATATAACTTGAGGAATAAAAATAATTTGCTAAAAATATTTCCTGTTCTGTGCTGTGGGTGGAGACGGATGTTAATACAGTGGGTGTTTGCTACATAGATACCCTGTAGTTAGTCCTGTCAGGATTACAAACCGCATATAATTTAGACAAAATCACATAATCAAACTTCTATCTTGGGAGTGGTATTCATAAGATTTGTTATCCTGCTAAAACAAAAAAAAGAAAGAAAGAAACAGGTTTTCACTAACAGGGAATTATGGAGATATCACCAACATGTTTGTCAAATTTTCAAATGCATTGAGATCATATTATACCTGCCATCTCTATCGTGACATATGTTTTTTTTTAACCTTTTATTGAAACTTGCTTATTTGTTTAATTGTCCTTGAAATATGCTTCTTAGAATTGTAGAACTACGTTATAGATTTGCTTTCAGGTAAATAAAAACATTTTGTCATAAACGTCATCGACCAAAATGTTTTCAATAGATTTTTTTTTATGAATAAGAAATCTGTACTCCGATGGTCATTTTTGTAAGTGAGAACATAAGTGATCATTTATGCATACTTGTCTGTTTTTTGGTAATAAATTTACACGTTTACTAATTGAATAACAAAATTAAGCATTATTTTCTTCTTATTTACGCGTTTCAAGATGGCGGAATTGGGTGACGTCATTATCAGTTCTCTACTGTTGACGTCCACAATCTATCAATAAATAATTTATTTAAAAGCTTCATCAAAACTTCCTGACATAAACACAATTGAACTTAATATGACTTAATTATAATTCGTGTAAAAGTAGTTTACACGCGTGTTCGTTTCCTTGCTTTTAGCAAAATATCAATTGTTTATTTACAATTAAATGACCAGTGGCCGAAGGGGTACATCGACTGTCATTGCCCAGAGCAGAAGTGGACATTATAGAAAATAGAAACTTGATCTGGCTGTAGTTAAAGAATAACAAGAAACCTGTTTTATTGGGCCATAAATAAAATATCTATTTGTTAGTTTCTAATCGTAAGGACCTGTTTGATGGATCGATAGGAAAGACCGTTAATATTTCTTTAGAAACTGAAAATGGCTGACCAAGAGTCAAAAAAGGACGTTTTTGAAGCTTAATCTGTCCTGAATATTATCAACTTGTACTAGTTCTAACATTACCAACTATAATTTTGATATATGTAGTAAACAGAATCCAAAATCAAATTGCTCCATAATTTTAATATATATTAGTAAATAGAATCCAAAAGCAAGGGCCCATACAGATCATGGTATCTAGATACAATCTGGTCAAAAATTTATTTGCTGGATCGATATTATCATAATTTTGATGTTATCGTTTAGTCAGAAACATATTTAATTTTCTTGATATAATTTTATCTAATAGTTTAAAACAATTCATGAAGGTGCTTTGACACCAAATTTTGTATCTATCTTTTCTATGTCATAAAATTTATCTAGTATGAGGTCATATATCGAATTCGATGATGATGATGATGACGATGACGACGACGACGACGACGATGATGATGATGATGATGATTATTATAATTATTATTTGTTATTCTTATAATTTAAATTAATCTCTAAATAATCACTAAAAATCAAGTTTGCTTGAAATAAAATGCTCAACCTATACACAAACTGGAAAAATGTCGAACTTTTTAAATTTTTGCTTTTTTAAATTCCCTGGATTTCAAGTTACCGTGATTTGGTTTTTTATAATTCTTATGATTCATCCCGATTTTGAAGGATATAATTTCAAAATGTTGACTTTGTTTTTGGTTTTTGTTTGTTTTTGGTTTTTTTTTTCTATTTCATTTTAAGTACTGGCATAACACATTCTCAAAACGGATTTACATTATATCTCTATGTTAATTCATGTTAATTCAACTTATCCATAATGTGAAACAATTGACTACTGTAAAAAAAATTACTTGAAATTGGAATTTTTGTGTAAAGGTTGAAAGAAACATGTTTTTTATGTCTTAATATCTTTTTATTTATATTCTATCTAGTCGTCAGAAAAATGTTTTAAAGCTCTTCGGTAACCGTTGTTCGCCATCTTCTATATTTTCACTGGAGTTAACAGAAGCTGGGTTCATCATACCAACCATTTGTAGATTTTTTTCCATTTTTAAGTTGTTTTAAATTAATTAAACTCTATTTTTCCGGGATACAGAAACAAAATGAAAATCAGACGTGTCTGGACTTGTCACGGAATATAACTGTTGCTAGGCAAAAATTTTAATTGATATACGATTTGCCTCCCTTGTTACCTAGGCGATCGTAAAGACTGCCGTTACTATTCGCCGGGGCAACACACAAAAATAAAAAATATATGAATAAATAATTTTGCTGTCTATAGCCTTCAAGAAAAAGGAAATATGTCTGCGGACGTAAGAAACAATTGAAGGCTTTATTGTAAATTTCATCCAACAATATATTGTTAGTTTACAAAAAAATTCTCAGTCAAACTACGGGGCATTTTTATTCCCAGCAAGACTAACCCGGAACATATAATATATATATATATATATATATATATATATATATATATATATATATATATATATATATATATATATATATATATATATATAGGCGTCGGAGCCGGGGGGGGCTAGGGGGGGGGGGGCTTAGCCCACTTTTTTGCAAAGATAGGCATAGGTGTTTGAAAATTGGGGCTTAGCCCCCAAGACGTTTCTGTCGTGTGTGTGTTTTAAGTTGGTTTAGCCCCCCCACTTCTGGCGTGTGTGTGTTCAAGTTGGTTTAGCCCCCCACACAATTTGCACGCCTATGATATTGCTTATATATATATATATATATATATATATATATATATATATATATATATATATATATATATATATATATATATATATATATATATATATATATATATATATATATATATATATATATATATATATATATATATATATACATTGTAAGTTCAACAAAGGATTCCAATTTTGACATATATCAATTCAACTCACAATCCCGAGGAGGGGAGGGGTAAGTTTATTTTCATTAATTTTTTTTTTCAACTTGTAGTTAGTTATTTTCTTTCAGATATAACTCGGCCTTTGAACATTGACATTTAGAACATCATTCCGGTAATCTCTCTCTCTCTCTTATTTCATTTATCAATATATATATTAGTTTCCGTTGAAAGTGTAAAAGCGTGTAGTCCTATGTTATATCATGTACGTTTTGTATTTTTCAAAATTGCTCTCTGCTTAAAAAACCGTCTATATTCTTCCCTGTTTATCACTTTTATTATCTATTTAAATTATCATTACCATTCATAACTAATTTTTTTTTTCATCTATTTTCCTCTGGTTTATCCTATCAAATTCAATCAGCCGTCTGGTTTTTAATCCATGATTAAAGTTATTAAATGTTTCGTCATTATTATTATTTTTTTTTGACACCTTCCTAATGTAAATCTATCAGGAAACAACTCAACATTGGATAACCCAGCAGGATTAATGACTATTACCCAATTAACTATTTAATAGATAGGAATTACTGAGAGAGAGAGAGAGAGAGAGAGAGAGAGAGAGAGAGAGAGAGAGAGAGAGAGAGAGAGAGAGAGAGATCAAATCACTCGACAATTTTAAAGTTTTTTCGATCTATTGTTATTTCTCTCTTAATTAACATTCTAGTTTTATATTCCAACTACAATAATATAATGATGAGATTATAGTCGGTCTGCGAAAAAACATGCCTCATCAATTTAACTTAGAAGGCGGAGTCAATAGCTTTCTCGTAAGCCAATCAAGTTGCGGCTTTGGCAATCGTAGATTCTTCTAGCAGCATCCATTCATAATATCATGTTTAGTTCATTCATAGATTACGATCTAATTTTATCCGAGTGCACTCATTGGTGTTTTAAACGCTCGCCGCAAGTCGGGTGGCCTACTTTGACTATTAATAGAAACGCAGCTCGGTAACTATCATATGTTGATAAGAAAATTTATTAAATGTCTTTTAACTTCAATAGCCCACGTATAACATATTTGCTAACCTTATGAAAACTACCTTTGGTATAAAAAGTATGTTAAACCAATGATTGGTTTTCCACGTGCTGTGATGTGATTTTCTTTCTTTACATTTTTTCTTGTTATAGACAGGTAGATCTAGGCAAAATTAACACAGACAGAAGTCATGTCTGATAGATATAAAATCAAAGAACGGACTGGTTGACAGGCCAAGGCGTTATAGAAGCGGTTGGCCGTGGGTGACTAGGCACTCGAAATCCATTTGTCCGTCAAAGTCTTACCCCTCTTGTTCGCTCTTTGTTTATGCTTAAACGTCAACTTCATGAATATTCATGAGCCCAGAAGAAAGGAAAAGAGTTTTCTTCGAAATCGAAGACAAAGATTTCAATGTTTTTAATAAAATCATAACTTTGAGTATTTTATTTATTTAAATAACGCCCTATCATGTAAATTATACAAGTTATTAACCTGTGTTACGCCTTCTTTACGTCTTAGTCCTGGTTTCCCCTTGATCGGGCCCTTTGTGCGCATGCTCATAGAAAGCAGCATTGAGTGAGCTTTTCATTCAGGCAGACTTCTACCGGGGGTGTATATATGTACAGTGATTAAAGCTAACTGGGCTGTTGGTCGGTTGTGTGCTGTTTAGGGGAGATTGTGTAGCGGTCTCGGAAATTTATTGTGATCAAAACCGAATAGCATACTAACCACCCGACCAAACAAAGCTAGCCTACCTCAGAGTGCGGTGTTTAATTAGATCTTCGTTAATTCGCTTGCTCACTAAAGTCTAACTTGGACGCACTATCTCTCTGGATGAATTATTTACGAAGTTCAATATTTGTGGAGGTGAATTGAGAAGCTGTGTTTTATAATATTCATTTATTTACAACTATGAATTTAATGTGCTGTGAGGCAGAATCTTGTCGACGTGCATACGAGGACCCTAATTTACTTAACGATGTTCGAGTTTTACAAAATTTATTGCAAACCGAAGACAGATACTTGCCATCACCAACATATTTTACTTGTGTTCAGACAGACATTAAGCCATACATGAGAGAAATGGTGGCACGATGGATGCTCGAGGTACTTTGAATTTTGTTGAAATTTATTTTGTATTGTAGATTTAGTAACTTTCTCTTTCACTTAGTTTACTTAGGACTCTCTTATTATTGCTAAACCGCGGTCACCTTGGAAGACTTCACACGTCGGCGAAGGAAAAGTTATTTAAAACGAAAATGATGCTTGTATCACAATGACAACTTGATTTCTTGAAAATTTAACTTATTATCTTTTAATTTATGTAAGGTTTAATTCATTGTCTTGTTTTTGTGATTTATTATGAATTAAATAAAATGCATGGGAACTCAACTTCTTCACGAGATCAAAGATGGCGCCCAACTATGTTATTTGGAGGGAGAATAGAGGGTTGTCTCGTAAACTTCCAATAATTCCTAAATAACTCAACAAAACACATTATTTCCCCCATAAATCATTTCCGGATATTCCATATTTTGCAATTATGTCACAAAAATTATTTTTTTTCAAAGATTTCTATTTTTTATGAATTAAATTTATACGACTGTCGGGCAGCTAAATAACACTGCAAAATCTCCATAGACCGGCATACCGTATTGATTAAAATGGTTAGTTCGATCTAAATATAAACCAAATACACATTTTTCTCGATTGAGGGGGTGTGGGAATGATTTATCTTTGCATATTATCGTTTACTTTTAATAATCGTCGATTTTTAAAATTTTTTATCTTTAATTTCTGGAGTGTCGGGTTTTGCTGTCGGGTCACAGTGAGTTGCGCTGTTTAAATGATTCTGCGCATTAGGTTGTATGTGAAAACATGTGTCCCAGCACAGCCAATGTAAAGTTTTCGCATCTTTTTTCTCGATTATTATCATTTTGCTAAATTAAAACTGAAAACTTTTCATGTTTTAAGATTTTAAAGCCACATTTAGATTATGATCCGAAGATTATGAAAATTTAAAATTGTATTTAATCTAGATCGCTACTTTCTTTTAGATTCTAGGTTAGGACTGATTTATATTTCAATTGAAAAAGGATTAATTAGTTTAAAGTTAATAAATAAAAGGAATTATTATTTAATTTGTCTTAAATATTTTTTTCAGGTCTGTGAGGAGCAGCAATGTGAAGAGGAGGTTTTTCCATTGTCTATGAACTATTTAGATAGATTTTTATCAGTGATGGATACACCACGGACTAGATTGCAACTTTTAGGGGCTGTGTGCATGTTTTTGGCCTCAAAATTAAAAGAAACGTGTGCTCTCACAGCAGAAAAATTAGTAATATATACAGACAAATCTATATCAATGGAGGAATTAATGGTATATATATTTGATTTTTTCTGTGGCATAATGAAATTGATTTTTCAGTGTTTTTCTGATTAAAAGGATTTTATTGTTTGTATTCATAACTTTTAAATGGATCTATACTTTAATTCTTTTTCTTTCTTTCTCTTTCTGTTATCTCATTCACCTCTATACTCATACATGTGCAATGTATATGCATGTAGACCTGACATGATTTACTGTATATTTAACTTTACCACATTAATTTATTTTAAAACAATATATATCAAAACAAAATTTGCGAAATTATTTTTTTTTCACATCAAACAACATTTATTCTGTCAATGAGCAAATATACATGTATGTAGGTAAAGGAATTCTAGTCAGTTTTGACAGTAAAAATTAATGACACATGTATAGTTAAATAGACATTTATGTTTTTAACTTCAGAAAATTTGAATTGAAAAAGTAATGCTTAAGTACAGAAGTTATATTTTAAGGACAATTTCATTTCGGAGTTGATATTTAACATATCAATATTATATACATTTTTAGCCGATGTAATCACAATATTACAGATAGCGTGTATATAGTCTCGGTTAAAGGTAAACTGCCGGGGGATATTTATACGGTGGCATTCAGTAATGCATGGCTTGTTTGACAGAACACTACTAACTACCATTGGACATTTTTCCTTCATTCCAAACATATTTTTATTGTTTTAATAACTTTTAAAGTTTTATACACTTACAAAAATGTGGGGAGTTGTTAGAAAATTGTTGTTTGTTCCTTTGTTGTTTTGCAGTCAGTAAAAAGGAAATAAGAAAAATTATTATATTCAGTATTGATGAGTGTCATGGCTGAAGTATTTGTAATATTTTGATTTTTTTTGCAACTTTCAGGAAATGGAATTATTAGTTCTGACCAAATTAAAATGGGATTTATCAGCTGTGACACCTCATGACTTTATAGAACAAATTTTAAGCCGACTTTGTGATGACCCAGAACAAAAAAATGTGATTAAAAAACATGCACAGACGTTCATTGCTTTGTGTTCCACAGGTGAGAGGAATTAACATCGTTTTAATTTTTGAATAAATATTCGTTTGTTGGAATACCTTCTTCAAATGAGTAGCATGTATGTGTGATTTATTCGGGAATGTGGAGTGAGACTGTGAGGTGTTGTCTGTGTCAGAGCACATGTTGATGTTGGTTTCATTTGTCAGTTTCACTGAAAACTTATTATTAGGTACATGTGCATCTACATTAACACATGATATTCTTGCTATGAAGAATTGGTTTACATTTATAAAATAAAATTTCTTATTGAAACTGATGGGTAATTTTAAGTAGAGTTAACAAAAAATCAAATGGGTTTATTTGATTATCAAAATTCTTACTTGGGGCTCCGAGTCTAGAAGTACTTATGTATACTGTTCATATTAAATTTGTCAATTGATAGGGTAAATTATTAATTTATTATATTATTATGACCTATAGAATCGATGGGTTTAATTCATCATGATATTTAAGCAGATATGTGTACTTAACAAAAAAAGATATGAAATTTATATCAAAAAAATCCCAAGATTGAGTGTAAATAATGGGACATGGTGTAACTCACAAAGTACTGCTAACATTGTAAAAAGAAAAAAGGGATTATCATTGAAAGTACTGCAATATTATTCAAGTTAAAGGTTCTTGTTTAATCTTTAACTAGGTGAGTAGGGTATTGAGTACATTTTGTCTAAAGGAGTTAAATGAGTTTTAACAATTGGCTCTGTAATTGGTGGAAAGAAGATTTATATTGAAAGCGGAGTAATAAAATACAAAAATCCACAGTGATCACACTATAAATCTGACCTCATTTTTATTGTGTGTGTTCAATATGTCTGTATGACAATATGGAATTTAAACCTAAGCTTACAAAATCCCAACTGAAAATGACATTACATGCACTGGATGTTAGCATAAATTGATGTTAATTGGCGTTTTTGAAGGATTTGAGAAAATCCAGTTACATAATCAACTTATATATAGTATTTATGTGAGTTTTTAAGGACGTTCCACGAGGTGCTTGTTCAGCATCGCATAACGCCACTGTTAAATATACATTCCTTCACTAGATTTTCCCACTACACCTATAAATAGAGCATACCTATAGCCAGTTAATCGATTAATGTAGTGTTGCCAGAGTTGCCTCCCCCTATACCACACTTAACATTATCAAGGTATCCTGTTTCATATATATGGTGTTATCAAAAAAAGTTATTTTGTGATAAATCTAACCTGAGTAACGAAGACTAAGAAAAAGAAAGAACAAAGCAGTACTAGTATACTAATATTTAGATAACAGTTCTTAACACAGGTAATCCCTGTGACAAACACAGGTAAATTACCATAAATAACATCATCTTAGCTAGGCGCGTGTCAGAATTTCTTAAAAAGCTAATTTGAAAACAGGTGGTTGAGGAAAGAACTAAATAGCAATACATTAAACAAAGTTTTTTGAATGACTCGTTCAAATCGCACACCTATCAGCTGCTCGGAAATATTTTCCCGGCATCTGTCAAATGGACTCGCCATTATTGTGGTTTGTTATAATTACGTTTCTTGTGTACTAGTAAATATTAAACAAAGAAACACAGTGCAATCAAAGAAATTTTTCAGTTTTTGTTTGTTTGTCCCTTTTGTTTTTTTTTTTTTTTGGTCATTGGTTTGATTTTTAGTTTTTTTTTTACCAGGGATAGGCATTCATGAAAACATGTTACAATTTTACAGGCGTTGATGTAGTGATTTTATTTGTCAGTTTCACAAGAAATGATATCAAAATTCCATAATCCATTCTATTATTAAAGCATTTATGATTTTGTAAAGTGAAAGTTAGATGATTTATGATATATAAATTTCTCACATTTCTACAGAAGAAGGATCTACCAGATTATCTTTATTGACAGAAATTTAAACCACACAGGAAACAAGAGATTTGGGCTTTAATCGGGTCAAGTGTTACTTGGTATATATTATAATATGTGATTGGGATATGATGTTGAACATCCAGATAAGTTTGTGTGTCATTATCTTTGAGGGAAACTGACATTGTTGATCAACATTTTTCATCCTATAGATGTAAAATTAAACATTGTGATTGTACATCAACATGTGTGTGTGGCTGTGCATGGGTATGTGTGGGTGTGCATGGGTATGTGTGCACTGTATGATATATAATAAACAATAATATCTATTTTTACCAATACCATATAATTTATTTTAGCTTAGTTTTTTTTTTTCTTTTTTCAATTGAATGTTATCAGAGTTGATGGAAAGTGTACGAATATGAAATTGTAAGAAATGTTAAAGGAAATTGTTTGGTTTATATAATTTATGTTAATTGGAAGTGTTTAAAAAAAACACAAATTTTTATTTTCATTTTTTATGAAAGAAAATTTCATGACATTATTTTTTTCTACTGCAGATTGCAAATTCATAAATTATCCTCCGTCAATGATAGCAGCGGGAAGCATAGGAGCTGCAGCACATGGTCTTTTAAAAACTGACAACGGCAAATTGTTAAGGAGCCTGAATAAAATTTTAAATATTGATATTGTAAGTATTTCATTATCACACTTAAAATATGTAATTATTTATATTACCTAAACGACCTTTGATGTACCACAGAAAAATATTCTCACCTTTGTTTGTCCTGGGAAGGTATTTACTGGATATCATTAATTGTTAAGTATATGTCTATATATTTTCAATTCATGCTGTGATTTTATAATCTGATAGAGTATTAATTATTCTGGCCAGGGGCATATTAATCTGGACTGGTCAGTTCTTTATTTTGTATTCAGTTAACTCAGTAGGACACAGTATGGCTTTAATTGCTGTAGAAATCACAGTCACCTACTTATATTCCCAGACCAGGATAGCTGTGTCTTAACACCCCCCCCCTCTTTTAAGCTTGTAAACAATGAAATGTATACCTGTAAGCCAGGTTTCGTTAACAGCTTGTTTAAAAAGCAGTGTGGGAAAATAGATGGATCTGTTTTTATCTACCTTAAAGTGACCAAGCTAACCTTTAAAAGTGGCCAGATAAGGTTAATTTAGTCTTCAGTGGTACAAGTTAATGTTATGGATGTTAAACAAATTGGTGCCTGTCGGAAAACCTCGGCCACCTAAAGTGATTGTAGCTTGGAGTGATTCAATACTTTGTCTAAGAATGTTGTTGATTGTTACACCTTGGGTTGCCGACGGAGACATTCCAGTGTACTACTCCTACACTATACAAACAAAAATCACAGGTGAAAATTCAATTACGGTACCATGAAAGTGTTACCTTTATCAAATTTTAATTAGCTTTGCTTGTTTCTAAAGTATGATTTCTGTATTTGTGTGTGTGTGTGTGTATATATATATATATACTTTATTTTTTCTTTATTGTTATTTTTCAGGATTGCTTGAAATCGTGTCAAGACCAAATTGAACAGACTCTCTCAAATAATTTATCCACTATGGTAGAACCGTCAGATGTTATGGCAGCCAAAATGGATCACCACTCGCATCGTGTTCACGATCAGGGTCAACCAACTACCCCAACAGATGTTCAAGATATTGTTTTTTAAAATTTTTTTAGCTGCGTCTCTTCATTTGCTCACCAACTTATTTTTCTTAAAATTTCTAGAAGTTTGATATATATATATATATATATTTTTTTTTTACATAAAAGATTAGATAAAACTATAAAAAAAAAACAAGTCAAACCAACAAAAAAGCAAAGGAGGTAAAGAATGACCAAAAAAAAAAGCCAAACCATATATATAAAGTAATCCCACCCCTCCAAAAAAAATAAATAAATAAGAATAAAAAAATAAATAGACTATGAACAAATTTGTTTTCTGTAGATTTAGTAATCTTGACTTATTCTAGAAAAAGGCAAAATATTGTTGGTGAGCAAATTGTCCAAATTGTATGGATTTTTTTCTCCATTCTAGAGATTTTCCTTTGGGGGGATAACTGTAATTTTAGTTTTTGGGGTCCAGAATAAAATGTTTTTTTATGATTTAAAACAGAAATATATTAATATCTAATTTCAAGTACAATAATGTTTTATTGTTGAGCAAAATACAAGGGGAAATTGGAAGGATCATGGAGAGAAAAATGTGTACAATTGACGGCATTTATTTTGAGGCTACAAAAATGTTATCCATAGTGGAATGCATTTATAAACAAATATGTCTGAAAATCAAAATCAAGAAAAATTCATTTGGTACTCTTTAGAGAAACAAAAAAAAAAATTTGTAGCCCTCATGTCTAAAAATAGTACCTGCCAATATGGAAAAAAAATAAAATCTAAAAATTGTTGAAAAAAATTAAGAGAAAACAGTGCATGTGAAAGGTTTTGATTATTTTTTTTAATCTGTTGCTTTATTGATAATGACCCTTTGCCATACCAGACAAGATGTTACAAGTATGATACCCGTTCTTGTTGGTTGACCAATGAAAACAGTTCCTTAGTCCAGAAGCCAGTCGATTAAAAAAAAAAAAAAATTGTGTGACATGAGCAATGGTTCTTCTCAAGGCTGCCATGTTCTAACGTGAAAGTGACGAGATGGTCGATGGAATTGTATTTCTTTTAAAACTGACAGTTGCAGAAAGCCATATAAACACCAGAGTGAAATGTGTTCAATTTTTTGAAAAATGTGATAAATAAATAAATATATATATATATAATGCTGATTTATATATATATGTATCTATATAACAATTTTTTTTTTCTGGTGTTGATGGTTGTGTGTGATTTTTTTTTTACGAGTGATGTTTGTAAAATTCTCTGATATGTATCAAAGGGCTTCGTTTTTGTTGATGAGGAATTTGTTGTTGATTTTTATGTAAGGTATATTTTTGCTGTTACTGCCTTTTCTGTCGAATCGATTATGTATATAGTTCATGAATGGTTACGCCCATTCAAGACACTCATTTCATTCGCTGTTCCTTCTTGTTAATTTTTTTTTTCATCACAAATTTGCATTTTCATGTTCATTGTCACAAATCAAATCATGTCTTATTTTGTTTTCCAAGACATTATCTTCAGTTTATGAGACAGTGTCTTGGGAGCCCATATATTCTGCTAAAATTTTGGTACGGCACGATATCGGAAATGCTGGGTAATGGGGGTTAAAAGTGTAAGATGATGATATTACAAATCATGAAATGTAATTGTTTATATATATATATATATATATATATATATATATATATATATATATATATATATCATGTCAACCATACAAGGTGCTTTTTTGATAAACATGAAATATCGTTCCAAGAATGTTGTTATCATCAATTTTCTATGTTTTGATAAAAATATTATTCATAGATGTTTGTTTTTTCTATTCGTATCATGAACAATGAACAAACCAAAAGAGTACAAAGAAATTATATTGTTACATATTTTGTTATTAAATTAGTGCTATAAATATAGATGTTTTTTTTACCATCTTTGGAATGAGAGATGAACTTTGAAATGACCTAATTTTTTCCCCACCCACCGATAATTTCTAATACAATATCTTTTTACAGCTTTTAAAAATATTAATTTTTTTTTTTGCATTGTCACAATTTAGCAAAGGGAACTCATTCATTAAACCACAAAGACTGTCACACATGTGTTCAAAAAATTAAGTTATATATTTAGCTTTTTTTTTTTTCAACGAAGTTGGAAGAATATGCATTTTAACTAATTTATTTATTGATAACCACTTATTTAAGTAAGAAAAATTTGTCTCTAAAGATAGTTGCCTTCCATGATGATGATATATATAGTACAGATGTGCCATTGACCTAAAAAATCTTGCAGTGAACACACCCGAGACCATCAGCCGGGTAGTAGTAGTAATCCTATACGCTTCCTCTGGACTATTTATTGCCAGCCGGGAATGTGTTGATTATTTTGGGAGTACATTTCGAATTGTCTCCAAGTTTTGCTCTTAGCTGATACTTTTAAGTTTTTGAGAACTTAAAGATTTGGAAGGTTTTCTTTGTAAGCTGTCTATTAAGACAGACTTTCGACTTACAGTTGGGAAGACCTTCAAACATAAATCCATTTAATCCTCGGATAGATTTTCTTTACCGTGATTTACATATATTTGTATTTATTTTTTGTGTGTTGAAGGATGTTAGTTTCTTTCGATATTGTTGAGTCTGGCAAACTGATCGATTTAAATGAGAGAAATCCCAGTTTCTACAAATATGGCAGTTTGGGTGCACATTGCGTTCCCATAGGCGATCCATTAGAATATAAGGGATAGACTGTTCAGGTTTACATAGCAGGGAATATATGCCAGACCAACTTTCAGGGCAGTATTGGGGTTTTTTGCAAACCTTGGATAAAGAAAATGAGATGTAGATTTTTTTTTTTTTCTTTTTTTTCTTTTATTGGTGTTATGTCTTTCAAGTTATTGGTAAATATAGACTGTGATAATTTTTTCAATTTCTTCTTAACACAGTGATTATCAAGGGAAATAAGTGAAATATATCTGGCTGAGTGAAACTGAATATATATATAAAGTATATATATATAAATATAAATGTAGATGACTGCATGCTTGAGTGAAGGTAATTTTATTTTGAGAATTGAAAGGAAGTAGGCTTTTGGTAAATGTGAAAGTTAAAAAGGTGTGAACATATTTTTTCGATGGACCAATGCAAATATTGATATAGAGATAAATGGCAACCATGCTAACTGGTATGAACAAGTCGAAATTTAAATGTGATAAAATGCAATCGATGACTTGGGAAAAACCAGAGGTAATGTTGATGAACGAGCATACATTATTTTTTTTTACAGTATATGCATGTACTTATTTTCATAGTGGCACAAACAAGTACATTTTTTATAAGAATTGTATCCCAACTTCAGTTCTTGTCTTATAAT
This sequence comes from Atrina japonica, assembly GCA_030159075.1. Lineage (NCBI taxonomy): Eukaryota > Metazoa > Mollusca > Bivalvia > Pterioida > Pinnidae > Atrina > Atrina japonica. The sequence continues at coordinate 763,989 of BROG01000009.1, forward strand.
TGGAATCTTTTTAATTAAATTTGATACAAAAATAGAAATGTGTGAATATTATTATTTTTTTTCTGTTTGCAATTATGAATTTGTACTATTATGGTTTTTTTTTGTTTTTTTTTCAAAAAACGTGAGAAAGAATTATGTCACATTGTGTAATGATGAATGAAATGTTGTTAACAGTTGGGTCCAATTTTTAAAAAAAATGCTGTAGTTTGGAGTTTTATTAACAAGTCAGTTGTACAGAGGCAATAAAATTTAAAAAGTTTCAAACTAAAACATAATTCTTCTGTTTTTTGTTTTGATGCCTACAGTCAAACTTGCATTAAAGGGCACCTGTCCATAAAGGTCATTTAAACAACCTTTGTTAGCTACATGTATTTTATGTCGGGGGAGAAAAATCGTTTTATATAAACTACCTTTGTTAACGATTTTATAATGGGAAAAAATCGATTTGTAAAAGCCACCTGCCTAAAAAGGCTATTTTTTGCCTGTTTTCATGAGTGACCTTTATTGACAAGTTTGACTTTGTTTACGTTACATTTGGAAGTTTCATGCACCAACTGATTGGTGTTAGAGTCGAGGACTTTCAAGTACATTCATGCGTTCCTGTGCACACTAGTATCTAATGGCGGACGACTGAACTTGGCAGACGTGGAAATTACTGTTTTATGATGGGAATCACATGTCGCAAAATTATATCAAATGTCGAATGAAAATCTTACTTTCATTCACATCAATTGTGTCACATTATTTGCATTTTATACAAAACCTGTGATGTCAGACGAGACATGGAAATCCTTGCATCTAGCGCAAGCCACTCATCGCACCAGTACCAGTGATTTGAATGAGACTTGATAGGAAGGTCTGGCATATTTAACCAAGGAGTTGCTTAGAATGTACATCATACATTTTCTTTATTTTTATTTTACACTTGTCAAGAATTCTTCACTTATTTGGAGATGTCACTAGCTAAAGATGAAGTGTTAAAATTTTTGACCTGTGCTATTGACTGATGCCTATGCAATGAGGGTCCTTTAACGTGACTTGGGACCTCTTTCAAGTCTCATCAGATAGATCCGTGACTTTCACATCTAATATTGAGTGGAAAGTTCTGAAAAGTTGCTAGATATAGATTTTTATGTCTTGTCACTTAAACCACGTGACTTCTACATGACAAAGAAACGGTCCCTGATGGGTGTATCGCCTTGGTTTTGTGTAATGACGCTCATAGTAACATATTCTTAGCCGCATTGAAGCAACTAATAATAAAATCGTGCATAGGATTTTGTTGCAAGATATTCTATACTAGAATGAGGAATATTTTTTATGTACTCTCTGAAGGCATAGCTATTCTATATCATTCAAAATGATCGTAAACTGCGATGGACCGAAATGTATTAACATGTACGCCTACATTCTGGTGGTCTGAAACGCACGTGGATGACATGGAATAAACCGGGGAATTAAAAGTGGGTGGCATGAAATTGTTAGTGGACGAAACTGAATAAAACGTGGATGACATGGAATTAAACATAGATGACATGGAATAAAACGTGCTATCAATGGAGTATCCTGTGTAGGTTTATTATTTTCATTTTCGGGGGGGGGGGGGGGGGGGGGGGGGAATGCGAAACCTCGAGAACTGACCATTATAACCGCGTCAAGAAGCCTATATTCAAAAAGCCTATACCTTGCCATTTTTCCCATGATAATTTTGAATTTGAATGTTGTTTTACAATTTTTCAACCATACGGTGGGTGCTATTTTGTTTAATGGTGGAGGAAGAGAACCTAATTTCTACAATGTACACGAGAAGAAGCCACCGGCTTTCCTAAAGTAAACTGGCAAACTCTTCTCACAAGTAACTGATTAACCTTTCTCACAAATAAACTTGCAAACTTTTCTCATACGTACACTGGTTAACTTTTCTCATAAGAAAAAACTGGCAAACTTTCTCACAAAATCAGTTTAGGTTCCAGCAGGACTCGAACCCCCACTGACAACAGGCGAATGACTATGCTATATATAACCACTCAGCCACAGAGGTCCCAAATGGTTAATTAACTTTAACCTTATAATTGGTACCCACCGCACGTGTTAGACTCTGTGTCTCTGATAACTTATAAAAATACTTACGTATATTTTCAGTTAAGAAAATAATAGAATCATTTTATGAAAGGAAAATAGATATGAAGGTTGGCGATAGAGCGGGCTACGTTGAAGTGACGGGGCAGAGAATAGAGATGTGTAACATAGCCCTTACTTTTTAAAGTGGAATCGGTCATAATTATAGAAGTGCGCTAGAAAATAAGTTAATTGAATTTTCAAGACTTAAACTTTTCTTGTATAGTTAATTATTTGGAAATTTAAAAAACTGGAAAATTCAAGATAATCTGTCTTGTAAATTTGGAATTTACTGGGTAGGCGAAGTTTCTTGAAATTTCATGATTATGAGTTGAAAATTCAAGACATTGAGAAAAAATCAAAATAGTTTTCTGAAATTTTAAGATAAATCAATTTAAAAAATTATCATCATAAAGACCGCAATGGGACACCGTAATGTTGAGTTCTGGTTTTTTTTTTTTTTGGAATTCAGCAAATTTACTAAATACTAAAGGTCAACGGTAACTTTTTAGGATTTGATGTAAAAAAAAAACCGTATAACTGAAAACTATAGTATGTCTATACTTTTCCCGTAATAAGAGTCAAAAAAATATGCATAATGCATAGGTGTAAAATAAACTTTTAAAAAATCATATATGTACCATGCAGAATTCGAAGTAAGCAATTCAATTTATTTACAATGGAACCAGTTCATCCGTATTGATTTATTCGTAAAGGAAACTGATTCATTTAAAATTCAAGTATGTTAGCCTATTAGCCGGGATTCGAAATTCTTCCGCCTAGATCATGTGATAGATATGACTGTCAGATTCAGGAATCGAACTGCTGTCGCTAGAACCGTGGTTCAAACGACAGTTTAAATCGGTATTCGAACTGGCGTCACCTACTTCCTGGGTAAATAACGACGGTCGTATTTGGGATTCGAACTGGTGACGCCTTTTTATGGGCCCCATACGCTACTTCATGACGCAGTGGACGAATTTTCCGTAAACTCGAACATCTTGATACTATGACGCATAGCTATAGATTTTAAGTTCCAACATCAGTCCGAGCGCGTGTGTGTGTGAATGCATATGCGTATTTAACTAGTGGAGGTTTTAATAATGCGTCCTGAATCTGTATGCACAAACTATTCTACTGATTTCTGTAAAACAAAAAAAAAACAAAAAACTATGAGTAATTCCCAGCTATTTCCTATTTTCGATGTGAATCCCTAAGCTGATGGTTTAAACACGAAATTATGTAATATGGAGTTATAAAAATCAACAAACTTTTGTCAATAATGAATTCACGTAATACGTTTTAATATAAACCAGCACTGCAGATGGGTTTAAATGGTGGTCGTTACTTCAAAATGAAATTGCAAGTAGGTGTGATAAGCGCTGAAACATGGATGCACTACTAAAATATCGAGATCACACGGTGTTGGCAGACGACAAGTATTATCAGATGATCAGCGATATTTTCTCAATTACTTAATAACTTAACACAACGTTCGAGCGTCACTTTGCCGTGTACTGACAAAACCCCCTGCCGTCATAATTTGCCAGAAAATTATTTGTTGTTTGTCCTGCAGGTAACACCTGAATTTTATTAGATTAATTTAACCCATAATTAACACTTACATCATGCTGTTTGATATAGAGATGACGTCTTGGATACATGTGCAGTTTGGTGTATAAACAGCGTCAGTATACGTGTACTGATGACGTAACTTTACACCCCTACCGGGCCGTCAATCTGTTCAATTTTATCCCTCTGCCTATACATCTCAAATCGTGCAGCACCTGTCACGGTCTTTGTCCGTTTCTTTGTACTGGGACTACTGTTATAAGGAAGTTGATCAAATATATGCAACTTTATTGTGGAATTTCTGGGTCATATACATCTGATTTGTCATTTGATATTAATTTATCAGAATTTCTGCATCACAATAAATTAGATTTCAAATTAAATCAATTATTAACACACTCGGAAATTTTCGGGGATAATAAAAACACCGTATTTTTGCCGTTACCGAGTTCATAGCCTCGATAGAAAAAGATATATATATCCAATGACAATGGGGTATTCCTTGCAATTTGTGGTAAACCCTTGCGTTACTATGTCCTTTATTTCAAACACACACACGCACGCGCGCGCGTGCATTTTATAATCTCTACTGAATCATACTATATACAACCAGAGACATATATAACACTTGTATGTTGTATATCTCTTTAATTGTGTCCGTGCCGTTAGTCATTTTATTGCCTTATATAATTCAGTTCATGACTGGTATCTAAATATTTGCCTACATCCGACACCCTAGGGTATATAGTGTTGTTGGTTTTAGTACTTATATATATATATATATATATATATATATATATATATATATATATATATATATATATATATATATATATATATATATATATATATATATATATATATATATATATATATATCTGTGTGTGTGTGTGTGTGTGTGTGTGAAACATCGTCTAAAGACCACCTCACTTACGAGGCCACCTCCATTCTCTTCATTAATATTGAATCAGTACGGAACCTCACAAAACAGACCACCCCCACTAATCAGACCACTTTGAATCAATCAGTTTGGTGATCTAAACAGCGAGGTTCCAATATATATATATATATATATATATATATATATATATATATATATATATATATATATATATATATATATATATATATATATATATATATATATATCACAACGCCGAAAGTGATATTTTTATTTTCTTGTGTGAAGCATATATGTATGTATGTTTGACAAAGAAAAACCCCTTTTGCCTTTAAAAAGCCGACGATAGGCGGGCGTCCCGGAGTCGTAATAATAAAGAGATCACTCCATTTTCATTTCCGGTCTTTACAAAGGCAAGGTGTTGAGTAACTGTCTCGTTTATTTCTGTAACACCTAACTTCATAGATTCAATTTAAGATTTTCTTTGATACGTCTTTTAACTATTTTAAAAAGCAACTATCATATGCATATCAAAATGTTGATAAATAGGGTAAAATCTTGTTATATATGTAGGTTCTTCTCTACGTATAGAGCCTGCACCCGTGTGCGTGAAACTGAAGTGTCACCATTACGATATCTAAGGCTTATTTTGAAATTGCCGAACAGTACACGTCTGAACCGGAAGTCACATGTTCAAGTGAGGACGGCAACACGGACACTTCTCGTTTTCCGGACGAAGAAATCATAGCTCATGTTGACTTTATGTTCGCGTCTGGAGAGTTTGGTGAGTTGCATGAATATTCGCTTTTTCAATGTTTCAGTCAAATTATAAGTGCGTCTTAGTAATGACGCCAAAGTTCAAGGAATTACTGAAAATAACACAAACACTTAAAAAGGATAATTGACCAGAGTCGTGTTCGAACTCGTACATGCCTTCATATATATAATAAGCAAGTGATCAGAAGGCGACCGTGTATATTTAAGGTAAATTCGGGGTTCTCTCTACCACCGTCCCTCCGGAGAAATGTGTTGTTAAGGGTTATGGAAAATAGCTTTAGTTGCATTAAACCATAAAGTCCTATCTCTTACACAGAGTTATCGGTCCTTGTACTCTCTTTAAAAGATAAAGCCCCTAAGGGTGGGTACAGATATCGGACAGTTTTTGTAACAACACCACGGAGTTGGTCACCTGAACCAATATACCATATGGTGTTTATGCTAAATTGTGTCAATAAAATAGGCCAACGGCTGATCATTTACAAATCAATCAATTGACCAGCAGCAACTGCCCCAGGAAACTAGTCGGTGAAGAGTATGAAAAATCATTTTTGAATTTAATTCATTTAGCCCCCCAAGTGAAAGATCCGAGATTATTTTTAGTTGCAGAAGACCAGAGACTGTCGCTTGGTTTACCCTTGGATCTAAAGTGACGGCTACCGACGGGGCTGTCGGGTATGTGTGTGTGTTTTGCTTGTTTGTTTGGTATTTGTTTGTTTGTTGTTGTTGAAATATTGAAATAGATGTAACACATGTTACGTTTACAAACTAGAAACAGGGATACGTTCGTGTTATCAATTGTGTAGATGGTTTTATGACATTTATGAAAGCAAAATCGCCAATTGATCAGTGTGTTCAACAGGAACTCTTTATTTGTGATAGGTAGATACGTCGATTTATAATGTTTTAACTGCCTTATGATGTTCCCAGGCCTCAGTGGTCAAGTAATTAAAGCATCGCGGTTTGAACTAAGAAGGCTCTCACTTCTGGTCAGCGCAGGTTCGAGTCCCGCTTGAACCTGAGTTGATTTTTGTGAGAAAGTTTACTGGCGGAAGGCCAGTGGTCTCTTCCCGGGTACATTGTAACCGGGTTCTCTCCTCCTGCATTGAAAACTTTAATGAAATTTAAATCTGGTTGTACATGTACATTACTCTCTCAATGGTCTTTCCATCCTAGGGTCGCCGTTGACGAAGGTTCCGAAATATTTATCTGCAAAAGTGAAGTCACAGTAAAATATCATCGTTGTCGTTTTCGTCGTAGCAAATGTTATCACCTGAACTCCTGAGGGCATTTCGCTGAACTAATACAAGTCTGAAAAATATCACCCCTGGGGAAGCGGCAAGGTCGGTGACGTGTATTCATTTATATTTAGACTATGATATATTGGTGACCGTTTTAAATATTTCTTATTTTTCCATAAATATTAAGCCAGAAATTCACGATTGTGTGATATTTAAATATATAAAATGAATAACGTTTTGTTCGTTCTACGTATCATGTTCCCACTTTTTGATTTACCAATGGGGGAACATGATCTATGTAAAAGTGACACGGAATATCAAACCATTTAAAATCAGCAGTAAAAGTTCTTGCAATAATGAAATGGATTAATAACATGGATTGTTATGTTTTGAATCATATGATTGAGTTGGAATACTGCTAGTATCTACCAAACGTGAAGACAGTCGAACCTTTCCTAGCATGATATAAAACATACAAAATGTGTGCCGGTCGGGGATTGTAAAACAAACAAGAGGCTTATACAAAGTCCCCGTCTCCAATAATGTGCAAACGTGCAATATAATCGAGTCAGACGGTACATGTAACAAATTCGTAAAAAGTCGAATATTGAAAAGGCTTTGCTCGGGGCTAAAGTGAACGGAGACAAGAAACAAATGTATATTCTCAACAGATGTCAAACCTAAAAAGATATATTTTTAGTGGTATAGAGTTTAAGGAAATGAAATTTCGTCAATTGGTTTTAATATCCTACATTCTGACTAACGGTATTCGGGTTACATTGTGACAATGTACATACAGTACAGATGTTCGTAAGCCGTTGTTTAGTGATAGCACAGTAAATACCCTTTAACGATGTTTACCAAACTCGGCGGTGTACGCAAGCATCGTTTGTTTGTCCTCCTATCGCAATGCTTATTGTTTCTCTCTTTTGTTCAATAATTCACCTTTAATTCCACTTTGATCATCAAAAGATAATATCGCACGTTCATTATAGTTTCATTTTTCGCACGAGCGTTTTTCGCGTGGGGGCAGGTGCACGTGAGACAAAGGGTCATCTGGAATTTGCGTTCGCATTCGTATAGATGGATTGACTCATAGCGATACAGCTTGTTGAAAAATTGTTTTACACGAGCGTCGTGTACGAGAATGGCTATTGACACTTGACAGCGAAAGCAACCAAAACAACTAGCGGCACGCGACAAAATCAAATCTCATTAAAAATCAGAATAGAAATGGGCGTGGCTAACGGTACCTCTTGTATGAAAATGCGGATACCTAATTTGAACTCCAAGGGTCAGTCAGGTGAAGCTGCGCGTGTGTTTGCCTATTGTCATCTGTTAGGGCATTTCAGAACAGGTACGATTAATGTGTAATTCATGTTTTAAAATACTGTCGGTATTTAATTTGTAAACGATGCCACCGCGGGCAGGTGTTTTGGCACGAGCTGTTCTATTGTCATATCTCCTTGCTATTCATTCAAATACATCATGCGTAGGAATTCAAATTTTCATACAGCTGCAGTTTTTTGAGGTAGATCAAACTATATCCATCCATTTAACTAGACAGCTGTTTACCCTATAGCTTTCTGAGCTTTCTCTCTCAGAATTAAATAACTTCGTTCTGCTTCTTGATTTCTTTGTCAATGGTGAAATCATCCCGCACGCTTCCCTTCTGTCTGTAGGCATTTAGAGGCCACATGCCATCAAAGGAGAAAAGTTTTGATTGGTTAATTCTTATTTTCTTACATTGCGGCACGCTTTGTATAGTTTTTATATAAAATTTATGAGGTGTTGCCTTACAGTTTTAATGAAAGACATCAAATATAATTTACGTCAGATTACACCTTTATACTAAAAGCAGATTTCATGATAATCTGTCCCAGTAACAAATGTTTCAGTTGAATATTTTTTTTATTTATTTATTTTTTTTTTTTTTGCTGTCTGATTCTGGTATAACTGTTTCTGATATCTTGTTACCCCTTATATACTTTTATTTCTCAGAAAAAAATTAATTTGAGATCTTGTTTATGAATAAAATTCTGCATATATATGTGTATATATATTTATGAATAAAATATCTGCATATATTATATATATATATATATATATATATATATATATATATATATATATATATATATATATATCGCACCTGTTAATTCAACCAATAGTCTTTCCGCATATGATAAAACTACTACAGATGTTTTGTGAGCAGTTTTTCCTTTTGTCTATAAAAATTCTTATCATTGTAAAGTTGGCATTCCAATTAACAAATTTACATACAAGTGATTTTATTTTATGTCTTTTTGTAAGTTTTAGTCTTTCAATGTCAAAATAGAAAAACGTGATATTTCAAAACATTCAGCCGTCGTTTGATTAACAGATAACCGTAGATGATCGTCCCGTTGATTTGCCAGCTGATATTTAAGTTCATTAAGGTAAATTAACTGTTTCGATATACTGTGTCCTATAACAAGTTCGATCCCAATATGTTGTCATTCGCGGAAAGTGATTTTAAAATGTTTCTATAGAAAACTATCTGAAAATTCCAGCACGTGATTTTTGTTAAAAACCGCATGAATATTATCACATCGATTCATTTTGACAGCATTTCAAATCATTTCCTAGGCGTAGGAACCTGGGCGCGCCGGGGTGATGGGTTATTGAGCTGGCCCCCACTTTTTCAAATACAAAATTCCTGTATTATCAACACATAAGCATTTTTTTCAAATGTAATCGTATGTAAAACTTTTTGCCCCTCCCCCCCCTACACACACACACTTTTTGATTTCCTCCCAGTGCCACTGTATGTGTGTCTGTGTGATAGACAAACATGATGAAAAAAGTATCTGATATAAAATTATTGACGTATTTGGTTACTTGTTTTGTTTTAACTCAGTATTGTTATGTTCAAATCATTTTGCAATTACCACCGGGTGACCTCCGTAACCGAGTGGTTTTTAAATTACATTTTAAAAACGTTAGATAACGAAGCCCGTCACCTCAAGTCGGCACAGGTTCGAGTCCCAATGTAGCCTAAGCTGATTTTGCGAGAAAGTTTGCCGGTTTACTTGTGTGGGGGCCGGTGGTCTCTCACCAGACACGTTTTAAGTTTTTAACCCTGTTCTCTGGACGCCGTCTGACCATATACACGATGCAACTGAAGATATCGCATATGCTGCAAAACGTCAAACAAACTGTAGATTTTCTCACAAGTACTATTTCGGTCGACATTTTATTATCACATTTATAAATAAATAGAACTATCAATATCAGTAAGTCTACCTAAATATCAGTTTAAAGATTTTAGTCTTTATTTCTTAAATTGGGTTTACATTTTATTAATTATTCTGAAATAAAATCCAACATTCTGAATTTAAAACATTTTAAAAGACATTTACCCCAAAAATTCAAAGCAACGTCGTTTTACTGATCTGATTTACATATATGCAAATTTACTTCCTCCACATCTCTACTCCAGAAATCCCCGTTAATCAGACATCGGTATTTTTTTTTTTTTTGCGCAACTCTTTTTTTAAAGTCTGCATTCTGTAACATGAGCTTATTTAAATAGCATTATTTACATGTGAATCTTTGCGTTTCCTACCTGACGTTACACCTGCCTAGTCTAATGAGAGTTTTTCGAACATTCAAAATGATGTCTTACATACAACTTTTTCTTTCCGGTCATAATATATCAAACTTACTGGTTTCTGGTTTGTATGTATCTACGGAGATGTAATTATGTACATGTAGATAGACCACACCTGCACCGCTGTTATCTAGTGTATGTTATACATCCGTTAAAGGTAGAGCGTTCGACTCACGAGCGGAAGATCCCGGGCCCGATTCCCGGTATGGGGTCATTCCAAAGACCCTAAAAATGGTAGCGACTGTTCTTTCGCCAAGCGCTCGGCATCAGATGTGTAAACCAAGGTCCAATGTTACGACAGTGGTGGCATGTATAAAGAATCCCCATTGCATTGACTTCAGTCCATAGAGCACGTAGAAATTTGTCGCACTTCACTGAAAGCTGTTGACATACACTGTGAAAAAGAAAAAGAAAAACCTTGGAGGGATGTAAAAAAAAAAACCGAAATATGAAGATGATTTTTTGTTTGAGAGAAAGAGTGAATGATTAAAAATGGGATACAGAACCACACAGTCAATTTGAAGAAACGTTGTTTAGGCATTATGGGCATTTCTTACCATGTCAGAAAAAAATTTCCATTTATAAAGTTGCCTTTCTACAGACTGAGACTGTAGTAGGCCTATGTTGGGTCAAAATTTTATTTTGGGATTAACTTTTATTTCGTTATCATATGATAGGTTAATCGTTTTAAGTACGCCATCTTTGAAAAAAACTTAAAAGTCAATAGTTCGATGCATTTTGGGGCGCAAGTTTTATAAAGCTTAATAAATTATATATTAAAAGGTACTCACTCACCCTTTTAAAGAGTATGACTCTTTTTGAACACCTGTTTGTTTTAATTGGGATTGTATGTTTAAAAAAAACAGACATTGAATGGTATTTTTGTGGTAAAAAGAAAAAAGTATGATTAAAAAACATCAAAAATAGAATTTTACGAAATCTTAAAAAAAAAACCACTTTGAAAATCGGATTTTAGGACGTAACAATTGGATTCGCTTCACCCAATCGGTGGGTATAATCCCTGTACCAACACAGTGATTATTATTGGAAATGAGGAATCTGGGTAGTTCCAGGAGATTGGAACATGTATATATATATATGTACAGTTCATGTATATATATACACACACACTCAATCTTTCCAATCAATGTGTAGCCCTATTTTGGATCCGACTCTTTCCCCACTATACTGGCGATGCTTTTCATTAAATATTTCAAATTTAAATTAATTTATTTGACAAAAGAGACTCGGACCAAGACGTGGATATGGAGGGAACAAATCGATAACGGTATAACTTTCTAGGTCAAATAGGGGCATCGACATGCTGATAGAATGGATGCTGGGGAAAATACCAACTGTGACGGTATCAAATATGGTCACTTTGTATGCCGTTAATTCCAAGACATATGCCAAATCCCAACAAGCACCTGTCGGTTTAATTAGCCGATGTTCAATTTGCAGCTGTCATTGATTTCTGATAAAAGAAATTTCGATGTTGCAAGCGATCGATACACATTGTTTCAGTTCTAAATGGAGTATAGCTATTTTTGGACACGAATGAAGATGGAAATGAAACCGGTCATCCGGAGTCATACTCTATCATTTATGACGTAGCAGGTGAAACCTTTCACCCGTGTTATACATCAAAATGTGAAGGATGGCACCTCATAATATCCGCGGTGATCATTAATTAACCAAAATCATAATTCTAAAGTAAAATTAATGTGAGAGGTCTGTGATCTATCCGGCTGTCAAGATCAATGTCCCGTCCGTCCATTTGTCATTTTTGTTTAAAATACACATGATATGACTTTATAACTCCTCGGTTGCAGATTTCAGTTGACGTTATGACTTTCATGTAAAAATTTACGACGTAAATTATCCCTTTTTTTATAGAACTGATTCACAAAATATCGAAAAAAAATGACAATAGTATATTGATGTAAAGCATAGAGTTATCGCACTTTGGTCACTTCCGGAATCTATTTATGACGTAACATAACACAACGAAACCAGTCAAACGATCCAATAAACATAAACATAAATTATGAATAAGTTACTTCTTACGAAAAGAAAAACTCACTGGCGGTGGCACAGTGGTAGAGTGTAACTTATTCCATACTTGCAGATTACAGGATTTATCTCCCATTTGCTGAGTTATCTCCTCTTTATAACGGATATCTCGTAAAGACGTATATGAGCAAATTAAAGTAGGTAGAGTGTTCAACTTGCGAGGAGGAGGTTGCGTTCGCTTCCGGTAACGGGTTTACACTCCGGGTTCTCATTAAAGATGCAGTGAATCTTCCATCGCCAAGTGGTCGAAAGAAAAACTAAAAAAAAGAAGACACGTGCCTTTTTTGTGTCACTTACACCGAGGTCCCGTGTCACGACAGGTGTGGCGCGTAAATGATTCATCATTGCATTGACGTCACTACCGTCATAGCACAAGTCTAAATTTGTTATGCCTCCCCATTGACTAAAGATATCTGCAGCGAAATCAGACCTACAACTTGACCCTAGTTTTGCCTCGAATCTTACAGCAAGTCACTTCATAGCAAACCAAAGTGCATCGGTTCTATCGCAGTGAGTCGGTGCCAAGCGCTAGTATTTTGGGACTTTGGTCACTCAGTTTACTCAGTACTCAAGCTCAATTCACCTTTATGAGTTTTAGATTAAAACAAAATAATTTTAATTTGTTTATTTACTTATTTGTTTTTAAATTTATACAATTTCGGGTATAAATGTTAAAATTATTGCTGATTTGAAGACATTTTCAGAAATAAAAAAAATCAACTATAAAGTCAAAATATATTTGATTTCTAATAGAGTTGAGGTTGAATATTAAATAAATTTGGTGAATTCGAACCTGGTGAATTTCTGTCTCACTGAAAGATAGAATTAACTAATGCTGAGGTACGCCATTGACACGAAATAGATTAAGAGTATACATAGCTTACTTTTTATATACCCGGGTTCCTTGTAGACGTGGATAATCGCATGTTCGGAATTCTTTTTATGGAGATTAAGTGACCACTTACTGATAACACCTTGAAAGATTTAAATGATTTATTTTACTCGCAATCTTTGTACGAAAAACTCAGTTTGGTCTGGCCAAAGTATCACATGTACATGGATATATAAAGTTGTAACCAGTGCAAAAAGTTCACAGTGATTGATTTATCGATAAACGGTTTTACCGGTTAATCCTGGTTTAATAGGGATAAAAATGTTTAGCTCGGACACTGGTCATCATTCCAGAAAAGGTCGGTTACATGCAAAGATTTTCGGCTCGCAAACATGGCCTCTGTGGCCGAGTGGTTAGAGCATCTCGCTTTGAATCATGACGTCACTCACATTCGGTCAGCTCAGGTTCGAATCTGCTGGAACCTGAGCCGATTTTTGAGAGAAAGTTTGCCAGTTTACTTGCGGTAGGCCGGTGGTGTCTTCCCGGCTACATTGTAACCAGGTTCTCTCCTCACCGTTAAAAACTGGTTGCAACCATATAACTGAAAAAATGCTAAATGTGGCGTAAATAAATAAATCGTCTCTCAAATAGGCAGTTCCGGATATTCAGTCATGGTCATATTTTAACTTTATTTAGAACCGAACGTGACTGTTTCTTCTCCAAACACTCCGCATAAAAAGTGAAAGTCGCAGGTGTATCGGATGAGACGTAGAACCGAGTTCTCGTGCCACTTAATGGAATCCGATTCGGTGATTCGTTTGGCGCATCACTGATGTATCTAGAATTTTAGATACGTACCATCCTTAGAAACGTTTATCATCTATTAATTAGGATAGCATTGACTATGTTTCAATCTGAAAATAAAATCATGAAAATTTGTTAAGAGGACAGATGCATAGGATAATTCGGAGAAAAGTGTAAAAACACATCAAACATTGAGTGCTCACCGATCAGGATTTCCAGCATACATTTAAGACTAACGGCCTGTTTATAAAAACCTGTAGGGCTTATACGAGGAATCGAGGTCCCCCCCAAAAAATCTATGTGCTAAACAGTTACCCCCTTGTTTTTACAATGTGTATACATTATCCTAGTTACGCTATATACAATTTGTGCTTTATTTTGTGTATTATATATGTGATGTGTTTCCTGATGTTTTTATTTCGTGTATTACATATCAATATCATGCAGGTGATCAATTTCCAGTGGTTGAAAACCTTATTACTCTATGAAACCAGAAAATGCAACGGACTTTTCGCACCAGTATTTAAAAATCGCACCGCAACATAATGACTATATAATAGAAAAAGAAGTATCAATTTGAAATTTGAATTATTCAAATTTCAAATTTGTGGTAAATCTTCCGGTTCGTTCGATTCTCCTCGGATGGGAAACTACCATCTCGCAAACAGGAAGTTACGGAAGTACGTGCTAGATATATCATAAAAATAATTATTGTACTGATCATGAACTCTGTCCCATCTATTTGAGAGTGTTGGCGTCATTTCGAATTAACCAAACAAACAAGAATGTGTAAGGAAATACTTTTAATTGGTGTTCATCGAGCGTTTTGAACTATAATTGCATAAAAAAATAAAGTACAAATAGCATTTTGCTTTTGTCGGACACGAATGAAATCGCCGCATAACGACCAATGGCGTGAAAGATAGGGGAATTGCCAGATATATGCAAATTTACTGTTTTCTTTGAACATGGTGACTAAATGTATATCTCATTTGAAAGACTGATAGTGTTAGGTTTTAACACCTGTTTCCTGTCATTCTGGCATTTGCTGGAAACGGGTCCGTTATTTTCCGCAATAATAACCAATAGGCGAGAATAATCATTCGAGAACTTCCGAAATATGATAGCCGTTGGTGCAAGGCGATAAGGAAATAATAATACAGCGGAATATTACTACTGAGAGGATCGTTGCATTATTACATTGAAGAAAAATAAACACAAACACCTACGGACCCGGGGAGTTCCGGGCCTTAAGCGAATTCTCGCCTGTGGTGGCGCTGAGGTTCAATTAATCTAAACGTTCGACTTATCGCAGTGTTGATTCTTTATATTATATACAGAAAAACGTGGAATCACCACGGAGGATCATCACACCTTTTCTTTTCCGACTTTATTGCAATACAAGTAAACACAAGAGATGTTTGTATACAAACCGCTTGGAGAAGATTAACATACAGACAGGGGATTTCCGACTTTTTATTCAGTTGGCCGAAATGACAAAGCAAACTTGAGGGGTTACGCAGCTTTCTTTCTACCTATGTGATTACAAAAAATCGCAAAGACGTACATAATCTTTATTTGTTCTTTTGATAAATTTAAAAGAAGTGTCCCTTACAATAAGATAATTAGGGATCAAAACCCCCGACACAAAGCCGAATAAGATTATGATGTAACCAGATTGCGTCAGTTCCCGAGATTTAATTTTAGTGTCGAGCACACCTACCCATTGTAGTATATATATATAATTATACTTATTTAAGTGGGAATCAATATCCTGGACCGGTCATATTTTGAGTCAGTAATGTTTGGATTAAATGCGCAATACGCAAAAAATCCGAAAATTACGTACCTTAAAATATTTTAGTTGCATTGCCCAGCGCCATCAGTGTTAACCCAAGCTGACAACGATATGTTGTATTATACAATGTGTCCGACGCGCGCTTTTGTGCGTGCGCGTGTGTGTACATATATGTGCCCGAAGTGTGTGTGTGTGTCACAGTGTGTGTGTCCGAGGTGTGTGTAGTGGAGAGGATGGGGCAGGTTATATACATAGACAGTTTTTTTATTTATCGCTGATTGTGGTTTGTAAAATAATATTCCGGTCAATTTGATTTCATAAAAGCAGTTTTTGTAACATAAATGCTTATTTTACAATATTTCAATCTATTTTTGTTCAAAATGATGAATGATGCACCAGTGTTTACTCAGTGTGAATCCATTTTTGTTCCTTTTGTAATGGATCCCCTCTCATTTTACTTCCACATCTACCGTGTAAAAAGTGTGTTTTCAGATCTGTTTTTAGATTTAAGTATAATTATGTAAGATAAGCACTTATGACAAAAATTATTCAGTTGATGTCTTGAAAAGACAATACCCCCTTGCTGAAAAAAAACAAACAAACAAAACAAATACCGTGAAATGATGAGAAGAATATAAAACAACTATTATCCAGAAATGGGAATTTTTATAATTTTTTTTTTTCAAATATTGGATATTTGCCACATGTCAGCAAAATAATTCCTTCCCTTTTGTTCTTTAATTTCGGTTCTTTACTATTAAAAACCTGCTTAGGCCTATAGTAAATTGGCCACACTATAGACTGAACAGAAATAGAAAACGGAATAGAATATGAATTATTTCCGGAGCAGTTTAATTATCACATTGTCTGTTTTCATATAATAATTTACATTTATCAAAATTAATTGGGTTGAACAATATAAATAGAGAGTATGAACGATAAATAACTATAAAAGCACATTTCATGATTTGTTGACACCCACTTAACAAACAAATAAACATTTTTTTTATTTTTACAATGCGTAATTGATTGCCGGAATGTTTTCTCTTTAATTTTCCATCATTTTAAGTCCCGGAGACCCGATTATATTAGGGAAAAACAAATCATTACAAAGTAAAAAGTGACTTTATTGATAAATCATTATTTCATGATTGATTTCGGTCTTTATTTAAAGAACACGTGTATTTTTCTTGCGTAATTTTACGCGACTATTTCTGGCCGACGGGCATTCAGTTTTATCATTAGTTCTAGTCTCAATAAAAAGGGAGATCTATATTTAGTCGGGTGAGTAACGAGGCAGTCATGCGTATAAATAGATATATCACTTTATCTATATTGTTTTCTTTTCATTCTCCGTGTCTATTGTACTCGGATAGACTTTGTAGAATCTTATAACCCGGTAAAATTACCCGGCGCTGTGTGTGCGTGTACATCTTTTTTTCTCTCTCCTTCAGTTCCGAAATGTCAACACTGTGAATCCTATTAAAGTTCGAATTACACCGCTGAGTACCAAAGAAAATATTAAAACAGAGAACGGAGAACAGATGAACAAACACAAACTAAATAAATATACAGACAAAAGATACTTAAACCAAACAACACCTGTCCTCCGGGGATAGCTCGTAGCCGCATCCAATCATTCTAAAATATTTTAAATCTTAAAGGTACCAGAAGTTACTCTTGTATGTATTCAGTAAAGACCAGGCCAGAGATTTATTTCACTTGTCCCCAACTAGCCGTACGTAGCATTCTACCTGTTCATAATGGTCAGGGAGATTCATAGCACTGGTCAGGACTACAGCATTTTACCCTTATGGTATCATTATGGCCAGAGAGATTCGCTGAACTTTTTAAAGATAACTTTAAACCCAACACTTTACCTGTTTATTATGACCAGAGAGGCTCACTTCATTTGGACATAACTACTTAGCGTTTTACCTGTTTCTAAATGGACGGAGATGTCCAAAGCACTCGAATAAGGCTCAATCTTAGAAATTTATTACACATAACACTTCAATTTATTGTTAGCTGATGTATAAAGATATTTATACCTGTAAATGGAGAATAATTCCTTTTGCAGTAGTTCCCAGTGAGTAAGGAAATTCCCATCCTATCACAGCCAACCGAAATAAGGATTCATTCCCAATGCCAAAAAAAAAAATGCATTTTCCCCAAATTTGCAGTTGAAATTTTCCAACTGAAGTCAAATGACAATGGATTTGATGAGATTATTATAATTTCAAACGGTTTTGTGTATTCTGAGATTTCCAAATTTGAATAGAATATTTTTTAAATTCCCAATTCAAAAGACAGCCCCCCCCCCCACCCCCCCCCCCCCACCCCCCCCCCCCCCCCCCCCCCCCCCCCCCCCCCCCCCCCCCCCCCTCCCCCCCCCCCCCCCCCCCCCCCCCCCCCCCCCCCCCCCCCCCTCCCCCCCCCCCCCCCCCCCCCCCCAAATGGAAAATCCATGGTAGTGTTAGAAGGTGATAGGTACTTGTTTCGATGCCCAGCTACGCCAAACATCCGACTTCACGAATTATCACATATGGAGGTGTTTCACTTTACGCAGCGAGGTTCGGAATCGCCGTTGATACATTTGACCAAACAGTTGACGGTCAGTTTTGACCGGCGTATGAAAAAGGCATCAAGAGAAATAAAATACCACATAAAGTATTTCCTAACCAACTGTTCTATATATTCAGCATATAACAAACTTCCCTGATTAGAGACATACTCTATGTATACGTATATCCTTGTGCATTATAAAAAATCTATACGCATATCCTTGCGCATTATAAAACGTTAAAGATTGAGTTGTATAGCATCAATGTATGTTTTTCGTATAACCTATCATGTTCCCACTGTTTGATTTACCAGGGGTTTTACCAAAAAGTGGGAATCATCATGTTCCCACTCTATGATAACTCCCACTTTTTGGTAAAAGCCCTGGTAAATCAAAAAGTGGGAACACGATAAATCTATAATTTACCGTTTTCTGACAAGTCATTGGTGGGGGGGGGGGGTATTTGGTTTATATTTAAGATAGGAAAGCGTCATAAACGCTGTACCGATTCATTGACGCTTACGTGCGACTGTCGACGTTTTCGGTGTTTAGGTAGGTAGTTGAGGTAGGAAGATGATTTCATATACAGTATTCTCGAAATTTGGTAGTTTGTAATTTACATCTGGAAGCTGGGGATTTCTTGACATAAATTCTGAATTCGAGTTACTATGACCGAATATAAACTGCACGAGTCATTTCTTTTTTCGTGTCAATAACATGCATATTTTTAAACACGGGTCTTTGAATTATTTAAAATCTTCCTTTTAAGGAGCAATATATGCTTGAATGTCTGGATTTGAAATCAAATCTAATCTATTGCATTGTGTGTAATCTTTGTATTTAATTAATTTTTTACATCCCAGCATTCAAATAAAGAGACACCATTTACAAATCTCGAATTCTATCGACAGCTGCTGGTTTTGTAGTATGAATAAATATCGCCATTATTTATTTCAGAGCATTATTTTATTATTTTAATTGTCTTTGTTATAGTACCCTTTTAAAAACTAAAACCATCCGTCGGCATCCATCACACGAGCTTTCAGGTATACCCTTGTTTTAGAAGCATACCGCTAACTTTTATATGGTTTCGGAAAGTACTGGAATTAATTTCGTCTGAGAGTACAGGAATTAATTTCGTCTGTAAATGGTTCGTCGTAAATTGTGCTATATCGCCTCGCTATCTCCATGCTTTTGTGTCCCGGTCTTTTTGAGTTTCCTAGCACCTGCGAACTAGAAGCAGACGACAATATATTAACCAATATTTGACAAAATACCCTGAAATTGCCTTCTTCTGATCCTTCCATTACATCCCTTTTGTATCGGCTTTCATTTGAAAATAAATGATGCAAAGTGCCCGGGGGACATAATTAGTAGAGAAATGGAGAATAAAAATTACTTTAATTGGTAGACATTTTTCATATAAGACGAATATCAAAGAAAAATTTACATTTGTCTTTCATTGTACAAGTATCGGTATTTGTTCAATTTGGAAGAAAGAAAATTTGTAAGGTTTCCCGGCGTTGACACGAACAGTAGTATCGTTGTGTATGAATAATAAAAAGCCGAATTCCGTTAGTCTCAAAGACGGATTAAAAATCCTTTGTTGGTACGTAGTTTGGGCCTACTTCAATGTCTTCCGTCTTGGACTTCAGTCATCGGTGACAAGATACCTGCAAGCAGTGGAATTAATTCTATCGATCATAATTCGATTATCTATACCTATAAAGTCACTTACATGACATTTTGTGATTTTAAAAGTCGGCCGATAAGAGAGCAAAAAGTCGCTTATAAACAAAAGCAAAGCCGTTGAGATGATGTAAAGATGGCGTACTTATAGCCGATGTATACATAACTCTCCTGTCAATATGTTACTCGGGTATTTCTCAGCTTTACCAGTACGCTTGTTTACGTCTACACCGATGATTCAATTGAAATTTGAATACTATAGGATCTAATATATTGATAAGATAGATAATTGGCATCTATTGCCTTTTCAAGTACCCCAAGTATTATATGATAGCCAATTTTTCTGTAGATTAAATGTAATCTTACTGGACTAAATATTATTCGATCACATTCACGTTATTTCAATTCTATCTTATATTAATTGTCTAATAGAAGATTATATCTATGTCCACCCGTCTGTCTGAGAAGATGGTGAATAAAAACTCTTGACCAGTATTCGACAAAACTGGGATAACTAAAACCTCGGACACCAAGCCCGATTAATATGAAATGCGCTCAACATTTTTATTCTCTGAAATAACATTTTGGTGGCGACATCCGTGCATACTCACTCACCGTAGGTGGACCCTCGAAGGTGGTTTATCGTGGATGGATCAGCTTATTGTTGATAAATAAATTTACCCACCCCCCAATATTAATATTATTTTCCCACTTTTTGATTTACCAGGGTTTTACCAAAAAGTGGGAACATGATAATTAAATAAAAAAAAGTGGGAACATGATGATTAAATTTAAAAAGTGGGAACATGATACTAATGACCAAAATCAATACACGTGCATCTAACACTATATTTTATGAGTTGTATCTTAAATAATTAATGCGCCGCCGAGGCACGTTCTGTTTGGGACCTGAACTGATTTCTTTTATTTTTTTATTTTAAATCGTGCAAGAGAACTGTACCAACAACAGAGGTATATATATCTCTGACAACAGTAACACAGTACTGACTTCGAAAATGTCGTCCCTTTTGAGAGGGACATTTGATATGGTTTACATACATCAGGAACTGGACTCGCAGCACTCAATCGCTTCCACTCGGGAAAATTTCATTTTCAATCGAATGCGTACACTTTCTCGAAAATGCCTCTTTTCAGTATGATAATATTTTTGTGGTATAACATAAAATATGTCAACAATTCTACTGATCAGGAAGTCGTATATGCATATTATAACTGCTTGCAGTTGTTCGGTAGTAGAATGAGATGATATTTAGCATTGCGCGCGAAGGGTTTGGGGTTCGATCTCAATTCTAAACTTGGTTTAATTCACGGATCATGCTGGTTCGAATCAAGCGGAGGTCGATACTAATTCGGGGCATTCGAGTTCTATTCTGAACTAGCGTATCCCGGCAAATATACTACATCCACCCTAGGCTGATGTGATCTTTGTGTGTCTTATACACAAATACTGAATGTTCTGTGAATAACCTTATTTTTGTATACAAAAACATTTAAATAGATCTAGTTTTATCATTTACAAATATGGAAATATTCATTTCAGTCAATTTTAAAGTAGTAAGCCAAAGGTCGTGTACATTGCGGACAAAGTTATGTCACAGTTTTGACACTCCTATTAGAGTCTCAATTTTTAACCCAACCCCCCTCTCCCACCCCGGTAAACCAAAGGGAAAGAACACGTTACTCCGATGAACCCTCGCTGCGTTGACTGGAGTCAATAGCGTTGATCTCGGATTTTGGACACTTCGCCTGCCATTTGGAGACATTTCCTCTTCCTTGAAAGAAAAAAATTCAGGGATACATTAAAATAAATTCAAAAGAAACATTTTGACAAAGATTGTATGTGAACGAGGAAAGCAAAATTTCCTGTTGATACTTCCTAGGAAGATATTAGTAAAATCCCTTGTTTATCCAGACAACAGAATTGTCCAGTTATCTCATTGTGTTGCCATGTTTAGAACATTGAAGATGTAAACAGGATATTCGAATGATAGCAGTTCTAGTACCCGAGGTGTTGCAAATCTGATATAATACTGTTTCCGCTACAAATACATGACTTTGCGTGTGTATCGGTCTTTTTCAACCGTGTGCGTGGACCTGTACCAGATGCAAGACCAATGTTATGTTAAATTATTTAACCTCTTACCAAACCGGTTTAAAAACCACTTGAGAAAAAGTTTGTAAGTTTTACTTGTAGAAGGCCGGATGCATTTTAATTAGAATCCATTCTCCGCCATTGAGACTTGTTGCCACCATAAGACGTAAAACAACTCAAAGCTTTTCAGTTCCAATTCTCCTCTCATTTAGTAATTGTCACCAGCGAATGACTACAAAAGGGTGGGTGAGTGCTGTTGGTGTGTGGCGGATGATTCTTTTAAGTATCGGTACATAGTCGGTAGTAAAAAGTAAATATGGTAAAGATGTCTTGGACCATCGTTAGCTATAGACCCAGACTCATAAAAAATCGTTTCCATTTTTTTTTAAATATTACACGTTCTTAAGTCAGCTATTTTTTTTTCGATTTTAATTGTGACTTGGAGTCTCTTACACAGCTCTGTGTAGAGTTGTCGGCCTTTGCGCTCTCCTTCAATCTCTGTCAACGTCTAGAATAAAGTCCCCCAAAACGTGGTCATGTAACCCACAGGATCAATATAAAAACCAAATGACACAGAGTAAGGATACATTTTCACAAAAACATAGTCCCTATATTTATAACCATTTTTTTTTTTAAAAAGTATGTTGGCCTTAAATATCATTTTATTCTATGTTAGCATTAAAAATTTATGCAAGAAATCAAATAGCATATAAAGAGAAAACTAAATCTTGAGTATATCTATATATTGCTAGAATCTGGCAAAAGTCGAGACGTCGACAGATACTGTTCGGGAGTGCAAGGACCGACAACAAATTTACACCAAGTGGACATTCAACCTAGTATACATGTAATAGACTTTGGTGTTATTGGGTACGTAGTCGGGGGATAATGTTACTAACCTTTATACCTATTCTCGGATACGGAAGCTGCGACTATAATATCACGTGATAATGAAAGTGATAACGATGATGACGAGTTGATTGAGGCCTTTTACAGGTAGTTATGGTAATTATTAGACAAAGTAACAATGATAATTGGTCATCATAATTATTATACTGATAAAGTTGTCAGTCCTTCCGCTACTGATAATGACGGCTCCTAATTAGAAGGGTTATTAAAATCATGATGGTGACACTGCGTCTTTAAATGTCGCAACGTGTATAGATATGTAAAGTTGTAACCAGTGCAAAATGTTCAGTGATTGATTTGTCGATAAACAGTTTTAGCAGTAAATCCTGATTTAGGGATAAAAATGTTTAACTTAGACATTGGTCATCATATCAGAAAAGGTTGGTTACAAGTAAGAATCTTCGTCTCGCAAACGGGACCTCCGTGGCCGAAAAGTTAGAACATCGCTCTTTGAACCATGAAGTCTCTCACATCTGGTCAGCTCATGTTCGAGCCCCGCTGGAACCTCTAAACTGAATTTTGTGAGAAAGTTTGCAAGTTTACTTGCTGAAGGCCGGTGATTTCTTCCCGGGTACAGTGTAACCGGGTTCTCTCCTCCACCAATAAAAACTGGACACCACCATATAACTGAAAAATTATGATTGAGTATGGCATCAAACACTATTCAAAATCAAAATTTTCAAACAATTTTTAATTTCATCTTTGTACATGTGATTTCGTGCCCCCTCCCCAAAATAATAGATACAGAACCAAAAGTAAACTGAACTGTATTTTCATCGCAGACATTCCGATCCCGAACTCATCGTGTACCCGTGTATTGGTGAACAATCGCAAGTGTAAAATGTCATGTTGTAAATTTAGAATTTACTGGGTGGGCGTAAATACTAAATTTACAACATGTATTTACATCCAACCAGTAAATTCAAAATTTATAACACGACAAAAATATGAATCACGAAAACTTTGAAAAATAAAAAAAGAATCATTGTAGACTAGTTGATAGACACTATTATGCTGACATAGTTTGTTTAGTGGGGAACAAATGAATATTTCTAACTGTAGATATAAATATTTGCGATAAAAGCATACCGATGTTATCACTGTAAAAATAAACTCGGAGAATGTGACGAGATGAAATGAGTTCTTTCATGTTATCCCATATCGCTGATTTCAATAAAATTAATATAAATTGAATGAGGGCTATAAAACTCTCTCTCTCTCTCTCTCTCTCTCTCTCTCTCTCTCTCTCTCTCTCTCTCTCTCTCTCTCTCTCTCTTTCTGTTGTAAATAGTCACATAATTCGCTCAGTTTGAATTGGGAGGGTCGGCTGCTGACGATCCCTATGTGCAACGGTATTAATGATAATAAATTGCAAACAGCAATTAATTAATTAATAAGCAACAACAAAACAGCGACATAAAAACCGTCGTCTTACTGAGAATGTAATCACGTAATTACACGGACTCTTCAAACTGCTGATGACGTTTTGATTTTGTAACGAGATTATGACTTTTAAATGATTCGTTACGCAAATTCTCTGTTGACGCAGCACCTCGTCACGCTCTGGCGTCCATTAATGTCAACTAGATTACGTCAGCGTGAGGCAATCGGTACTAACAAGTGTCAGTTTCGATGTAATTAACATCTTGATGAGACTATCTGTGACTGACAACTGATAGACCGTCCCGATTATTTGGATATTAAGGCAAATATTGATAAACAACAGAAGTATACACTGTAATTAGCTACTGCCTAACCACCGCTGATTGGAATGTTTAAAGAATCAATTATAATGCGATTCTCCTCGTTACACCGCCCCTTGCCTTCGTTAATTACTTAAAAATTATCAGTTTCTCTATGTGAAAGGGTGGATACATGTTGTGACCTAGAAGGTGTGCGCCACCCATGTAGGATAACAGCTCTGCTGGCATTAAATAAGTATGATGGCATGTACTCTTTCGCGGATGCATGTGTGAATGAAAATATATGAAGAGATCTAGTATTTTCCCAAAACTTGTCATTAATTTTTTTGTTTTGTTTTCTTTCTTTTTTTCTTGCTCTGTTAGTGTACCATAATTATTATAATAGCGACATCAAGCAATATAAATACCACCCCCCCCCAAAAAAAAAGAGTAAAAAATACCGTGTAAATCGAAATTTTCAAAATGGCCGGTTTTATTTAGTTTATAAGAGGAAACATTAAGGGGTCTTAGACCATCGCTATATACATGTAACGTGTACTCACTTTTTAATTTACCAGAGGTTTAACAAGAAAGTGATAAAATGCTCTTGTTCACGCCCTATGTTTTAAATTAGGTTGAAAAGTTTAAAACGATGTTATAAAAATATTTATTCAGTTTCCCAGACACATTTTATGATAGTACACCGATTCTTTAATCATATGACCCGGCTCTGCTCGTTTCAAACTTTTGTTTTACTTATGTGTAGCTAGAGCATACCGCGGTATCATTTTGATATGTGGCCATGTCATCCTATACTTTCGACTGTAGGGCGATCGCGATGGTGCGATGAAGCGACGACGATGTCACGAAGCTATGGCGATAATGCGACAGTGGGGTGGTCGATGCATACGACGATGCATTGGACAGGTGGATGGTAGGGTGGTACAATGGCGATGATGCGATAGAAGTATGTTCCACGCCTCTTTCAATCCGTTTGGTGTTATCTTAATTTTCATATTTTAATATTATAACTGAAAAATATCTAGTTTGGTATATAGAAGCTTGAAAAACAAATCAGACGGAAGTTCGATACATGACAAATTATCATCATCTGTAGTTTAAAGCATCCCGTTTGAATCGGTCCAAGTTCCAACTATGTGATTTTTTAATGTAAGTAAGGCGAACGCAAGTGATTCCTGGGTAGGCGTGGCAAGTAAAAGAACCCTCACTGCATTGACAACAGGTCCATTGTACAGGTCAAAATTTAAGTCACCTCACTTAAAACTGGTGACATACCCATATAAATGAACAAATTCCTGGCAGGATGTAAAACAACAACAACAACAACAACAAACAACCAGGGAATGTTATCAACAAAATAATAAAACTTGACCAAAATTATGTGAAATTTACGTCTTGAACATTACTACACTAACGTAAAACCACGGTCTGGAATCGTTATGAAATAGCATAGCGATTCCGGTCCGTGATTTTGCGACGATGGCAATTGGGTGATGGTACAATATCAGAGAGGGGACCATACATATATAAACTTCGTGTGTGTCTGTGTTCATTTGACCACCTTCTGTGTGTGCCCGGTCAAGAATTGTAATTGTCTGACGTCCAGTTTCGTCCTGAGTGACCTGTACACTCCAATAGACATAAGCGTATATAGATGACATTCCTAGATGACAGTCTATCAGATATGTAACATTATTACACAGACGTCCAAAAACGTAAATAAATAAAGAAAATCATAATTTGGTCTAGAATAACACGAAATACGTCAAGTAAACAAAGGAAAATTCAGTAAACAAGATTTTCCGTTTCTTTGTTGTAAAAAGTCGGATTGTGACAGCAAGTTCAACTTCATTAATCACATTTCTGAAATAAAAAACTTTCTGGTGGAAAATATGCCCAAATTTGAACTTATGATAGCAACTGAAATTATTTTTTAAAAAAGGCAATGGTAAAACAAAATAAAGTTTAAAAATTAAAACAGTGAAAGACGTCCTTTTTTAGATACTGTAAATAATGTCATTTTATTTTTTGAATTTCCAGAGTGGGTGAAAAATATAAGAGTTGCTATGTTATTTTATCTTATCTTGCCATCAAGGTAATACAAAACTGAAATTTAACAACAATGTGGAGTGTAATTGTAACTAATATATTAAATACAGTTCAAAAAAAAATATTTAGAAAATCGAATTTGAAATAGAAAAATTAAAACTCAATCACACTCATGTGTCGCTTTACTTCTCTCACACACGCGCGCGCGCATATTATATATATATATATATATATATATATATATATATATATATATATATATATATATATATATATATATATATATATATATATAAAGCTCAAGAGGTGAGTGTCAATTATCTATGATTTATTGTGATATTTAGTATTGACTTAAGAGGTTGCCCCCGTACATTATGCAAACCGGACGCATTCCTTAGTGACTACTGGCCCTCGCTATACGTCACGAATGTATACCAAACGTGAAAACTGGGCATCATTAACTCCAGGTCAGACAGATCAAAGCCAAAGATAGCCGGCCATTGATTCGGACAAGTAAATATTCTATTTTCAACTGTAATACGATTTCCTAAATTTGCGCAATGTTTAGATAAAACGATGTCACACAGCAAGTCAGTGCACTGTCCTGTACAAACAGCGCACAATATATATAGAGATTCCACAACGAGTGTTAGTTGATTATTATGTTTATTTAACTCGAGCTTGTTAATTCTAAAAAAAAAATTGAAAAGAGTGTCTTTTCAAATTTTTAAAATTAACCAACGAGAGTTAGATAAATAATCAACTTACACCAGTTGTTGAATCTGTTTCTGCCATAACTGAAAACCGCTGATTGGTAGCATGGTCACTATCGGGTTTGGACTCTCATGAACGCGTCAAACTTGTACGTCACTTCAATCTCTTTATTCATATGAAGGTTGGCTATTACGTCATATAGTGTTTGTGACGTCACTTAAACAGCCCTGTTGGTTATTTGTAAATGTTAACTAACTGCAGCTTCCTTTGTACCACCACTTGAGAGTGGTATAACAACACAGTTTATGGTAGATATATAGATATATAAAACCTGCTATAGCGGCCACCTCTGTATAAGGATTACCTGTCTATAAAGGCCAGTTTATTCAAGTCCCTTGACTGCATACTTCAACTAAATTGAACCTGTGTATAAGGGTCACCTGCACATAAAGGCCAGTATTTTCTGGTCCCTTGGGTGGCCCCTATATACAGGTTTTACTGTGTATATATATATATATATATATATATATATATATATATATATATATATATATATATATATATATTAAATGTCCGAAACATTTCGTTTTAAACGAAATTACAAACAGTAAAAGTTTTTATTGGTTTATCGACCTGATCCATATCTCATTTATTTGGAGCATAGTTATCCGGACTGGTAGTAAATTGACCTATCACTAAATGACCGACATGGCACCTTTTGGCAGACCTTTTCATTATGACGTCACAATTAAATGGTTCGTCAAACTTTTGGTTTTTATGACGTCACAATCCAATGACGTCAAAAAGCACATTGAAAGCCACATGTCAGGCATTTGGCGAAAGTTAAGTTGTCCTGTCGTGGCTCTGAATCTGTATTTTTGATTTTTTTCGATTATGACGTCACAATCACACAAATGTTAATTGTGACGTAATAATGAAAAAGTCTGCCAAAAGGTGTCGGTATTAGACCATTTGACGTTATGTTATCGTTCGGTATGCGTTGTGATGGACTTTGTTCTGTGGACTTTGTCCATTCAGTTGACTTTGTCGCGGTGGGTAGACGTCACACAGTGAAAATCACGGTAATTTTAGATTACATAAAACAAATAATTCTAAACAAGCATTGTGTGGAATGCATGTTTTTATCAGATGGTAGCAAGCTAAAATTACTTTCATAATAGTAATTATTGGTGGTACAATTTACATGTATTCGGTTTATCTTTGTCTGTTGATGATAAAAATGGCGGGGAGAGTGTGGCGATCAATGTCTTATAACGGATAGATACCCACGGTCCGAAATCAGTTGTTGTTTATAGAAATGTATACCACTACTCCCTTGTGTCCCATCTCAACTTCCTACCTGCAGTCCAAGTTTGGTCCATTTTATTCTGTTTGGAGTAATGAAGTTACATGTGGGCCTGTTCACTGCCCAATACTGAAAGGACACTTCGGTGCGATTCCCGTTAGATTCGAACTCGTGACACGCAGATTGACTATCCGAAAATATGTATTCGTTTATCCAACGGTAGACAGATTGTGATAGATTCTTAAGTCAGGAATCTATATCAAGGTATGCTTCATATAACAGTTATTTTGAAAATAAATTCACCGAAATGAGCAAAAAGTATACACGTAAATTTTCACCGCCATAAGCGGTCCTGTCGGAATCGGCCTCTTAACGCCTGCATCATTTTTTAAGTCTGTAAAATAAGATAGAATGATGAAAAATAACAGACAAACTTACAGTTCTCGCTATAGCTATATGGACATATTTACACTATTGACCTTCAAATTCTGATCAAGTACATTGAACCTATACCTGCAGCCTCACATTTTGCTGTTCTAATTACCTCCTATGTCCAGCTCTGTACCTCTATTTGACGCTCATTTTAGACAGGGTCAGATGTACTGGTGAGGTTCCTTAAAATGCCCGTGATATTCAAGTAGATCCAGTTGCAAATTTTGACCATTATCTAATCCGGAACAGCAAACACATTTCAGTTACCGATTCAGGGATATCCCAGCCAAGGTCGTAGTTCTAAATATTTATGTCTTTATGCTAATTCCAAATTACAAACAAAGATCTTGACGATCGACGCCATGGGCGAATTTATGATTGACAACCATTAGAAAAAACATTCCAGTAATTTTTCTGTGTTAATGTTCTTGACTATGAACAACCACCTGAGCTCATACATGTACGTGAGTTTATTCTCCATTTTCCTCACTATCTTTTTCGTAACTAGAAATATAGGCCCCCCTCCACAAATGTAACCTGTCCTACATGGCGGTTTTCCTTGCTCCAGGGATCAAAATAGTTAAAATGATGCATTTTCCCTAATATTCATATTGGTCCGTGATATCGATCGATAAATGATCTATCTATATCTATATTATCTGTTTGTCTGTCTATCGATCTATTTATCGGTCTGTCTTTCTATCTACATTTTTCCTACCTATCTTTAGCGCCATGTCCCAAATTAATTAATGTGTCTCGTCAAAGAATGCTCCTTGGCGACACCCGTCAACAGATAATCAAATTATAATTACAAGATGATTAATTAGATATTGATATCAAATTTATTCTCCAGGAACCTATCAAATATTTAGATTCGACTAGGATGAATCCCTCTGCTATACAACTTGTCGTTGACTACACGCGCTAAATTCGTGGGCAAATTAAACTCTCCTTAATGTTTATTAAGTTGGGTGAATTAATGTCATTAGCGCACTTCTGTATAATCCTGCATGTTTTCCACTTATTACCGTAATTTAACATTCCATTACAATCCCTTGTCTTCTAAAAAGAAAGAAAAAACACACATACACATACGTATAACATTCTTTAATCTTTGATATATAGCGTTATGTATATATTCATGTTCATATTTGTGTGTAATAGACCGAGCGATGTTACTTAATTATCCCGTACTGACCTTGCACTTGTTAAACCAACTTGGGAATAAAATCCGGTATAAGGAACACGAGCTCTGTCTTTATACACTACATTACATTACATGTTTTATTTCATGCAAGTGTCAAACATCACATATCACACTAATTAAATGTATATATATATATATATATATATATATATATATATATATATATATATATATATATATATATATATTTGATATTAGTTTTCTTGGTACAGCGATAAATATTTAAATAAAAAAGTGTGTAGAACATCACAATTTCTTTCTTTCTTTCTTTAATCCGTGAGCGCTTTCACCATCGTGGTTCTTCAGACGGAAACTGTAGTTACTAACAGTTACTATTGTTTATTGTTAAATGACGTTCTAGTGACGTCACGCGGTAGCAATTATATATTAAATATATAGATTATATAAATCATATAAATTATTTAAATTATTTTCTGTTAAGTTCTGGATCGAATATTTTGATAAAATAGTCTTCTTTTGCTTTTCTGAGATTTTCGTTATCATTCCACATTTTATAAAAAGGAAAAATTTTGAATTTTCCTTTTCCACAGTTAGCAAAATGTTCACTGCAGGGAGTATTTCGGACACTCGGGTCCCTAATTTGTTGTTTATGAACTCTTACTCTTGCATTTAATTTTCCCGAAAGCGCTCACGGATTAAAGAAAGAAATTGTGATGTTCTACACCTTTTTATTTAAATATATATATATATATATATATATATATATATATATATATATATATATATATATATATATATATATATAATGCTGACAATCTGACTGAAAAGTGATGTCAAGCAGAGCTCGACCTATAAGACACTGTTAAAATACTTATTGTTTGTTTGTTTGTTTATTGTCGTTTAACGTCCCACTCAAGAATATTTCACTCATATGGAGACGTCACCAAATGCCGGTGAAGGGCTTCAAATTTTGGCCTATGCTCGGCACTTACGACCATTGAGCAGTGAGAGTTCTTTAACGTGCCGACATTACTGTGACAGGGGACCTCCGGTTTTCACTGTCTCATCCTAAAGACAGGAAACCAACCTGCCGCCGGTAGGACTCGAACTCACGACCTCACGATCCAAAGTCGAGCGCGTTACCGACTGATCCAGGCCGGCTCAAAATACTTATAAATAGTCTTATAAAATTGGCAATGTACATGATAAGTGTCATGCATATCACATATAACTAGTTGAAAACTGATATAAGTATTGAGTTATATACATACATACTAAAATACCACACATTAAAGCCGCCTTAATTAGATAAAAAAGATTGTCTTCTTTTCATATCTGAACAAATATCAGTCACTTTTTGGAGGGGGGGGGGGCTGAAGTTTGGTTCAGCAGTCGGTATAGAACGGATTATATTTATAGATTGGAAACGAATACAGGGGATGTATTTTTTTTATTAATGAACTGAAACAACGTGGAAGTCACGTGTGCAATATATGATTGAAAAGGGGGACATAATATATGTACTGGTATGGATTGCTTTGACCAAGATAACCACTCGCGGCGGTCTGCAGTTGGTAAAGCCGGACTCGGAAGCGGAATGTCCTAGGTTCGATTTCCGGTTCTAGGTCATATTAAACATAACTCACTTTTTTTAAAATGTAGTAACTCGAAAAATCGCAGCGCCCTCTATCCACTATCGTAATGGCGGACTATAACGACTGATAATGTAGCGAATGTTTATTCGTTAAATGTTCGGTATTAGAAGTGAAAGTCACGTGTCTTTTAAATCAGATATTAAACCTGTCGAGTTCCAGTGCACGGCAGACCGAGTAAAAGATAGTTCACGGAATCCATCAGTCCATAGTACAGGTAAAAAATTGTGGTATTTCAGCTATTGTTGGTAACGTCTTTACGTATTACGTATATAAATGAAAATTTCTTGGCGGAACATAAACGAACAAGAAAACAAACATATCCATTCCGAGTTGTCTTGGTACAAACCAAGGTTTCGTTGGGAATAAAATGGACACCTTACGTAACGTGGGCGTGTTCGAATATGTTTCGTTAAGTTCCAAGATCATCATTACTTTACTGTTGTGGTATTTTAGAGCATAAGAGCAAATAGCAGCTTAGAATAAACATCATAAACAAAGGAAAACAGGTGCTCATGTGAACGTGGTTTGTCATTTGAATGTCTTATTTTTATCAGAGTGAGGTTAATGGGGTTTTAGAATGTTGTTTATGGAATTAAATCAACATAATAATACAGTATTCTTTCGAAATTATCATGAGATGAAAGATACCTTCCTTTAAGCTGATTTTGGTTGTCCATGCAGTTTTACCATTTCCGGGCCAGTACAACGGTGTATTGCACGCTATAAGTCGAAAGTATGGTGGGTTGGAGGGATGTGTTGCTAGAATAAATATCCCCGTACATAAAAAAATTTCCATGATTTTACAAGCTTGAAATAAGTAAATTTTAAACATTCAATGTTATTTGTTCTTTCATAAAAATCTAATCAACCTGTCAACCCTACAGACCACAATAGACCCGTCAGTTGAACAGAAAAGAGAATATTATCTAAAAACTAAGGGATGAACGGTTTAAATGCTTTGATAAAAATGCACCAACCACTTATATGCATGGAAATATATAAAAAAAAACTTTGTATAAGGTAATTTGTGAATTATATTATAAAACTCTTGCAGACATTTTGAATGAGGATATATTACAATAAGTTTTTAAGTTATTTTTATGTAAAGATGTAGTTACTTGTATATTCAACTCATTTAGGAATTCAACTACCCCCCCCCCCCCAAAAAAAAAACAAAAAAAACAAAACAAAACACAAAACTAAAGTATCAACATCAGTAACAGACAATATACGTGCAAGGAAGGAAACAAAATTCACATTCCGACACACTGCAAAATACGGGAGGGGGGGGGTTAAAAAAATGCCATCCATATTCTATCATCATATATTTCAGTCACGCTTCAGATTTATGTGACCGTTTGCAGTGGTTAGATGACGGAGCGTTTACTAGCAGGTGGAAGGTTTCGGTGCGAACTAAGTTAAAATTAAATTACTTCATAACATAGTTTTTTTTTATTTGCCAAAAGACAAGATGTGAAACGCGCAGGAGTCTTTGGAATGACACACACACACACACACACACAGAAA
Source organism: Atrina japonica (assembly GCA_030159075.1). Classification (NCBI taxonomy): domain Eukaryota; kingdom Metazoa; phylum Mollusca; class Bivalvia; order Pterioida; family Pinnidae; genus Atrina; species Atrina japonica. The sequence goes on from BROG01000009.1 coordinate 797,585, forward strand.
AAAAAACAAAAACAAAAAACAAACGTGGACCAGAACCGCGATGGGCGTAGCACTGAACTAATTCTGTCTGTATCATCTGATAAGTCCATGACACAGGTAAGAATTTGTGGTTCGTCACCTTTTGAGGTTGAATTCTTGCTTTAAGTGATAAATTCTTGAACGGATAATAAACAGCGTTGAAATAAATTGAAATCAGTTTCAAGCCAGGGTGATAATGAAGATCACGTTGAAGCTGATGACGAAGACGATAATGTTGAAAAAGATGACTTCGATGATAATAATTATAATGTTTTTTAAAATTTATTTATTTATTTATTTTTATCAATTTCTTCAAATCGTTTAATGTATTCAAAACTTGCATTATAGCTAGTGATTTGAATTATGATCATGTCACAGTCAGACACGACAAATACACAAGAAATATTCCAGTCATAATAAATAAAGATTTCAGGAAAGTATTTACTTACATGTGGTGACAATTACTCCTTAGATATCAAAGGGAGCACGCTACAAGCACGTGTCATATATTTTCATTACGACATCATATTTAACGACAACAGACTAGTTTTTGGCATTCTTATATACGAGCGTTTTGTTAGACCACGTCTTTCATTTGTACGACGGACCACTTAATCACGAGAAAATGGTACGTTTGACGAAAGGCTGAAGTATCAAAGGAAAATGGCGATATTGTAGAGTGTATATTCGAGTTCAAAACGTCGTCAGACTGTACAAATTGTCGAACAGAACGTCAAAACGTCAAATTTTGACTCAGCCTGACACAACGTGACAAAAATGCTTTACATCACTGTGTTGAATGTGTTAGTTTTTGGTTTTTTGCAGTGTATAAAATTATTGTACCGAAAAGGACAAACGATTTTCATGGACTCCAAACAGACTGAAATTTTACTTACATTTGATTTCACAAACAACGACAAAGTTGAAATTATAAAAACAGAAATCTTGACTCACAATAAATTTCTGGATGCAAAATATATTTTTTTATTTATCTATTAATTTTATGTTTAATATGTATCTACCCAGTTATTTTTTGTTACAATATTCTTATTCGATGACGACGACGATGCTGGTGAATGTATAAGAACCATATTGTAATACTTGTATATCTGTCCTATGTTTTTCTTTTATATTATTTAGTTTTATGTATGAAGTTTTTATAATTTCTCGATGACGGGTGAAATCCAGTTTTGATATTTCTGTTTACCTGTCATCTGTGTGATGGAAAATTAAAATTGACATAAATATTATTTTAAGTGTTTTCTGATGTAAGTAAAACGCTGTAATAATTCAAGAAGTTATAATCTCACACTTATCAAATTTTAATTAGATTGATTGATTTTATTGATTGATCGATCGATATTTTGAGTCAAGATTGACGACGGAGTACTATGCACGTAAAAGCTGTGTGGCATATCTATCAAATAACTTTGGCTATATATTGAAATGCATAAAATATTTATCATATTTGCATATATACTCTTGATATTATTAGGGGTTTCTTTTGCAATATGTTAACACAATGATGTGTTTCGTTACAAATTGAAATAAAGCCACCAAATGTTTATCGTCATTCGCATAATAACCGCTTGCGTTTGATATCTTGCCAGTTCACTTGCAGACGGCCGGTGGAATTTTGCTGGGCATATTGTAACCGGTTTCCGCCTCCGTCGATTGATACTCCTGCAATCCACATAAGAATACAATGTTTACTCGCGCGTTATTCACATTCGATTTCTCTTTACAAATATTGGCATTATTACAATTTTTTTTCGACCCAAGCTTTTTTAATATTTGATACTTTTAACACAGACCAAAAAAAGATCCATTTTGACAGCTTGTATGCGGCGTAAAAACCGTTAAAAATAACAACACTAATTTTAAAATTTCCATTGGTTAATTGCAAGGGGAAATATAAAATGATGTGTGCACTGACGGTAACTAGAGCTTATTGAAGAATAACGGAAATAAAGTGATCAGTGACGTCGTGTATTTATTCAAATTTTGGAAATTGAAAATGAAGCCGTGTACTGATTTTCATAGTTAAAAACGCAGTGTTTAGTCTAAACATTCGATCACTCGTTTATAGTATATAAACATTCCTTCACGACAAACCATCCCAAAAAATCAAAAAGAGGGAACATAATATTATTACTTTTGCTGAACTCCCCCTATTGGACACTAAATGCTGGGTTTTTATGAAAATCTTAAGACTTTGCATATCAATTGAAATAGTTGAGAAATGGTTCGTCAATAATAATTTTAAAATGAATTCCCTTTTTAATGATGTATAGCTGAAAAAAAAAGATTTTTTTTTACTAATCTGAGGTACAATTACATTCTGAAAATTGGAAAATTTTAAGATTTTTGTAATAGAAAATCATTGATTACGCATGGAATACTTAATTCATTTTATTGGATGAGTTTTGAAGTATGCATGTATTACGGAACAAAAATAGAAATATACAGGATACTATCATATAACACTTTTGCCATCGAGATTTTAAAGTGAAAAGTTAGCAAATGGCAATCTTATAATACACTTTCAATTGCCCACTTTTAAATCTGGAAATAAAAAATTCACAAGTTAGAAAATGACAAAATATACAAACTGATTAATTTCGATGTGTGCGGTGAAGTAGACTTTCAGTTTAGAAAAGTCATGGGATACTTGAGTACTGTCAACCACAATGCAATCCACTTCCTATGGGAGCTTTTCCTATAGGTCCCACGCATAATAAGCATATCCGAAAAAGAACAAGGATTTCCCGAGAAAATAGAACTTCGGGGAAGTAAATCAACGAACTGCATAGTCATACGAGGTGTATAGGTATAGGAAGCAGGATGTTGGACCGGCTGTTCCGATTCGGAACTAGTCCTATTATATAAGCCTTCGTTGGTTCAAATCGTTTGCTTTTAAACGTTTTTATTGGATATTTATTTTTGCTTTTAATGTCGAACCACGAAGTCTTATTGGACGTTGCCATTGTTCCCAATGAATTTTTATGGGAACTTTGAATTTCTATTTGACAATGTTTTAAACAGTCTTGAGTTTACTTCTGCCATTATCATTATAGATAAACGTCTAAAATATTTACAAAAAATGTTAACCGAATCATATGGTGGAGGTACATCCTGTCGTGAGACATTTCTGTAACTGTAACCTCCTCTTTTTTAGACTGTCAAGCGGGTCACGTACGAAACTTTCCGAATGCGTCTTTCAGAATGCTACGCGAAAATAGTTAGCGACTTCCGATAAGACTTCGTGGTTCAGCATCATCCGATAAAAAAACAAAACGTTGAAACCAAACAATTTGAAGCATTGAGGCTTTATTATAAGGACTTATACGGAACATACAGTACTTATCCAAAACTTTATATTATGTCAGTATTAAAGGAAGTTAATTTCAACACCGGAATATAAGAGTCTAGGGCTGTTTGTGACATCACGAAAATTGATGAGCATGCAATTGGTAGAAGTTATCGAGAAGGCACTGAGTCTGATTCTTGACCTTGGTGACTTTATTTTCAGCTTCCCTGATTCGAAGGTTCAAATGAGCTTTTCTGACCACCTGTTTGTTGTCCGCCGTCTGTCAGTTTAACTTTTCACATTTTCTACGTCTTCCCCGAAACCGCTAAGACAAAACAGAAAGTAAGTACGCAAGCTCCTGTACCAAATTTGCGTTTTTCGAATAAACTGACTTAGGAATGAATCTAGGGTGAAGCAAAATATTTACCAGGGCGTACCGACCTCATTGAAAATCTTTTTTCTCAAGAACTGCTACATGTAATCGCATCTGAGTGATGATCTGTATGCCGATGTAAGAGTTTAGCTTAAGTTTGTGTTTTTCGTTGTAGGGAAATTAATTTTCAGACATTTTTCTTGTCAGATTCAGATTCTTTTCAGACTGTCATTTCAATTCCCTTTCAACTCACATCTACTCCCTTGGAGTGTATTACTGATAATTTGTAAATTAAGATCTACATCCACATCCCCATTTCATAACAATACTGAGGTAAGGGGTTTAGACCATGTGCATTTGTTTAGTGATCTATTTATTTATATGTTCAGTTATTTATTTGTTTATCAAAATGTTTTTCCTATTTATTATTTTATTTATTATATTTAATTTATCTAATTATACAGTATATAAGTATGATTTTCATTTTACTTATTTACTCATAGCCTTGGTTCCTGGTTCAATCTTTTCTTCCTTGATTGGTTGACTGACAGCGTTAGCATCAATGTGTCATGTTTTAATTTGTAAATTCAAATATTAAAACATGATAAATCCTAGGCTAATTGGGGCTGTCATGTTGTAAATTTTGAATTTACTGGGTAGGTATAAATACAAAATTTACAGCATGACAATTGTCATATTGTAAATTTTGTAATGACAATTGTCATATTGTAAATTTTGTAATGACAATTGTCATGTTGTAAATTTTGTAATGACAGTTGTCATGTAAATTTTGTAATGACAATTGTCATGTTGTAATGACAATTGTCATGTTGTAAATTTTGTATTTACACCTACCCAGTAAATTCACAATTTACAACATGACAGGGCCTTTGTGGCATGTTGTTAGAGCATTGCACTTCGAGGTCCCTTTTCTGGTCAACGCAGGTTCCAACCCCCGCTGGAACCTTAAATGATTTTTGTGAGAATTTTTTGCCAGTTTACTCCCGGAGGGCCCATTTCTTCTTCACCGTACATTGTAACTAGATTCTCTCTTCCACCTTTAAAAACTAAAACCTAGCCACAACCATATAACTGAAAAATTGTTGAGTGTGGCATGAAACCAAAATCAAATCAAATCAAATCAAAATTTAATCATAGATTAATTAAATACCCACTCCCCCCAAAAATAGACCTCACATAATGATGATAATGATGAGTAATTGTTATAATAATAATAATGATTATAATAATCAAAGAAGAAAAGGATATTTAGAATGAGATATCTATCTATATACCTATATTCTATCAATTTAAAATTTTTATCTTAACTACTTTTAAGTATTTTTTTAAAAATATTTTTTTATGATCTAAAACCTCTAGATATTCTTTTTTTTTTTTTTTTGGGGGGGGGGGGTCTTAATTTTTCTGTCACAAAGTATTTGCATGTATGGAAAATATATCATTTGTTTCACATTTTTGAAAACTGAAACTGAAATTAGGATGCTGGCTGGGTTTGTATGAAAGAGAGCTATGCTTCTTGTCAGAAAGAAAATATTGTTCATTTGTAAATAATTTAAATTGTTATCCAGTTTGATTTAATTCTAGAAGATATTTTTGATTTATTGAACATCATTGAAATTTATTAAATCCGATCGGTAGCTAGTCATACACACGCTTTAATTAAATTTTCACATTTGTCTTTATTTTATGCAAACCACTAAGCCGAATTTCTGTCCCGATTTCAAGTTACTTTTTTGTCAAATTTTACCCCAGAAAAAATTATCTTAAAATCGGGACAGAAATTCGGCCTAGTAAACCACATAAAAGCAATATTAATAATCATCGAATTATACTAGTTTTTTTTGTCATTTATAATGGATATATTTTCATGCTGTAAGTTTCATCCCACGAGCAAATAAATATGAAAAACAAAAGTTTGATTCAATACACGATTTGGGGAGAAAGTTTTTCAGTTTACTTGCGGGATGCCGGTTTGTCTCCTACCCTCCTGAACCATTAAAAATTGGTCGCCACCGTGTAACTGAATTATTTTTTGAGTGTTACGTAAAAAGCAATTAAAAAACTAAAATTGGTTACAGTTAATACGGACAGTTGACTTAGGCTTCTATTTGATTTTTTTAAATTTTGAATAATTTTTGGCGGAACAATCAACAATTTTTTAGTTCTATGATGGCGACCAGTTTAATGGAGAGAGAGAGAGAGAGAGAGAGAGAGAGAGAGAGAGAGAGAGAGAGAGAGAGAGAGAGAGAGAGAGAGAGAGAGAGAGAGATTACACTCTACTCGGGAAATGACCATCGGCCTTCCGCAAATAAACTGGCAAACTTTCTCACAGAAATCGGCTTAGGTTCAAGTGGGACTCGAATCTGCGATGACCAGGAATAAGACGGACTTCACGTTTTAAAGCGCGATGCTCTAACCATGGAGGCCCACGCTTTTTAGTAATTTATTTAAATTTCAATTCATGATTTATTTTTTATATCTAATGGTATTGTTAATACAATGTGTAATTTTGAAAGAATTATGAAATCTACTGAATTAAGGCACAGCTTGTGATTGTCTTTCTGGTCCGCTGAACTGCCGATATCTAACTGAAAATTTTAACTGTTAAAATGACTTGTACCCCAAGTTATCAGTGAATGTCCAGATACATTCTTTATCTGAGTTTTGAATTTATTGTTTTTTATAAAGAAATTGTATGGAAATCGACGAGAAAAACAGATTTTTTTATTTCATCCACATAAAAACCGACACGTGTACGTGAGCATTTACTGGTCTGGGTTGTTTTTATTCCAGGAATTTCACCCTCCCTCAATAAAATAAAAATAAATCCACTCCTTTAATATCCATATAAATTCATTCATTTCCTACATCGTTTGAATTTTCGCATCGTAACGTAAGCTACGCTTCACTTTGTGCATGTGCTTTTTGTCACTCGTTGAATTCCCGTACTACAGCGAACGTGCCGTAGATGATTAAAGGGAGGTAAATCATACCAATATTTTGACCATATACATTAGATAGCTGTGAGTATGAAATGAATTTTACAGATGTTAAAATGAACTGAAAAAATAAATTTATAAGAGATTATGTGATAGTAAACTCAAAGCAAAGAAATTAATTTAGAGATATATTATTTCTTTTTATGCAATGATTTACGTGTATTTATCTGATTATTTATTTATTTATATTTTTTTTCATGATTAAAACACAAAATTACAAATATGAAATAACATGAAAATGATTATTATTACGGTTGAGTTTCCAATACCGTGGTTAAACAAGTAAATACATTAGTTAATTATGAAAGGAAGGAGAAGAAATTATATATATTATTGCGTTCAGACCTGGAATTAGTCATTGTGCGATGGTAATTTTATAAAATTGACTTAATTAATGAATTGATTTATAAGTTTATCAATATATCTTTTAATGAATACACTAAACAAATAGTAAGATTCGTGGCCGACTGGTTAGAGCATCGCGATTCAAATCACGGGAATTCGCTCGCCTATACTCAGTGCGGGTTCGAGTCCCACTAGAACTTCGGCTGATTCCGTAAGTTAGTTCGCCTCCTCTCTCCCTCCGTTATAAAAAAAAATTTAAAAAATTGGTATAATTCGACACATTTGTTGATTATGTTAATTGTGACATTTCATATATTGATCGGTAAGATTATTAATTTTATAAAATCACTGAAACCATAATTTATAGGTATATATTACTGTATTTCAAATTAAAACCTTTCAACATAATTCACAATGTACAGGAACGTATTCGAGACAGATCTTATAGAGACTTACATACCACTGTGCTTCTGTAAAACTGTATGACACAAATTGTATGTTTTATTTCGCCGGGGATGGAAGGCTGGTACTCGGACATGCGTATTGAAGTCATCCCTGTTGAACGTATCTAGATTCGCACCGCCGTCTTTGTTTGGTAAAGCGCGTGGCATGCGTGCAATGATCACGAGCATTAAGTCTGCATGTGACTGAGCACGTGCACTGGTTCGAAATACGGCTGTCGTAATAGACTTGAGCTCGCGACTTTTACTTTATACCGGGCGTTTAGCGAGGGAACAGCTAACTACAATCAGTCAATCTACGTTATGCCTTAATTTCGAACTCGAGGTACTGTCATGTTGTAGATTTTGAATTTACTGGGTGGGTGTTAATAAAAAATTTGCAACATGACAACTTTGTATTTACACCCACCCAGTAAATTCAAAATTTACAACATGACAGTACCATGACTTTCTTTTGGAAGGTGGGGTTGTTTCACGCTAGTTTTAGTGGGGGGAACCCGGTTACTATGTACCGGAGAAGAGACCACTGACCCTCCAAAAGTTAACTGTAAAACTCTTAAAAATCAGCTCATTACAGGTTCGAGCTAAGTTCGCCTAGAAGTGAGATGCTTCATGGTTTAAAGCCACTGGGCAACGCAACACCCACACTGGAAAAGACGGGCGCTTTTTCGCATATGAACCAACACTCTTTCCCACATTACATCTCCTGGAAAGAGTCAGTCCATGAACCTTTACCGATGCTTCGGGTAACTGATAAATGTTGCAGTCTAAAATATATATATATATATATATATATATATATATATATATATATATATATATATATATATATATATATATATATATATATATACATAACCTGTCACGATTAATTCTGATTTGGCAAGTTCATTGAGAATTCGGCATGTACCTGCACGAGTTTTCATCTTCATCGCCTTTCATTCATGTCAAGGTCAAACAGTTCACTGACACTAGTGGAGCCAAAAACTGAATTTACGACTTTGATTTTCTCGAGAAAAAATCTTTTCAAATGATGGCCCTGAAACTGATCCGAAACAGAAAATAAATAACAATAATGAATTTTCACAATGAAAAATGAATCTTTTATTTATGATGAAAATATTTTGCAACGTGTAAGTTAACGTTTTGTCCAATTTCTGGACCATTCACAAAACTTGGTAGGTAGGTGTTAATGATAAGCACCCCCCCCCTCCCCGTTACCCCGGTAGAACCAATTGAAAATGGCCTGAAATTATCAGACCGCACCAGAACCGGATCAATTATGAGAATATGGTGGCAAAAAAGACTGAACTTCTGTTTTCCCACACAAATCTCTTTCATATTATAAGCGAGGGAAGCTCTGGAGGTACTGTTTTACTCTAATGGCAGATCCGCCTCTTGTCATAAAAATGTGCAGGGGTGGCTGACAGACACGATATATCTGTTTTTGTTTTCTTTTTTAACATTGAATGTGTAAAAATGGATGTTAACCATGTGAATCAAGCCACGGTAAGCACATGATAATGTTAAACTCGAGGGAGACATTAGTGTGTATTTACGTGACCCTATGCCCGCTGTTTATACAAAGTTTACGAGTTGAAATTCCTTGCCTCACGACCCTATTGCCTACACCACAGTTTATATGTAATACACAAAGCAAAATTGAAAATTGTATAAAAATAGCACGAATGAGTTTCGCATGCGTCACGAGATTCGTCCTATTATTGATAAAGAATACGACGGATTTTTTTATCAATTGCCATCAGAATGTATTGAAAAACCCAGCGACCGCCAAGGTCCAGATGAAAAATTGAAATATAAATTTGTACAAAAAATACATCAATGATATTAAAGATGATTAAATACACATTTGAAACTGGTATGACAAAGCATGAAAGGTGAACTACAATGAACACAGTCGGAATTTATAACCACACATAACGGATGCGGTCATATGTACGTTATGTACGTTTCATCACTGCCTCGATATTAGGGCCACCTGAATGCAAATGATACATAATACCAACTTTTAGAAAAAAGAAAATATGCAATATATTTTGTATGTGTGTCCAATGGTCATACGCCAACTGAAATTGCTCTTCATTGATTCGACCTGAAAATGAAATATACAAGCGAATAAATAAATAAATCAATCAAACTGAACAAAAATTGGTAATTGCAAGACATTCTTGACTGGAAATATGGGTACGGGAGACACCTCCGTGTATTTACCTTAGTCAGTTTGAAACTATGAATGTCATCTAAATCACACCGATTCCAAAGTATTAACACGGTCAGGTGGACCAGTACAAAATACAAGTACATAAATCTGGTGAACGTTAGACAAACTCGGACCTCCAAAAAGACGCAGGGGTGGGATCAGGTGCCATGGAAGAAGGAACAATCCCTGTCGACCAGTTACACCCACCGTGAGTCCACAGTCAAATTCAAATAAATTTAAGTGAGGAGAAAATCCTTTTCACAAAGGGTTTGCACGATTCAACAACATCTATTTAACAAGTACATCTATCTATGATATATTTCATTTCATCTACGTTTCTTTCTGTCTGTCCGATTATTAGGTAAATAATCATTAATGATCTATTTTGTATTAATTGATTCTTTATAGGAATCATCGAGCGATTGGTCGTTTAAGGAGTCAAACCTTACACGCGAACAAAACAAGTCAACAAAGAAATGCTGAATCAGCAAATGTGTTTTCCGATATTTCTAAGCTACAAGCTATACCCTGATAAAGCAACATCTATAAGTCTGATGGGTGCAGATCACTCATGAACATGATATCAATCGATCAGTTAATCACCTGAGTGAATTTATTTTATTCAGATTTATACAACCACCTGCCAATCATCCCATCCCCCCTCCCACCCCGGCGGCGGCACGAACTTTACTAAACTGATCCAATTTGGACTGCCCGGCTCTACATATGGCTGCAATTTATATCTACCTTTTATCATGATAAAATATTCAGGTCCTTGTAAAAAGATAAGTGAAGGCTGGAGAAATATTTGTATTTTTAACTGTCTGTAAAAGAAGGATATCACATATCCCCCAAAAATGCAGAATTAAAGTCAACCTGACAGTGTAAAATTGTTAACTTGTTAATATACATGTGTCATAACAGGACGCCATGCCGTTTTCCAAGAGAGCTGACTCGAAAAAATGGCTTATTATCCATGTTAAGTACATGAGTAATAGTGCAGATAATTTGCCTGGCCTATGTAGAAGGTATAGTGAGACCTCGTGTATGGTGACCACTGACCGCGGTCAAGTGACTATCGGATTGAGTCTTGACACAGAAAAGGAAATCTTCTAGAATAACAAGACTGGGTCAAACGTTTGTTCAGTGTAATACCCTTTGATGATAAAGCATCGAGCATGTATACACCGTGTATTTTGTTTGCTTTTCTGCTATTGTTATACTTAAAGAGCGTAGAAATTGTTTGTTATTTCGATGGAAATAGAAGAATAATCCTCAAATTACAGTGTCGCCCAAATCCCATCAGAACACACCATATCTTCTAATCTTATATCAAATTGTCAATAGTTAAAATTTCAGGAAAATTCTGCTTTAGACATTAAGCTTACTTTTTTTCCACGTGGCATCCCGGCATTCGGCTGCGAGAATTGAAAATTGAATAACAAATAATTTAATTTTACGAGCGATCAATTTCTCATCTCATACTTTATGTAAATATTAAACGCCCGAGAGCATTTCACAGGTAAAAGTAAAAATCCGGTTTTATTATTTTTTTTCGCCCCTGACCTTTTCCCCCAATAGATAGGCTTTTTAACAATAAATAGTCTTGACTTTATTTCTGAAATGGAACACCTCTCTATCGAGTCATGATACGGTGAGTTGACCGTTACACTCAAGGTTAAATATAATACGTAAGAAAAACGAAATGATGATGATGTACATTTTGAGCAATTATAATACCCGTTGAGTCAACAAACTTGATGTGAGTAATAGTTGACGAATTTTTCTAATATTATAACGGATGGTGCCATAACAAAATAATCTGAAATCCGATTTTTATTGATTGGATTATGCCATTCCACTACAAAATTCAGAAATTTCAACATGACGGCCTTTGAAAAAGACACATTTTGCGTATTTAACCCTCCAAGTCAACAACGAACTCGTGAAGATCTCAAGTCAACAGCAAACTCGTGAAGATCTCAAGTCAATAGCAAACTCGTGAAGATCTCAAGTCAACAGCAAACTCGTGAAGATCTCAAGTCAATAGCACACTCGTGAAGATCTCAAGTCAATAGCAAACTCGTGGGGATCTCAAATCAACAGCAAACTTGTGAAGATCTCGAAGTCAATAGCAAACTCGTGAAGATCTCAAGTCAATGGCAAACTCGTGGGGATCTCAAGTCAATAGCAAACTCGTGGGGATCTCAAGTCAACAGCAAACTCGTGAAGATCTCAAGTCAATAGCAAACTCGTGGGGATCTCAAGTCAACAGCAAACTTGTGAAGATCTCTTGTTATATATGAACATCACTTTGAACACTTGTAGATGTAACTTGACACACACACACACACAAAATAATTATAAAACCACGCTTCTTTGATGGCGAGCCTTTTGGACTCATTTTGACTTTTTGAATGCGACAACTGTTTTAACGAGGTCACAGGCCTAGGTTGACAAGGCATCCCCCGTGCAAATATGTAACCGACAGTAACCGAAAAAAGAGGTGATCTCAACGTGAATTTACTGTACTAAGGCCTTAGGATGTGAAGATTTCAATATATATCTAGAGAGTCTAAGTACCTTGCCCCTGCTTTCATTACGTTTTTGTCACGTTTGTTTGCCCATCTGCAACAACCCGTAAAATATCCCTAAGTTGGTATAGTGCTTTATTTTCATGGAACATCAGATGAGTTCGTTTGAAGCCGGAAATATTTTTCAATATCTTCCAGAGTTATAGGAGTTAAATAGATATAAACGACTTAGTCCCTGCGTGTAGTATTTCTAAAACACATCTTGTTTCCCACTGGGCTAGAGTCACTCAAGTGACCAACTGCCGGGGATACTTGGTCCTCCATCGTCGTCCGGGAATGTGAATATTATTAACATTTTCAACAGTTTTAGAAACGCTCTCCACAGATATAATGTGTAGCAAATCTGGATTGGAGTAAGGGTAACTGAATTAATGAATCACATAACCCTTTGGTCGGAGAGGGGGGGGGGAGTGAATAGGACGGGGGAACCAAATGATAGGTTAAGTGCATCAATTGTAGGCCTACACCGCACCAAATTTTATACATTTAAATAATTAACATTTAAGCCCTAGAAATGAACCGAAAATATCTTATTCCTATCACATCCTCCATTTTCAGGTGTTAAGCTGGTCTCTATGACCGCCATTTCAATTCGGCAGGTAAAGCTACCTTTAATAGTTATAAATCGGTCAGTTTGAAGTCAAGCAGGTACAGTTATGCTTCCCTAATGACGCCGACATGAAACTCGATCTAATCAACATAACTCCGCGGAATTTGAATAATTGTTTTCCCATTTTTCTTTTTAAATAAACCAAAATTCAACGCATTACTTCGATCCGCGACTCTGCTTCTTAATAGATTGTTCTCTTCCCTCTTTGTATTTATTTCCAGTCTGGGATACCGTTAAGTTAAGAAATCATAACATCTCATTTTTTTTTCTATATTCATACTTAAACGGCGTATAAAGTAGTGCAAAAATAGTTCCGCCCACCCACATAATCATTTCTTCTAGCCTTACATCGCCACGACCCTTATGTCACGAGGTCGTCATTTTATTAATCTCCACACAAAAGAGTTCGCAAAACGGAATGAACGAAGGACATCGGTTTAAACATCTTTTTTTCACAATATTTTTAAAAATAAGTGTCTTACACTTAATGACCCAATTACTGTGCTATGTAAAATTTTGTGTTAAAGAAATTGTAAATTCCACGATTGTAAGAAAGCTGGGCATCAGATAAAGAACGGTTATGCAATCTTCCATGGAAGCTCCAATCGCGCAATTATCTCTCTAGATCAGAATACCTCTTAAATTGCACAGATGCTGCTAAGATTGCAAAATCGCGTAAAGATGATCGTTTGCTGTAAATGCAAACCCTGTGCAAAAATGGCGATCCACATAATTTTATTGTGTTTCGTTTAAGAACGCTTCAGTTACCATCTCGTCACGCAAGGTATATACACGGCTATGTCTGTTGTAGGTATGTGTTCGAAGAAAATAAACAAGGTTTCTTGGAGGTTATCCGTTTTCGATAAACAGCTAATAGAGATGCCACGAGAAACTTCTATTTATTATTCCTCTGAAAGGTAGAAATGAAAGTTTGCAGCTTAGGCGAATCTCAATGGAGGCATAGTAAATTGTACCTGAGGTTGACTCCATTAGCCTCATCATCACCCCCTAGATATAGAAGACAGATTCACCAATAGCCCGAGATCACGTCTGCCATTACACTTATCAAAACCCCTAGATCACGTCCGCCATTATCCTCATTATTACCCCTAGATCACGTCCGCCATTATTCTCATTATCACCCCTAAATAAATGTTCGATATAAATATCACCAAAAACACTTAGACACGTCCGCCATTACTCTCACCTAAACCCATAGATCACGTCTGCCATTACACTAACCAAAACCCCTAGATCACGTCTGCCATTTTCCTCACCAAAACCCCTAGACACATCAGCCATTACTCTCACCAACACCCCTAGACCCGTCTGTCATTATTCTCACCAAAAACCCCTACATCATGTCTACCATTTGTTTTACCAGAATTCCTAGATCACGTCTGCCATTATCCTCATTATCACCCCTTGAACACGTCTGCCATTATTCTGACCAAGCTCACTAGGTCACGTCCACTATTATCCTCGTTATCATCCCTAGATCACGTCCACTATTATCCTCATTATCACCCCTAGATCACGTCCACTATTATCCTCATTATCACCCCTAGAACACGTCTGCCATCAGTTTCCACCTTAACATCAGCACTGTTAGCGTTAGTATCGGTATACATGTACGCCCCTTAGTACAAGTCAAAATGTGTGAGTTGTTGTTCAAATGGCAAGTAGATTATGCAAAATACATGTATGTGGACTTACACCAAAACAAGGATGCAATTTGCTGTTCAGAGGGAGCGTAGTGTTTTTAGAATAAACTTGGTCATGGTTATTCAGATACAGATACCATAGGCGTCGGAGTCGGGGGGGGGGGGGGGGGGGCTAGGGGGGGCTTAGCCCCCCACTTTGTTTTGCAAAGATAGGCATAGGTGTTGAAAATTGGGGCTTAGCCCCCAAGAGACGTTTCTGGCGTGTGTGTGTTTTAAGTTGGTTTAGCCCCCCCACTTCTGGCGTGTGTGTGTTTTAAGTTGGTTTAGCCCCCCCCCACTTTTAATTTGATATGGATACAGTGATAGTTTTCAGCGTACAAAATAACAACGAACCTGTTTTATAATGCAAGAACGAATTAAAGTGCAAAAGTACATGGAAAAAATATTTGCTAGTTTTGTGCATTCCTACATGGATGAATCTATTCAGATCGTTGTGTTTAAATTAAGATGGAGAAAACTACCCGTGCTTAACCAGCAGAACATCAAAATAAAATGTCTTCACATTCTTTCCCACGTACTAACTTAATGTAAAATATCTTTCACTCCGGTGGCCTTAAAAATAAAACATTTATCCCGACCCGAAGGTTCAAAAGGGTCACAGATAATCTCGCGAGGAGAGACGGGACTTGGGATCACGAAGGTATTGCAATGCGATTTACGACATGTTGACTGGTTTTGTACAAGTATGCAGATATAAAAGGTGCGCTTGCCCTTTAATCTGAGAGACAACTCGTAGGGGTTATCTCAAATATTACAGTGAAAGTGCTCGTTAATAGGAAAGATTGATCAAACTACCTTTCTAAATAACTGTTTAGTTTCACAGCCGCATATCTCCGTTTTGCTGAATATTTCCGTCTGATATCGGGTGTTATTGACCCCCCAGGTCGGTATATGGAGCAAGTCATACCAGTCAGTCGAGACGAGGGAAGACGTGTCTCCCCACCTATTCATTTTTGCATGACATCGTTTATAAAAAAAATCAATGTCAAGGGAAAGGTGCAAAATCAAATGGAAAAAAAGTATTGTCGCAATATCCATAGATCTATGTTTAAAGTCAGAACTCCTGCATAATTATGTTTTTACACAAGTTAAGGCCTACTTTGCATATTGTGTATTGCCTCCCCTACATGTATTATCCCCACCCATCCACTCTCCACTTTGTTTGTTATCCGTTATTTCCACTTCCCTACACTAGTCACTAGACTACACCAATTGCCACCTCTTCCCAGCAATCCAACATCCCACTCCCTACACCCGTTATCCTCACTCCAACAATCCATTTTACCAACTCCCTGCACCCGTTTATCCACAATCAGGTAACAGTCAATGATTGTCATAGATCTAATATGAATAATCAAATAATTAAGCACAATAAAATTGCTAAAAAATGCTGACTTATTAAATTCTGTGGTCGTAAGGTATTCAAAAAAGTTAAATCGGTCGAATAAGGTATTAAAATGGAATAATGCACAGGAAGTCGACACTCCCTAGAATTGTAAACTGTGAAGGAATTCCAAGGTCATGTACTATTTATAATGCTAACCTTTTTATGGTACAGTACCAATCAAAAGTAACTACGTATCTGATTTGTAAATCACAGAATCTAAATGCAAAACAGATGCACCAAGAATTCAGTGCAACGTATTGCATGTTGCATTTTGTGACAGGTTGATATTGATTGGTGATACTCTCCAAGCCTTATAGATACGGAAAACTCCACATTTCAATATAATGTTTATAGATCTAGTTACTCTTTGCAATGGTGGACGTTTTCGTCCTATTTGAAATAATTCCATGTGGTACGAATTCACATTCGTGAACACCCCTTCCATATGATCCAATGTCCGACTTCACATATTCAAGAGATAAATCTAGATCTATATCCATTTTTACAATTCACTCGATAAACTGCAATCTCGAATCATATACTTATTTTTTGCACAGACCTGTACCTGTGGCCATGAATCTCTTTACTAGTGATGTATAATGCTTAAGAATGCTATTCATAGCCACACATTAACGGTTTAGTGGTTGTGTTTTTTGAACGATAAAACACGAGATAAGCACATCTTATCCAGGGGGCAATTTCAGATGATCTTATTACCAATTTGTTATCTTAAACCATAATATAGATTTTGTGTTCATGTGAATGTGAAAGCGATGTTTTCCTTACACGAGTTCAAGTTTTCTTTTCTTTGTTTCCAGAGAAATTAGATGTCAAACGAACATGTAATTAAAAAAAAGGATAAAAAAATGTATCTGAGTCACACACGCCTTTGTATATTGTGTCAGTAAAGGTATATCTCACAAGTTATGATATTTATACATGTACCTTATTTTCTAAAGGCGCATATGTAATTGATTTACAACAGTATCTAGCAATAAATGTGTGTGTGTGTGTGTGTGTGTGTGTGTGTGAGCTCGCCTCCCCGTCCGCCCGTTCTTAACCCCAGGGTATTTTTTTCGAGCTATAAGTGAGATACAGTAGACCCTGATCAACCTTCACAAAAGTATTCACTTTTAACCAATAAGATGTGATGACCATGACCCAATATGACATATTTCAAGGTCAGTCATACGACAGTTTGCATTGGTATTTCATTTTTATTTTTTTCGGACTATTTTGCAATAGGCCTTGATCCAATTTCTTTTTATTTAACCCCCCCCCCCCCCCGAAAAAAAAGTCACCAGTAAAACACAAAAAACATATGCAAATGTATTCCAAATTGTTTCCAACAGGCGTTTCCAGGGGCTCCCTGGTAAGGGGAAAAATAGATTTTATTCGCCAATTTGATATTTTGAACCCTAAGAATATTCTTATTTTTTCAGAAATTGCTAATCATGAAGTCAATTCAGTATTATTTTTCATCTTTATAAAGTATGCTTATTCATATAAATACCTTTAATGGAAATTCCAGGATAAAATATAATTTAGGACGTTCAAAAGATTCGCTGCTGAAATTGTGCCAGAATCATTTATAAAATTAATAAAAATCACCTCGGAAGTGAAAAACAAAATCGTTTGTAACCAATCATGACTAAGTGGGTACTTATTTTAAAAATAAATATTTCATGCCTCAAACATTTCCGTAAAATATTTCAAGGATGCCGAACAGTTGTAAAATGTGTATGGCACCTAGGGCTATGCTGACCCTGCACGTGCCCAGTGTCCCACGTGCACCATTTCCTGTAAGTTATGGAATTGAGTTAATCATTGTTGCACAGGGGAGAAGTCCAGTTCGTCGCCATGTAAAAGTTGCGATGGAGACTTAAAAATGTATTCAAATATATTTCTATCACCATAAACAAAATTACGTCATTAGCTTTGAAATCAATGTCAGGATCGGGTTTGGCTGACCGTCAACAGCCGTGACACGAGCGAGATAAGCTAGTCTCGACCACAAACTAAGCGGTGAATTAAGGGTCGGTTCAGAGTGAGTACCAACTCAATATGAAGTTTCGGACATAAGAATTTTTAAATAAGAATAGCACTTATTTATCGTTACTGACACAGATCGAGTCGCATCTCGTTACTGACACGAATCGGGTCGGCATTTTCCAGGTTTTCCGACATAAATTAAGCAGCTATTGAATCCGCATTGATGGAAACGGTAATTGGCGGGATAATGTGAAGTATCCGGACATACAACACATTAAATGAGTGTGTGAGAATTTTGTGTTAGCAAACGACAGGATGTTAAAATCAACATCCTTGTATGCACTGAATCATTTATATATAATATTTGATGACCCAATTACTGCTGTCGGTCAAGGTCGCAATGGTCGGAGATCAGCAGCCAGCTAGGACCAGAAGCCGACTGTTACATGACTTCTACTATGTAGAACATGATTTTGTGAGAGTGATTTTTAAATCAGTCTTCAGTTGGTGGACATTTTTCTCAAACAGAAAGAAAAAAAAATATTGCCGTTGTACATACTGAAGACAAAATCACGCTATAGCCTGCTATTGGTCCTAGTCCGTTACTGGACCAAGTTGGTTACTGGACCTGGCCGGCTACTGGCCCTAGTGCTACTGGACCTAGCCGGCTACTGGTTCCTGACCAATATATGTTTCTGAATCTTGAAAATGTCGACAGAGAAAAAAATCTTTGTAGTATCTGGGAACTATTTGAATATACGAGAAAACTGGGAAAACACAAAAATTCATCATTTTCAACGTGTATCGCACGAGACTATTAGCCGAGGTTCTATGTCTCGACAGGCGGTGACATACACCCCCCCCCCCCCCCCGAAAAACCGTTTTCTTTAGCAACATACTGACATCGGACAGTTGCATGGTTTAAAAATTGTGGTAATTCTACTCCTTGTCAGAATGTAAAATAATGATTTGTTTAGGTTATACTTGTTTTGTTTATTTTTAATTGAATTAACATAAGGAGATAATTAAAACAAACCAATTCTGGAACGTGGTAGACATTTTGACAAAATAATATTTTGTATAATTTGTGTTTAATGGTACTGCACTCAGCTTATGGTGGCACCAAGTTTTTTCCGGTTACAATGTACCCAAGAAGAGACCACCGGCCTTCCGCAAGTATCTGACAAGCTCATAAAAATTCGGCTTAAGTTACAGCAAGGTTTGACTTAAGTTACAGCAAGGTTTGAACCAGCGCTGTCAGATGTGAGATGAATCGTTATACGGATGCTCTAACCACTCGGTCACGAACCCCAGTTTAACAAAAGAATTTCTTTTTTTAAATTCAAACGAAACACAGGAGGCAAACATTATATCTGGCGTGACATTACTAAATTTTTATTTAGCACTTGTAAATCAACATTTAGCCTATGTCCAAATGATAATTTTTATTATCGGAATTTCATGAAGAAGAAATTGTTTATAGTTATACAGTATAAAAATCACAGGTACCAAAAGTATTGATCGTCAGGAAGTTAGGGAACCAATATTTCAAAACTGATGAACATTTGACAAACACCAACCACCTGTCGAGCGGTTACACCAAGTGTTACAATTTATCATGTCCCCACTTTTTGATTTACCAGGGGTTTGACCAAAAAGTGGGAACATGATAATTAATAAATTTACTGGGATTTCCTGCAAAATTCATCAAGTGTCCATATATTCCTAAAGTAAATCAGCGACGTGCTGATTATTTTCACCACACCACCATTATCTATCTCAGTATCTATCTATCTCACTCGTTATTCAATATATGTAATATTATGCAATAGACATTCAAGGGAGGGAACTCGCATTAATCAACGTAAACTAAAACCTGATTAGCTGCTTATCATGGTATCAATTTCTTATTACACAAGTGTTCACGTTCATCTTCTAAGGATGTAGGTGTAATGTTAACCACTCTCTCACGATGTCTTACGTATACCCCAAAAAGTAGTAAACAAGCATAATTTAAACAGAAAATTCTTTATTTCTAATATAAATCATCTAGCGGTTTTGATTGGATATCTTACCTAAAAAGGGCGGAAATCGTTCGTTTCAGTTAATTGTGGCTTTAGTTTTTTAAATGCAGAATATAAATATGACAAGTTGGCGTGACAATTTCTCATCTTGTGGCTTTGTGTACGTATTTTGTTGTGGGATAACGTTCACTAACAGAAGAAAAGAAATTTGAGCTTACGTGGCGGCATTCATCAGATCTGATTCATAAACGGGTTACTCAACAAATGTATATATATATATATATATATATATATATATAGAGAGAGAGAGAGAGAGAGAGAGAGAGAGAGAGAGAGAGAGAGAGAGAGAGAGAGAGAGAGAGAGAGAGAAACAGAGAGAGAGAGAGAAACAGAGACAGACAGACAGACAGAGTTTGTGTCGTATGATTCTTATATCTAAGAGCTCCACCATAATTTTTCAGTTCAACTTTGAAAAAATATTTTTTACAGGGTGAGATCCCCACACAAGTGGTCCTCATACTTGGTTGCGCTGGACTTGAAACCGATCCCCTTCGTACCCCTTCCTAAATATGATTTGACTGGTATCCATTGTGGTGACAATGATATAGATTTACTGTATACTTAGGCATTTTCACTTCTGTTTAATTGTTTTGATATTATATTGTTTGTGTTTATTTGTTAGTTTAATCAGATGTTTTGATTATTTTTCAGACTCCTGAATTCACCGAATAAGCAAAACTCAGTCCCGATAACTCGACATGGAAATTCAAAGATCTGCTTCGAGAATTCGATGTATGAACGTTCTTATTATCTTAACATTGACACAGATATGGATTATTTCGGCGAAGGTGTGTATTATTTTTGAATTCCTTGGTGGTTTTAGTGACATATCACATCTATTGATAATTAGATCAAATCCGGAAATCTCAATATATCCCCTCCAGAAGATTATCTCAAGTTTTAATAGTAGTCACACCGGAAGTAGCGCAATTGACATGTTAGATAAGGTCCGTTTCGAGAGAGAGAATTAAATCCTTATATAATTTACTAAAACAAACGAAAACTTAAATGAACCTGTTTGAATAACCTTAATTTAAGTGATGATAAAATATGTTCAACTATTATGCTTTCGGTGTGTACATATTTAACATATGATTGTAATCGAGATAAAATGACAACAGCAGATCTACAGTAAGAAATAACCTAACGTAGATCTACGAAGGAATAAGGCCATTCCAAGCTTTTGTTTGTTAAGCTTCTAACCTAAAATCAAAAACCTATTTTTCTTTTCAAAAAAAAAAAAACAACTCAAAACGACAGAAAAAAATACACAGGACATTTTCAGAACAATTGTAATTTAATACACATTTCAGTATTGCCCTGATACGTTAACAAAAGAAAAACAAAATTAAACTTAATCTAACTTATAAAAACCATATCTTTGGTACATACTTATAGATAACCTATCAAAGAGTAGTTTTCACAGTGATTACAATATAAGTTCATATTTAACTGTTTATATTAGGACTATAATGAATGTTCCATATTTCCCCACTGTTTTTTTCTTTTCTCTGATTTATAAAATCTCAAACTCACTCTGCTATATTGAGAATGAAACCTGGAATGACCTTATCACACAATATTCAGTTAAATATAATAGACCCTAAAGTAGCATTGTCTTCCATTTTGATTTTGAATGGGGTTTTACGCCACACTCAACAATTTTGGTTTTCAGTTGTGGAGGAGAGAACCTGGTTACAATGTACATGGGAAGGGATTATTATTGGCCTTTCGCAAATAAACTTTCTCACAAAAGTCAGTTTCGGTTCCAGCGAGCCACGAACTTCCGTTGGCCAGTTCAAAGCGTAATGATCTAGCCACTCGGCAACGGAGGCCCCCGCAGTCCTCACCGAGGTTCATTAGTTTATTTTTAGTTTCGGGTTACCCCGCATTCAGGGGACCTCCCCTTCATTCCGTCGTTTCCATGGATTTGTCCGGACCATGAAACTGCAAAACTAGGTTCACGATTCACACTTCAGTTCTCTAATGCAGTATCGGCCAAATCGCACTTGCTCGGTATCCCCCTTATTCTGCGTTTCGTAGGGTAGTTTACAATTTTTGTTTTGTTTTTGGAACTTGTATAACTTTTTGTCCGGGGGTAAAGTTGTACCCCATATTTGTTTTTTTTTTCTTTTTGTGTGAAAGAAAAAATAATGTTTCCAATATTTCATACAAAGTTGTCGGTCCTTTCACTTTCGCTATTATAAACTTTTTCCGAAAATAATCTTCCCACTAGCCTGTGATCCTGGCCCAATTATACTTTGTCAGCGTTAGAATCAATGAGCCAGGACCCCAGGCTATCTTGCCACCCGTGTTATCATTAATGTTAGACTCTTTGTGCTTGAAAACATGTGCCATTTTTTTTTGTTTTTTTTTGTAGAACTATGAATTTTACAATTTTAGACCCTGTACCACAGGGATAGTTGGCATGGCCTCGTTCGGTTGGGAACGGTTAACCTCTCTTGTACCTTTGAAAAATAACATGAACACTCTCTTATCCAAGGTCTCTCTACTGAGCTGTGAGGACGTTGCACCAATGAAGATGAGGAAAAGATGATGAGAGAATAAGTGAAATATTAGATACTTTTACGAACGGCCATTTGTTCTCTTTGCAACATAATAAAGGGGACAGGAAATGCACAACAATATTTCAATCTCGTGATAATGAATCAAGATCCTGTATGAATAGTATCGGAATAAAAACGAAAAAGAGTGAAAACTATATGTCACGGCATAACACCAGATATCGGGTGTATGCCATTTATTAACGTTCACGGGTGCTCGGATCTATATTAGTGAAACGGAAACAACATTTAGGTGTAAACCGAACCGTTTCTTTATAATCCTCACGAGATGGTCAGGGAAACTAATATCTATCTGTAACAATGCCATTCCAAAGATAAAATCAATATTGAGAGTGACTTTGTGTCTCCTTCTAAATGGTCCAGGAATTCAGATATTCGATAATCTGTAAACACGACATGAGGCAATTTATCGGGTGGCGTGTCCACTAAATACCCTTGACACACACCGAGGCTACCCATTTAGCTACGGAGGCGCTCTTTGTGTTTAACGTGCAGCCATGACGGAATAGATTTGAGCGGTGGCAGATCAGAGTGACTTTGGTCTGTTTCTGTGGATCCTTTTGGGTTGTCGCCGGCACAGCGGTGTCTGTAAAATAAAATACAATTAATTTTAAGATGCCAAAAAAAACGAGGTTGGTTATGCGATTGGGTTATGCAAGAAAGAAAAAATACCAATAGTAAAAATTATAGTCACCATAATGGATATTGCAATAAATCAAGTTATTGACGCCCACAAAAATAAAAGCACAACCGAGTCAGTTATCGGTTAATTGTGGTTATGGCTACTTCGGCAGTTTTCTAAAAATGTTATCTTTGTACACGCACTTCAGTTTAAACAACAGTTTATCAGAAATTTAATTTGTTCCATTTCATAAGTAATTAACATGTGCAATACAGAAACAGTCGTGATAAGCGACTGATGCACAGAGAAACAAGTGGAATGACTTCCTGTATTCGGTGACCACGTGACATCATTTACGCACATACCCTCTTTAGGCTACTTAAAGCACTTGTATTGGTATCTAATTAGGTCAGTGTCAGAGGTCATATTAGAGGTCATAAACACTAAATGAATAAATACAAGACAATTGTTAGAAGTAATTTGCTATTGCATATTATAGCAATCTTAAACTTTTTATAACAAAACGTCTTATTAATTCTGCTGACAATTCCTTTTTCATGCAGCAGTACTGTACCTGTACTTTTTGGTCGAGTTGTTAAAGCATTGCACTTTAAACCACGAAGCATCTCAACCCTAGTTATTGTTGGTTCGAGCCCCGCCGGAACCTAAGCTGATTTTGTCAGAATGTTTCCCAGTTTGCTTGTAGACTTTGTATAGAATCGTTTTGGGATATAGATTACGGTGACACAAAGGCGACATGATTTTTTTTATCTTGTAGCATATGCACGTAATAGTACAAATAATGACATCCCTGTGCCACCGTAGTTGATATTTCAACTTACTTTAAAAGTGTAATGTACAGCTTTGGTATGAAATATTATCTTTCAGTCTAATATGTTTGAATTTCATACGTGGTAGTTGAAAAACAAAAACAAAGAAAAAAATCATTCCGATTTCAAACGGTGGACCACACTTTTGCTGGAAGAACAGGAACAAGTCCGATGGCGAACGTATTGGAAGACGTTTACGTGAGCGCATAGTATTGCATTTAAGACATTTAGTGAAATTGAAACTACCTACACGAAAATGAAATCGTAACTTGAGTTACGTACATCAAGTTACGTTTACGTTTACGGGCAAAGTCACGACCATTAGTGAAACTTGTCCGAGATCTCCAAGGAGCTACTTTTATTCTTTCGCCAGACACTCGGGAGAAAAGGTGAAATGTTTTGCCTAGGGTGAGACTTAAAACTGAAGTCACCAGTGACTTCGTGAAGTGTGAAATGTTGAGGAATCCCCTTTTTTGCATCAGGTCTAAATGTAAGTTTGCATTTACCTGTTCAGTCGGTAGCGCGCTCGACTCTTGATCGTGAGTTCGAGTCCAGTTGGCGGCAGGTTGGTTTCCTGTCCTTCGGATAAGACAGTAAACCATCACTGCTCAATGGATGTAAGTGTCATGCATAGGCCAAAATTTGAAGCCCTTCACCAGCAATTGGCGACGTCTCCATATGAATGAAAGATTCTTGAGTGGGACACTAAACAACAACAAACAAACCTATTTTTGGCTCAGTCGGTGGCGCGCTCGACTCTTGATCGTGAGTTCGAGTGCAGTCGGTCACAGGTTGGGTTCCTGTTCTGCGGATGAGACAGTAAAATCCGAGGTCCCGTGTGACAGTAGGTATTGGTAGGTTAAAGAACCCTCACTGCTCAATGGCCGTAAGTGCCGAGCATAGGCCAAAATTTGAAGCCCTTCATCGGCAATTGGCGACGTCTCCATATGAATGAAAGATTCTTGAGTGGGATTCTAAACAACAACAAACAAACCTATTTTTGGCTCAGTCGGTGGCGCGCTTGACTCTTGATCGTGAGTTCGAGTGCAGTGGGTCACAGGTTGGGTTCCTGTTTTGCGGATGAGACAGTAAAATCCGAGGTCCCGTGTCACAGTAGGTGTTGGTACGTTAAAGAACCCTCACTGCTCAATGGCTGTAAGTGCCGAGCATAGGCCAAAATTTGAAGCCCTTCACCGACATTTGGTGACGTCTTCATAAGAGTGAAAGATTCTTGAGTGGGACGTTAAACAACAAACAAACAAACAAACAAACTTATTTTCAGATTTTGTAGGCAGTTTTCAATATAAGCCGGAAAAACCCTACCGAGGTATAAAACAAATATCAAAACAAACCAAACTGGGTCAGCAAAATTCCATTGGAAGGTCAATGGGTCTGTAACAGCTTGCGTATTGGAATGATGAGCAAAAACGACTGATAGGCCAGCTGTCGCTCGGTGTACATACATGATACGTACAAAGGTGTAGGTATGTAAACAGGTAAGTAAAATCACCTGTCTACGTCGTATATAAAAGGTGAAATCAAATTAGAATATCATATGTTTTTGTGATAATAGTCTACGAAGACGACAGGCAGATGTTTTCTTTGAAATATGTAACAACAGCTAGCCCGACAGCTGCTGCAGACGACAGCTTTGCGTTATTTTAATCGTTGTACTTACATTAGTTAAGTAGTGAAATCATTATGAATGCCATGTGTATTCCATTATCATTACAGATTAAAGTCTAGATTCAGTTCAATTTATATTTAAGTAGCAAGGAAAATCAGGATTAACTATTAATGTAATACCCGACAATTTCCCTGAATTATTTTTCGGCGGGTGTCTCTGACTCACTTTAAATTTCTTGTCCGATTTGTAATATTTCTTTTCTTATGTAAAAGCTGGAAGAGATGACATTGTAATTTCCTTTGATCTTTTAAATTCCCGATTTCCTCACAATACGTAGGCCTTCGCACAGAGTTATCCGTGGATGACCGGGACGAACTTACCTGGTGGTAAAGCAGGTGAAATAGGTTATCCTTCCCCTATGTGTTGGAAGATTATCACAAATTACTACAAAAAAAAACTTCTGATGTAAGACAAGAAATTGAGGACCTCGGAATCACTGAGTCAGAAATGATGAGTAATAGAAATCTAGAACGACGATGTGTTTTCAGACAGAAAAAGAGCTCAAAAAGATATAAAAATGGGTCGAAGTGTTTTCCATTTTATCGCCTTCGGTGACAGAACTTCTGAATGGTTTTTAGGCCTACATATTTTTCACTCTATAACTGCAATTAACTTCCACCGAATAATTTTATTTTTATTTGACTTTACAAATTTTCATATGCTCTGACAATCACTGAACCTGAAACAAAGTTTCGAAATTTCGCGAATAGTATTTCGTGAGTATTCGAAGATAATGTTTGGTCATTCCAGTATTCAGTCACGTGACTAGTACCGGTACCTTACGCGGTGCGGCATTTGTTTGTCACTAATCATTGACATGGAAATAATAAATTTGGTTTGTTTTTGAAGCACTAAGGTCGATTTTTTGTTTTCATAAACTTTTGTTTTCATATTCAATTATTACATTTTCAAATCAGAAATCGGTATGTATTTATTTTTTTTCAGGTTGTGCGAAACATCAAGGGGATATTTAAAGAATGAAAAGACTCACGTCATGTAAACACAAATTTTCGAATACGAATCTAATAGTGCTTACGGATTTACGAATAAGGCTTTCTGTGATTCCAATTCGTTTCTGTTTTAAATTTACCAATTCTGTGATGCACACCGTACACATTTATCAGGCAGCTGCATAAACTGGTACCCTGTTGTATTTCCGCTTCGCTTCACTCGCTCTAAAACAACTAGTACAGCCCAATCTCACTCAGGCAAAAATCTGCGAGGTGATTTGAACGAGATTCGACGTTACTTTGTTTCATGACAACGTATACAACATCAAACGTCTTCTTTGAGCCTCTTTGAAAAAAGAATACTTTTTCAATCTGTAGTAGGCCTTGTTTGTTTGCTATAGGGCCAAGCCTAAATCTTTCTTATATAGTAGCATAAAATATAATGCGTCTATATGCTTACAGCTTGGGGTGCTATTTTGTGGAATACTACGCTACCGCATTAAAAAATATAGTAAATGCGCGCAGATGTACCATTATAAAAACTGGAACTTTTTTCTGACACATTAATAAAATTTGTAGTCAAATCTTGTTTTTAATTTGTATTAATGACCATGAATTAATTGCAACGGAACCGGGTGCTGGCAACAGATACATGTAAATAAACCGTGTTCATATGACGAAATACTGTGACATATATCCAGTGTACATACATTTTTTGTTGAATTCACGTCACCCATTTATAGATAGTTATGTTAACGTTTATTTATACAATTATACTCCAAGTTATAGAAACTGTTTGAAGTTGAATATCACCCACTTGTGTATTCGCGCTTATAGGTGTTTTATTGCTCTGGCAAGGGGGGCCATGGGTAATTATTCTTTTATGTATGGCTACTAAAAATTATACACAAAAACATGATCTCGGTAGGTGAATGAACGGCAAGTTTTCAGTTTATGATACCGTTTTCATTTTTCCTTCAAATATATAAATTTACCAGCTGATTTTTCCATCTACGTGTTCTACACCATTCATCATGAATTGACACGGATGATTCTTATTGGTAAGGTGTGCCGATATCCGAGAAAAGCATAGCTAACATTTATCCAATAGTCTGCGATAATATACATATTAAAGTAAAAAAAAACACAAATATCAAAGATACCATTAATCTTCAGGATGTCCGGGATACAATATACAAATCTGGTGAATATTGGACAAACACGGCCCTCTGGAAATCTAGAGGCGGGATCAGGTGCCATGGAGGAGTAAGCATCTCCTGTGAAGCCGATTAAAGTATTACATAAATAATTAAAAATTATTTTTTATGATAATTTATTAAATTATATATATATATATATATATATATATATATATATATATATATATATATATATATATATATATATATATATATATATATATATATATTTGTACAGTATGTCAAAGCGAGCGGTACACATATAGGTTTCATATAAAAAAAATACACTTAAAATATTTAGCGAATTAAAATATCTCGCAAATGTAAATGTATTTATATTTGTCTCTAATTTACGAAAATATGTCCCGGAATTTTATTTGTCTTTGATCATAGCGTGTGATAGGAGGAAGAGGGCTGATTGACTGATTAATTTAAAAGCATGTCCATTGCACTGATTAATTCATCCATGTAAGTTGTTTATGAGGCACCTAAAGCGTTTTTGTGTCTTTTCAATTATTACACAGCGGATGGTTCACGTTTCTTTCTTGATGACCATCAATACCAATCCCGTTATAAGACCACCCTCTAATAACATTTAAGATAATAGTATATACTTTTCAGAGAAACAAAGGCAGTTCAAATATTACAGAATTAAGGCCGGACTGTGTGCGATGTGCAGTATAATTCAAAATGTTATCGTAAAGTTTTTTAACACTCCTTTATATCGTCGCTTAAGACCATTCTATTATTGGGATGAATTAGTGGAGGGAGGCATTTGCCACACACAAACATTTGAAAGTGGAATAGGTCAAGTTAATTTTGAATTTTATATATATATATATATATATATATATATATATATATATATATATATATATATATATATATACGCATTTGTATTTTTATTAAATCTAGATATAGTTTTATAGAAGACAATTGTGGCAGACACGAGAGAGAGAGAGAGAGAGAGAGAGAGAGAGAGAGAGAGAGAGAGAGAGAGAGAGAGAGAGAGAGAGAGAGAGAGAGAGAGAGAGAGAGAGAGCTGTGTGCATACCGTTTAATTCCGGCGTTAGATGAGAGGGCGAATTTAAAATATGAGCAAAATTTCGAAGATAAATTTTTACAGCACAGACATTGGCAGGCTATATGCCAGTCTTGAGATTATGTACATGATTATTGAGGGCGAATTTAAGAGGGATTGAATATGTTTTCTGATGTAAAACGCGAAAATAACCGGGGGCGAAAATTCTCGGGTTTCGGTATGCAGTATATCATATCCAATTCCTTGCACGTGTGACATAATGGAATGCAGTATATACAATGTATATATATATATATATATATATATATATATATATATATATATATATATATATATATATATATATATATATATATATATATATATATATATATATATCAATTATATATAAAGCTGACAGTCAACAACTATAAAACTGTTAAAACATCTAGTGATATCATGCGCTATTTAGTTGCCATTTCATGACAGTCCAACCTGTTAAGAACCATAGGCCACTAACGTAAATAAACGAAAACGATAACATGTTTATCTGTTTTATTTCAGATTTAGTCACACTTAACAATTTTTCAGTTATGGGGTGGCTGCAATCTTATTTTTGTAGCCACTTCCCAAAACTTTATAGACATGATCATTTTTTAACTATATATTTCATATAAAACCACATTTTGTGCAAAAAAAAATGCCATTTCTTATCGCATGTGAATTGAATTTTCACTGTTAAACAGAGAATGTTTCCAAGTTTCATTTAAATGTAATTTTCTAATTTATAATTTTAAAAAAATTTAAACATAAAGTAAAAATTAAATATCACAATAATTTTACTTACCCAAAGAAGGAATTTTCCATTAAACTAAACTTTCTGTTTAAATTGATGATTTATTTTTAAATTCCTAAATCGAAAAATTAAAATAAAAATATATAATGAAACTGTATACAATTCTTTGTTTAACAGTGAAAATTCTATTGAAATGTGATAAGAAATGACTTCACAATATGGTTTTATATGAAATATATAGTAAAAAATGATGT
The DNA here is from genome assembly GCA_030159075.1 of Atrina japonica. NCBI lineage: Eukaryota > Metazoa > Mollusca > Bivalvia > Pterioida > Pinnidae > Atrina > Atrina japonica. The sequence continues at coordinate 827,668 of BROG01000009.1, forward strand.
CTATAAACTTTTGGCAAGTGGCTGTACAAGTAAATCGTGGATTCTTCAACCCGATCAGGGATTGTATATTAGGTCAGTATGTATCCGTTTGACTTTTACAAATGGTGTCAACAGACAAAAGAAAGTAATCAGAATAGGAAGATTTTCTTGAAATTCCAACGGCTATACCTTAAAAAAAAACCAACAACACGTAAATGTGTGTAAGCGTATATTAATAGTCAAAACCTTTCCCGTGTAAGATGGGTACAGGTGCCGTAAAATGAAAGTAATTAAAATAAATTGTATTATACAAAACCAAAACTTCACAAATTAAAGGCTTTCCCGGATCATCATATTTACTCGTATAAATAACAGTACATCACTTAAACATTCCCAGGGCTATTGGTGCCTATTTATTTACTTACTTATTTATCTGTTCGCTTGATAATTATAAACAAATTCGACCTACAGCAATGTAAATAGAAACGAATAGTTGTGGTTGCCGTATCCGGCGTAGTGTAAGTTCTGGATTTCATTTCTCATCATCAAAATGTTGATGCACGATCTTTATATTCTAGTATTATAGTTGAGTTACGGCGGCAACTGGCAACTGCAAGCAAATGTTTTTGCTTTGTAGTTCATTTTTAATGAATGAAACACGGCTACATTTACTCATAAAAAATATGTCTAGAGGCCCCTGTGGCGCAGTGGTTCGATCAGCACGCTTTAAGCCATAAAGTGTCTCACCTCCGTAACCGGCGCAAGTTCGAGTCATTTTGGAACCTAGGCCGATTTTGTTGTTAATACGTTTGCAAGTGGCCTCTTCCCGGATACATCGATATCTCTGCCATTAAACACTGGCCGACACCTTCTTTTGCATAGGTTTTATTCATGATATGTTTATAAAAAATATATCAAAGCATTTAAGGTGCCGCGGACGCCTTAACAGGGGGACCAAGTTTTTTTTTCTTTCTTTCTGTCTTTTTTTTTAAGTCCAGTGAATGACGCTGTTTTCATTTATTATATGTACACTATGAGAACATTTGCCATCGTGAATAATTTTATTTTATTTCTCTGTATATATTTCATATAACACCTCATTTGTTAAATATATAAATATATATATATATATATATATATATATATATATATATATATATATATATATATATATATATATATATATATATATATTTTAAGCCATTCCCATTCATTTTTAAAATAAATTTCACAATTAATCATCAATGTTTTATAAAGTTTCTGTATTTGTTTTGTTGAAAGTTTCCGGCAACATTTCATTTTATAGAATTGAAAGAAAAAAATTAATATCTCTTTTTTATATGCATAGGAAATTGTTACACATAGAATTTTATCTAAAGTTCATGAATAAAAAAAACCAGAAAATTTATTATGACAGAAAACAGAACAAATATACGCAAATCAACAATTAATATTTTATAATTAATATAGTGATTAATAATATTTCATAAAATCCATTAGATCATTTAAAATAGCATTTGTATTCAACCAAATATTTATTTTTCGAAGTGGTAATGGATGTTAATATTTAAACACCGAGATGAGTTGGTCGTTTGTTTATAAAAGTTGAACTGGCTACTACATTATTATGAAAGAGGGGTGCTATTTCGTTGTTGTTGTTGTTGTTGTTGCATTGTTGTTTATCTTCCCGCTAAAGAATCTTTCACTCATATGGAGACATCACGAAATGCCGGTGAAGGGCTTCAAATTTTGGCCTATGCTTGGCACTTACGGTCATTGAGCAGTGAGGGTTCTTTAACGTGCCAACACCTACTGTGAGACGGGACCTCGGTTTTTACGTTACTTCGTGAATACAAGTTTGGGAAATGCATACCTAAGCACTCTAAACCAAGCGTCCAACTATTAATTTATAGGAACCAAATTATCCATTTAGATGTACATTTATTCATATTATTGCTTACAGAATAAATGAGTGAAAAAATAAGATAAAATGTTTAAAAAATGATATTTTCTAATGCATGGAATATGTGCAAAGCAATACATTTTATCTGTACAACCTGTTTTTGGAAAACAGACCGCATTGTTTTGGTTTTTGATAGAACCCGGATGTGCCACTTTACCTTGGTAGACCTGTATCTTGTTATTAAATTCAGGACAATTGCGAAACTTTCAGTAAATCCATTTCATAGTCTATGTCCCCCACACCTTTATAATCATTTTTGCTGAGGTGTACAAAACGGAGACCAATACAAACTTAATATAAACTCTTGATGATATCAAAGACATTGAAAATAACAATAAAACTCATCTAACCTAATTTTTCAGAATTCTGAGAATATTTGCGGTGAAAAAATCTGATGACATTTTTTTTACTGACGATTGTTATGGTCAGTTCTAGTAATTAATAATTGTTTCGCTGACCACAACAAATTAACGGTTTTGGGGATGTAGCGTTTATAGCCAATGTAAAACAACATGTAGCTCTCGGATAACATCATGTCACGTTGCCATTAAAGTTATCAAAAGCCATGTTGCTTCCTGTTCCGTCTTAGCTCCCAGAATATCATATAAAAGTACATAAAGTCGCCTGTAGAATAACCAATAAGAATGTTAGAGTAAATGTATCACAAATACGAGGATGTTATCTCTGTAAATCGAATATAAATAAAGCAAACATACTTAAATAACACACACACGCCCCCCCCCACCCACACACACACACACACACACACACACACACACACACACACACACACACGGCCGAGCTTTGAATCACGGCGCTTCTCACTTCTGGTTCGTGCCCCGCTGATACTCTAGTTGATTTTTGTGAGAAAGTTTGCCAGTTTACTTGCGGAAGATCAGTGGTGTCTTCTCAAGTACAATTGTAACCAGGTTCTCTCCTCAACCATTAAAACTGAATTGTGAATGTGGCGTAAAATACTGTTCAAAATCCAAATTTATATATATGCAACATATTTTGAAGGTGAGACATGTCGGAATTCTTTTAATCAGTAAAGGTGTGTATGTACTACAATATAACGCAATATTACTATCTGGGAATTTCCGATGTGAAAATAACCTAAGATTTTCCAAATATTTGTGTTTAAATTTTCACGTTTGAAATTTAAAGTAAAAAGTCCATTATATATAATAAGTGATATTGGGGTATAATTTCATTTGAGAAGAAGATATTTTTCATTTTCATTAAAATCATATTTCATAAAGATTTTTCTCCTTGTGGGTTTTATACAGAGATATAGGTAACAAAAATAACAATAAAGATATCATATTGTAGAAGCCAATCACTGATCAGTTCCGGGTTTGTAAATTGAAATGTAAACTGTACCAGACCCTAATGTTATGTAAAATCACACGAATATTGTTTACAGTATTACCTTAACTCATACATCCTTGAAAAATAATGGACTCTTCAGACAATGGACTAAATCAATAACTTAGATCAGTCCAAATGTGTCTTTATGAGTGAATGAATTAAACAGGATTAAGTATTTTATTCGGGAGCATGTATGAAAAACAGTCTTTAATGAACTGAAAAATCTATGCATTTATAACTTCTGCAGTCTCATAGTCCAATATTTTGTCTGCTAATAATTGCAAAAACTATCACCATAAAATCCGATGAACTGGTCGTCATCGAAGGAGGCACGGACAGATATTGTCGAAATAAAGTGTTCAACATCTTTAAGATTCAGTTTTGTCAAGTACATGGTGAGAAGCTGCTACATATACATCACTGAAACTGGTCGTTAGCAGAGCAGGCGCGAGATACATTATCAAAGCAAAACTTTCAGCATTTGTTTAATCAATTACGTCAAGCTTACGCAAAATGTATCCTTAAAATTGATTCCGAGGGAAACAAGAGCAATCTAGCATCTATTATCATTTTGATAGCAATGCAGTGTTATGAATAAAAAGACACTACCTATAAACTACTACTTTCACACTCTCTATCATAAATTTTTCATTAACTAAAGAAAATTAACCATTGTAGTATGTATTTTGAAAATTGCACCCCTATTTGTGCACTTGCAACATACGCAGTTGCGTACCCCTGATTGAGTTATCTCATCTTGATTACGAATAACTAAATTAACTCGAGTGCCAACATGGGGAGATGTTATTGTTTCATTGCACGTGGGGATGAAAAGGGGTTGTCAAAGATGCTTTGCGAGTTCCTTTGATATGAAACCCATGTAGTCGAGTTAATACAGACAAACTTGCATTAAAATCCATCCCTGTATAAAGGGCATCTCTCTATAAAGGTCATTCAAACATTAACTTTGTTAATTTTGTCATACAAAGGCTTGTTTATAAAGGCTGCCTATCTATAAGGGCAACTTTCTCTTGTTTCGTCGAGTGGCCTTTATAGAAAATACAAGTTTTACTGTATAGACTCTTTGAATATTTGATACATTTGTATAAGTTGATTTAATGATATTCAACTCGTAAAGTAATAAAACGAACAAACAATCAAACGGAATTTTTTAAAAATAAAATTAGTTTAAAAGTTTGTGTGGCAGCTTTAAGTTGGAAAATACAATGACCGCGAGAAAGACTGACTAGTAGGCCCAATTTGCTATACAGAGTTGTCGGTCCTTGATTGCAATGGCCGACAACTATGTGCTAGGCCTGCAATATTCCTTTGTTTTAGAGCGAAACGTAAATACAGTTCCAGTTGAATCTTCCAGCTTCAATACCTACATTTTATACAGTTATAGTAATTTAAATGTAAATTGAAAAATGTAATTCACGTAGTGATGAAATCACCAGCTAAATTGATGTAACTGCATGGTCTTATATAGAGTTTCCACACATCAGTAACCTATACATGTAGGAGTAAATTTAACCGAAAAAAAGTTTTACTATTCATCTTTTTTTATAAATGACGTCACATGCACGAGCAATGTGAAAAACGCCTGCAAAAAAATTCCCGTGTTTGTTGCATAAATTGGTGATTATTATTTGGGAATATAAAGCGACAAATAATTAAGCGATAAAAGGAAAGAAAAGAAACAAAAAGCGGGATGTAGCGACAGGTGAAAACATAAAAAAGCGGAAAATGGCCCCGTGTCTGCATTTTAATTAAAATATGAATATATTCATGTGCGATAAATTGTATATTTCTGGTGCGGTTGTAATAATTTAAAAATTTCATCTGCCCGGTTTTTGATAAGCAATAAATAATTGGTTGATTATATGTTAGATTTTTAGTGCTAGCATTTCTTAAGTTTAATTGATAATCGTCATTTTCTGAAGGTGACAAATGGAGTATTTCATCGCAGCATGCATTATACGTGATAGCTGTGCAGTTTGTCAACTAACACACCTGTATGAAGAAATTTGTAATTACGAAGTTTATATCACGTGAAACTATGATAGAAGACAATTAACGTAATTAAAATAACTAACGATTTGTCAATTTAATGTAGACAGCGCTTAGGATACTAATTATGACCTGAAAAAGCGATCATTTAATAATAAGAAGAAAATAGAGAACATAGACCCACTACTGATGATTATAAGTCGGTAACAGCAGCTGGAACTGACAAAACAATGTTTATATATTGTTATTTCACATCCTACCACCGATATTTCTTTTTTTTTTTCAGTTATATAGATACGTTGGACCCTATTGGTGAAGTGCCAAACTTTTAACTGTGTGCTATGGACTGGTGCCAACGCAGTAGCGTAGAACTGAACAAAAATAAGTGTGGCGTATTTAAACAAAACTAAATCCAACAATATATCAACTAGTCTTACTTTTCCCATCAGAAGGGTGTGTTTAGAACAAAAATGCGAAACTTTATCTTTTATTTAAGTGGCATTCGTTTTGTGTTTGACCTTGGAGGTAATAACCAATCATTCTTGGAAATCGGGTTTCACGTGAGATCAAATATTTACACTTTCTGAATTGTGCACAAAATGTATCACATTTCTCTATTTCTCGATTCCAAAAAACTTTGTTTTAGCTCACTAGAATGACTCGAGTAATCTAATTGTACCTGTCCACGCCATCTCTCGTCACCGGTGCGTACATGCTATATTTCTCGAACTTTTGATTGTGAAATTGTTTAGTGAATGGGTAACATGAATTGAGCTTTTTCTCACCCCTAGGTCACTGCCTCTAGGTCCGAGGTGATAGGGTGGGTACTCGGGTGTCCAATAACGCCCTTTCGACTTTGAAGTGAGTAGTGCACGTGCACAATATAATCTATTCTAAAATTTACAATTCTCCTGCAATTTGAAAATTTACGATTTCCCTGCTGTTTGAAAAAGGAATGATAAAATAAAATCGAAAAGAAGACGAAATAATGACACAAAGAAAAGATCCGAGACTTCACCAGGTAGTATATAATTCACAACAAAAGTTCAAGATCAAAGAAAACACACCTAGGCACTTATCATCAATTTCCACAAATCGTTTTTATCCTTGCTGTTACCTATAGTTGGACGAGTAATGGACCCGTACAATCAACTTATCCAGGTAATAAAACAGGTGTAAATATATACCTGTTGTATAATGGCATAACTGAAATATTTCTTATTAAATAAAACCGACCCGTTAACAATTTCGATCTGAATCAGAGATATGGCGAGGAAGTTCGACATTTATACACATAAATATGTATATTTATTTTTCATCGGCCATTTTTTTCTTTAAGTAAAAACGTAAAGTTAAGTGGGACATTTAAAAATCGATCAATCATTCTATCATATTAGAGTCGATTTTTTTTCATAAATTATCTAAATATTACATTGTCAAAAATGATTTATTGACAAAAACTGAATTGTTGAAGAAAAACTGATGAAAACTATGATGATGATCGTGTCGTTGAAGAATAAAGAGATGATGATGATGATGACGATGATGATGCTGATCATCATAATCATCATTATCATCATTCTCCTCATCATCATAAGGGGCCTTCTTGGGCGAGTGGTTAGAGCATTGCGCTATGAACCATAAAGTTTCTAACTTCTGGTCAGCACAGGTTCGAGCCCTGTTGGAACCTAAGCTGAAACTTTGCCAGGTTGCTTGTGGAAGGTCGATGGTCTCTTCCTGGGTACAGTTGTAACCGGGTTCTCTTCACCACCATATAACTGACAAATTGTTGAATGTGGCCTAGAACACTATTCAAATTTTAAAAAAACCATCATTAAGATGATGGTGGTATGCCTATGATGGAAAACTGTTAATGTAGATGCTCAGGAAAGGTAAATTGGTCCTCCGCAAGAAAACGTTGCGAACTCCCTACACAGAAAATGGTCAAAGAGACTGGAGCAGAAACTGACTATAAGTGAGTGACGTTGTAATTTAAAGCGCAATGCTCTTACCACCGGCGACGAAGGCAATGTTTGTTTGTAATTTTTTTTAACTTCCTGGGTGACAGGTGATTACGGTAATTCGCCCCTCTCTCTATTCATTGTTTCTTGCAGAAAATAAAAATGGAATGTTACATTTATAAACTTTGTTAAAATTTATGCCTTGATGTATATAAGGCATTGACCGTACAGCGAGGAATCCAGAGCAACCCAACTGTGGCTTCATTTGGGATTTTTATATCTGGGTTTCCATGAAAATAAAATATTTATACAATAAGAATGAATTACAGGGTTATCCACCTTGAATAAACATCTGTTTTAAGGTGCTATTTCCAAGATTCTTGTGTGTTGGATCAAAATTCAATTTTATGATTTTTGTAAATACTTGAGTTGAGCATGACTTCGTCGATTTAAGATGTATAAATAACCAAATAGAGCCTAAAATTTGACATTTTATCAACATGGTTTTTATATGATATTTAAACACCTTAGAAATTGTCTTATTTTAAAATTTTGAATTACTGCAGTGTTTTATTACTTCTGTTGTTAGAAAGATGGTGTGATAGAAAACAAAACAATACAAATAAATTTATATGGAATTCTGTGAGAACACTTTTCATCTTCATAACAGATGATATCGGCTTTTATAAATACCTGTTTAAATATCAAATGATTTATCTGGTAGTTGTGAGTTGTGTGTAGGTGTATGTTCAGTCGCATAAATAGATTTTTTTTAGCTAAAGCGATAATGCTACATTACACTAGCGGTTAATACAATTTAGAAAGCATTACAATAAACAGTGGGGGAGGAGGGGAGGGATGAGTGATTTGAATATCACGCTCAAAACCATGAAGACTGTTACCGTTTGTCAGTAGAGGTTATGTTATTCTTTTTTCATTGTCATTATTTTTTCTTATTAAAATCCGTTTTTTTTTTCAGATCTTTTCTCAGTTCCTCTATACTCAAATACAGGTGCAATAATGATTTTTTTTGCCGATTTTCAGTCTAAATTTCCCAATTGAAGTCAAATGAAAATGAATTTGAAGGAACTCTTGTATTTTCAGATACTGAGTTTTGTGAATTTCCTGATTTCCCATTTCAATAAAATGTTGTTAAAATTCCAAACTGAGAAAAGGTGTGGAAAATCCCCGTCCCTTACCCCTACCCCCGCCCCGAAGGTGCTCTATAACAGATGGCTGTGCTCCGGGTCAAGAATTTATTTTCACTTAGTTTCTTTAAGCGTATTCAAGATGGGGAGAATAGCTCCTTTTCACCTATTTGGGGTCACCTGGGTCCGAGGTCACCAAATTTACTCAATACTCGAGCCCAACTTTTATTTCATCAATCGTTTGTAAAACTTTTGGATTTAAGTGATTAGGAGATATGTTATTATTTTTCATCATTCACATATTTTTCTCGTCACGTTTATGGTTTTCCTGTAAAAAAAAAAATGAATAAACAGGTAGAATACGGTACACAAAATTGGACTTGGTACGTGCTCAAACAATTTTTTAATATTTTGGAAGTTTTCTTCAATTGATCAATATTTTTTTATCATTATTTACCATTGTATATCGTCAATATACAAACATGTCCAGTTACAGAATAAATTTTGCTTGTTTTTACCTTACAATCATGAAAAGTTAGTTTGGCTTGGGTGCTGAGTAAATTTGGTGACTGATTATTTTTCCTTTAGATAATGCAATGAATTCCATTTTTTTTCAGTTGACAGATGCATTAAATTTCATGATAGAAAAGGTAAAAAAATGGAATTTCATAAGTTTGGTGGGTGAAAATCTTAAAATAAATTTATATTTATTCTATAAAAAAAAAGCATTTTATGGTAGAAAAAATCATATGTAACATTTCATAAAACTACGGTGGCCCAATATGACCACATTATTTTTTTTTCACCATTGATAGTTTGTTAAACTTTCAGGATACATCCATATAAAAAGAATAATAATAGCCACATTGGGTCGCCGTAAAAAATTCTGTTACAGATACCGGTTACCGTTTAGATATACGGAGTTCAAAGACCCGACCTGCTAGACGACAGTGTTAGCTTGTTCGGACCAGCAGGGGTTAGAACAAATTGATGGAACAGCTTTAAGTAAACATTGTCGAAAGAAGTAAAACAATACGGTACCTGTTATTCACGTGTATATATTTTCAAATGACAAAAAGGTCTTTAAAATACTCCAAATAATTCAGCGGAAATCGAAATGGTGTTTTTATTTGCTTGTGATGAACGTCTTGACAAATCACCTCTGCCTGTAACACGTGCAAATATTTGAATTACATTTTTCATGGGGAAAACATGACACTTGAGGCCTATAGTCGATGTGTTTCAAGTGCTTTATTATAGAGAGGGGGAGTGAAATATGCACATAGGAGTGACAATATGGCGCCTGTCGCCAGGCAAAGAGGTCTTGAGACGTACTGTTGAATCTGTCAATAAAAACGAATTTGTCAAAATTGTCTTTTACAATAAACATTATGATACATTACAGTGGCTTACAGTTATAAATATATATATATATATATATATATATATATATATATATATATATATAATATATATATATATATATATATATATATATATATTGTTTTAATTCATTTTCTGCGGTTGAAATACGTTTTCTGTCTTGTAAAGATTACAAATTATCGGTCCCTGCAATTTTTATATCTCTGTCAGTGTCATAAACGCAGTCCCAATAAACGAAATCATGTGACCAATGTAGGAGTAGATAAACCAAGTTACTCAGTATTAGGGATACATTCACAAAAATATAGTCCATATATCAATGGCCATTTCTAAAAAAGTATGTTTGCCTCAAATAATATATTTTTGTTAGAGATATGCAAAAAGACAAATAGCTTATAACGAGCAATCTTGATATTTTACAAGAATCTTGCAAAATCGAGATATAACGAGAGAGTGTTAAGGACCAACAACTCGTGTGAAAGATTGTCGATATTTTGTCCATCATCTCGAATAATCTCGCAAGAAACGAGACTAAATTTGGCACGAGGAATGCAAAATACCGAAAGAAACTGGTTGGAACAGGAATCGAGTATTGGATCCTCCCCTGACAGACGAACGCTCTTACCAACCGAGACTGACTTAAGCCAAGAATTTGACTCAACTTCAGATAATCCTGAATTCAGATTGGCTAAGCAGGCCAAATTGAGAATATTTTAAGGCTTCACAAATACAATTATTGCGTTTAATGGGGTGCTGAGCTAACACGAGTTGGTTTGAGTACTTCTGGACATACTGTCAGATATGACCTTCCATACGCATGTCAATCGTCTTCAGGTACAAGATAAGAATGATATGTTGCTGAAAATTGAAAAAGAGAAGTTTTTATTTCTTTTCCAAAGGTAAAATATGAACGAGATATGTAAAGCTATGAGACAAGAGACATTTATCTAACTTTAGGCCCTGGTTATGCAAGTGTAACTTTCTGGGTCACATTTCCGCTTGACTTTAAAACACTCCAAAGCTTTTCTGTAAGAGTTTCTTTGACTACGGCAGTGTGAAGACCTCGTGTCGACCTTTGTCTTCCAATAGGCGTACCATAACTGCATTGTTGTACACGACTTATTGGCTAAATGGGAAGGCAGTTGTGTCAACTTTTGGGTTACCACGGAAAATCGTACTCTATATGGGTAAATATGTTGAAATCAATAAAGGTGAAATTGAAAAATGTCTTTGATGTAAAATATGTGTTAGATTACGATAGGACGTTAACAATAACGTGTTGTGTTTGGTTGTGAGGGAATTTGTAAACGGTGAAGGGGGACGGACACCTAATACAGAAATATTTAAAATAAATGTTCCTACAGCGATTGACAATGATATTCGAGTAAAACAGACAGCTTGATTGCTTAAACTTATCGGTATCATGAATGCAATAAAACGGATCGCTTGTCCGTCTTCACTGAAAATAAAAGTTCATCTCCGGTCCCTGATCCTGCTTTTAGCATCTACAGCAACCGAAGAAATTTTGGTCGAGTGCAATGAGAGCAATTAGGCGAAAACAAATCACGTAAAATTATCGTTGCCTAATTCATCTATTTATTTCAATTTTAGTCCAGAATTTTTCATTCACGTGGAGACATCACCGAATCAACGTGAATTGTCTCAAATTTTGACCGTGCTATGATTATCACAAATCAACTAAGACTAGTTTTACGTTTTACACCTGTTGAGATACGGAACATCTGTTTCAAATCTGAACTCGACGTTTATTCTCTACAGCTGATCCATTATAATTATATATATATATATATATATATATATATATATATATATATATATATATATATATATATATATATATATATATATATATATATATATATATATATATATATTGTATAAGTCGAAACTACAGGGAGACGCAAATTTAGCGTTTTGTCCTAAAAATAGGGTATATAATTTTAGCGAGAAGAAATTTTAGCGATTTTATGATCTAAAAAAGATAACTCTTACCTGCGATGAGGAATGAAATTTTAGCGATATTAAATTAGCGATTTCGACAACCTCGATAATAGTGCCAAAAATGAATCATCGCTAAAAATTTCTCCTTATACGATATATATATATATATATATATATATATATATATATATATATATATATATATATATATATATATATATATATATATATATATATATATATATATACGCACATTATATATTTATATATAGATACATACACAATCTACATGTATGGTCTATATGCGGTTTCTCTTTTTTAAAATCTACGAGCCTGAATGTATAGATATCAAAGTTGCCGACTCATCATCTATAATAATTAAAATTCTCGACACTCTTAATAGTAGCTCAGGCCTAGGATACAATTATTGATTTTGGTATTTAAAGTTGAAATATTTATTTTTGTGCAAATATAACACCTACACATTTCCGCCGTTTTATTTAAACTGTTGTAAATTCACTAGTTTTAAATATCATTAAACAAAAAAAGTGAAGCCATGATTCGAGCATTAAATACTTTTTCCAGGGTAGATCTACCTGTTACTATTATTATGTGTTATGTAGTTTGCCTATTACCGTCCACTATCGTACTGCATTCAGTTTGTTCATTGACTTGCATCAGGTCGGCATTTGTCCAATTACGAGGGAATAACACCAGCGGTAAGTGCAGTGATCCAAATTTTGACCTGTAGTACGCTACGAGATGTGGGCTTTTCGCAAACCACGCCTACAGTAACAAGCGTTACTCCTATCATGTTCCCACTTGTTGATTTAACAGGGGTTTTATCAAAAAGTGGGAACAATTATTATGTTCCCACTTTTTGGTAAAACCCCTGGTAATTAAAAAAGTGGGAACATGATACTCCAAAAAAATATTTGAATTCACCTATTGGAGAGAGAGAGCGAGAGAGAGAGAGAGAGAGAGAGAGAGAGAGAGAGAGAGAGAGAGAGAGAGAGAGAGAGAGAGAGAGAGAGAGAGAGAGAGAGAGAGAGAGAGAGAGAGAGAGAGAGAGAGAGAGAGAGAGACTTCCTGGTTTGGTGCGTATTGGCATGTGATATTTTATTGTTAAGTATACACACACTGAACAAACACGGGTCTTTTTTCTTGTCCGTTGTGTATTGTAAGTTTCGCAAGATCTCGTGATGTTGGAGAAAGCATCTTTTCATTTTAACCTGCTGAGCCGATTTTAAAAAGAAAATCATCCGTCTGTGATTTGCCGACGACACCATGTTTACAACAAGGGTCTTCTTTTTCTAATCTAGCCAATATTTTATTAGTTATTTGTGGTTATTTATTTGTTGTTGCAGATATACCGTATGTTACTTCTTGATTTGTTGACGTCGGATGCCAGAAGAGGGCGCTATATATATATATTTCCAATAGTCCTGATTTAGAATGGTACTAACAATTTACGCATGTCTCAGAAGGTGAGTTTCAACGAAGAAGTTGGTTTAACTATAAGACCCCTTCGGTCAATTGTTATACGGTCTGTTAATTGTATTTTGCCTTGGGTTAAGAACAGATGCAATACTGTGACATGGGTTCTCCATGGCCTAGAGTTTAGAGAAAATAAAGTACTTCACTTCTTGTCAGCGCTGGTCCGAGTCCCACTAGAACCTAAGCTGATTTTAAGAGAAAGTTTGCCATTTTACTGGTCTCTTCCCTGGTAACCGGGTTTTCTCCTCCACCATTAAAAACTGGCCGCCACCATATAACTGAAAAATGGTTTGCCAGTTTACTTGCAGATAGTAGGTGGTCGTTTGTCGGGTACACTTGGTTGTGAACGATTATTTACATTATACTGGCCAATGTCATTGGTTCTGGCCTGGCATCATACTGTCCAGTGTCATTGGTGCATGACGGACATCATACTGTCCAATGCCATAGGTCCTGGACGGACATCATACTGTCTGATGTCATTGGTTCAAAACGGACACCATACTGTCCAATGTCATTGGTTCATGACGGACATCATACTGTCCAATGCCATTGGTCCTGGACGGACATCATACTGTCCAATGTCATTGGTCCTGGACGGACATCATACTGTCCAATGCGCTTGGTCCTGGACGGACATCATACTGTCTGATGTCATTGGTTCAAAACGGACACCATACTGTCCAATGTCATTGGTTCATGACGGACATCATACTGTCCAATGTCATTGGTCCTGGAAGAAAATCATATTGTCTAATGTCATTGGCTCAAAACGGACATCATACTGTCCAAAGTTATTGGTTCTGGACAGACATCATACTTTGGAATGTCATTGGTTCTGAACGGAAATCATATGTCCAATGTCATTGGTTCAGAACGGGCATTGTGCTTATAAAATTTCCTGCATCCGTCATTATTTCAGAATTTACAATGTTCTACATATTGAACAGAAATGGTAAAAAACGTTGCTAAGTAATTAAAATAAAGAAAACCGTCTTTTTGACATTTGTGAATCCTGCTTGCCCATTAAATTACCATTTACTTAGATAAGTCTGTCGCCTTTCTGTGGCATTATAATTATTAAGCCTAGGAGCTTTTCCAATATATGACTTTTGTAGCCGGACTCTGCTGTTAAAACCGGACGCCCGATTGCACTTGCGTCTGGTGCATAACTGAAAAAAAGTTGCTGTATGAAAATGGAATATATTATTCGTATCATAAAACAAACGCGCACAATTTACAAGGTCAGTCCTCTCCGTCAAAGGCGTTTTCTCAGTTGATAAATGGCGTCCCGTTGATGACTTCCGTTTTATTTGTTTCCGGTCATTCAACTTACAGGTACTGGGGGCATATTGTAAAACGGAAATTTTAGTTTTTTGTTTCATGTCACTTTATTATGTAATATATATGGAATGTCTATTCGGTCTTTATTGAGGGAAATAGCAAGTTTTACAAGCTGACAACATCCCATGGGCAATGTATAAAGCCAGCGCTGTTCTATTTTTTACTGATGCGAAGCTGTGGTGTTTCTGAAAAATATTTTGTGTGGGTTTTTTTTTTTTTTTGATACCGCTAAATATATCAATTATATGAAATTACACCAGCTTCAGATGCAATATAACAAGTTTTAATGTGTCATGGACTTGAAACAAACCCAGAACCGTCCGCTTGTGAGTCGAACACTCTAATACTAACTAGACCATCGCAGACGAGTCGAGCACTCTAACACTAACTAGACCATCGCAAACGGCCGTATAAATATATTTTTAGATCTACCCGACATTTATGATTGAAACTAAGCAAAAATATAATTTTTATGTTTGTTCCATTGACATCGTTTCCATTAAAACGTCACCGCCTGCAGGTGAAAAACAAATTTTTGTCAAATGCTGTGGACCGATGTCAATGCAGTGACATTTTTTTTTTAAATTACTCACATGTGTGATTTGAATTTGTAAAGCATGCCAAGAGCTTGGCAAACAGGAACAACTACTGGGAATGTTACAGATGTTTTCTTACGAACGCTTTGGCTATATCTCGCACTTGCGAGTCGGGCGCGCTACCAGATCTACCGCAGTATGTTTAAAACACTATACTTGCTTGACGATCTTCTGAATAAAGCACGTGCATGTGTGTGATACGATACAAAAAGCGATGACTACTAAAAGCCCTTGCCACACACCGGAGCTACCCCTGTAAACGTGCAACCATGACGGAATTGAATACACATGGATGTATATGTATGTATGTGTGCATAGGCGTCGGAACCGGGGGGGGGCCTAGGGGGGGGGGGGGGGGGGCGGGGGGGGGGGGGGGGGGGAGGGGGGGGGGGGGGGGGGGGGGGGGTGGGGGGGGGGGGGGGGGAGGGGGGGGGCTAGGCAAAGCTAGGACATAGGTGTTTTAAAAATTGGGGCTTAGCCCCCAGAAACGTTTTCTGGCGTGTGTGTGTTTTAAGTTGTTTAGCTCCCCCCCCCTTTTCATTTGCTTCCGACGCTGAAAGATAGACATAGGTGTTAAAAATTGGGGCTTAGCCCCCAGACGTTTCTGGCGTGTGTATGTGTTTTAAGTTGGTTTAGCCCCCCCCCACTTTCAATTTGCTTCCGACGCTGATGGTGTATATAGTATATATATATATATATATATATATATATATATATATATATATATATATATATATATATATATATATATAGACACATTTGGACTGGTCTAAGTCATTGATTTAAAGAAGCGTCCATTGTTTTTTCAGGGGTTGATAATATTAATAGACTTACCAGGCGGTGACTTATTGTTTGTGTTATATTTTGGCGTTTTTCTCCACACTCACTAGCATATTTGATGTACTTTATCGTTGAAATGGATCAACATTTTTTTTTTTAATTTATATAATACATTTTTTCATTTAAAACGATATCGTAAACCAATAATTGCAAGATCGGTAGTACGTGTTAAACTTAATTTGAAAATCTATTAACAATTAAATGGTTCTGTATTTGGAAAAATTTGAATTAAAAAAAAACCTCAAGTGTTTGTTGTAACACGTGGACCAAGAGTAATATTGTGTATTTTAAAAGAGAGAGAGAGAGAGAGAGAGAGAGAGAGAGAGAGAGAGAGAGAGAGAGAGAGAGAGAGAGAGAGAGAGAGAGAGAGAGAGAGAGAGAGCAATTACCAATGATTCTTTTCTTAATAAATCGAATAATTAAAGTTTTAAACCTATACTTTGCTCACCTGTTACCAGGACCACCACCCGAGGATTCCATCATATATTTATTTATCACATATCCTGCTTATTATCATATAAACACTAGTGATATTATGATATCAACATATGACGGGAAAATATTCGCCATTGTTTCGTAACTTCTGCTCAAGAATTAATTCAAGGATGCAAAGAGGCAGATTATGTAACATGATGAACAGTTTATAATGGCGGACACACAAAAAACGACTTTTTTAATCATAAAAAAATATACATTTATTTATATCGAGGAAATTAATTAATAAAACTGTAATAAAAATTAATCGAAGTCATTGATAAAGAACGAACGTAATTCAAACTTTATTGAGTTCTTTTTAAATAACCCTCTCATGAAAACAACTGTCGTCTGCTTAAATTTTATGAGATGCTTTAATTTATTTCACAAAATGACAGATGTGAGAATTAAATTCAGGGTAGACAGACAAATTTTAGAGAGAGAGAGAGAGGGGGGGTCAATCAGTGGATATTAAAGGGGCATTAGCTGTGGGGTTTTTTCTCAGAATTGTTGCTTTCCATTTTACGACTGAGATTGATATGCAATAACAAAAAAAAAAAAAGAAAAAAAAGATATATACAGGTATAGAAATTCAACTTTTATTTCATTATTTTGACTGAATAGCACTGAAACATTTTAATTTTCCATCATTCACTTATATAAAATTTTGAGTCAAACTTTAAAATATGATTTCCTTGTAAAAATGAATATATACGTTGAGTACAGTGCTCAAACAAGTTTTTAATATTTCTGAAGACAGTTTTCTTCAAAATGATTAATGATTTTCATCATTATAATTTCAATGACTTAGCCTAGACCATTCCAACTGTGTCTCTAGGGGGTGAATGGGGTAAACAGATCTAGAGGAAGGGACTAACTTCGGACCCCGATATCACATGGCTTTCGCTTATCTTCCGGAAGTTAGCACGGGCATAGAATATCTAGAATATCGCGTTGCGTAAGCATCCATGATTATTTCCTAGTATAATATTTTTTTTATTTATTCTAACATGCAAGGATATTAAACTGAAATGGATTTATATAATATGTTTATTTATACTGCAGTGCCTTTTTCACTCCGCACTCTACAATTTTTGTAATTTTATTTAGTGGCCTTTTTTAGTGGTGATCGGAAGAGAATCACTGACGTAAAGGAACACGCCGACTTTCCGCCAGTGAAATGTAGGCTGGGTTCGAATCAGTGGTGACAAAAGGCGATAGATCAATCACTTGCACAGAGTTGTCGGTCCATGCATTGGTGATAGATTTCATTATTTAAAACGCGATGCTCCAATTACTAAGCTAAAGTGGCCAAACATGTGTCCGAAAGGGAAACTATGGCTCAAGCAAACCTCGGCTGTGTTTCACAAAACGGTTCATAAATCGGTTAAATTATTGTGAAATTATATATAAAATCATAAGTGAGCCGGGACGCGTTTCAGTGTTTAAAAATATATCATATTCGCGCATGGACAATACGCGAATTCCATTACATATCAAGAATTTGGTGTGCGTGCAGCATTTTATCAAATCCCTGGCCCACGGTTACATTTTTAGTCCCATTGCACCTACAGATGCGTGGACGTGCACAGGTAAGCGTAATATTCGAGATCCATTGATGTATAAAGAAGTTTTAAACAACTTTGTTGATAAAGCACTTTGAGCATTTGAGTTCGAAATATTTTAATTACGTACGTGTATCATAGCATTAGTACGGAAGCCCGTCATTGCCATGTGAAATGATAATCAACTAAGTAATAAATTATAGATAAATCAAATGAAAGGAAAAGGCGTAAATATACAGACACTGGTGTAAGAACTCGATTGAGTGCACTAAAAGAAGAAAGAACAGCAACTAAATGCGAATAAAGGCGTAATACTGTGGAAAAGATGTTTTTGGTTTATTGTAGTTTAACGTCCCACTCAAGAATCTTTCACTCATATGGAGACATCAACAAATGCCGGTTAATGGCTTCAGAATTTGGGTCTATGTTCGGCACTTACGGCCATTAAGCAGCGAGGGTTCTTTAACGTGCCGACACCTATTGTGACATGGGACTTCGGTTTTTACTGTCTCATCCGAAGGACAGGAAACCAACCTGCCGCCGGCTGGATTCGAACTCACTACCTAACGATCAAGATTCGAACGCGCTACCGACTGAGCCAGGAAGCCGGACCACCACGGAAAAGAGCATAACGACGTGGAGTGAAAAAAAAAGAAAATGCATATTGACCCTTTCACCCCTGAATATATGAGTCGTATGTTTAAGACCAGTCTATTATGGTTTGTATGGGTGAAAGGGTTAATTTTATCATGTGTTTCACTTTTTAATATCAGGGGTATACAACAAAGTGAAAACCCCAAAGCAAGAACATGACTATTTAGTTTAAGGTATCAAAACGCGAGAAAACTGACACACTAAAGCGAAGAAAAAGGTGTGTAAGTCTACCAAGATATATTGGCACATCCGGGTTCTGTCAAAAACAGTTACCAAGGAACGTTTTTCTCCTAAGCCTGTTGCTCCGATAATGTGCCTGTTTAAAAGCACGATTGCGTTTTGGCATATTAGCGCGTTATGCTGTTGGAATGATGGTAGGCCTCCGTGATCCAGTGGTTAGAGCATCGCGCTGTAAACCATGATGTCTCTCACATCCTGTCAGTAGGTTCGAGTCCCGCTGGAACCTAAGCTGATTTTTTTTTTGTGAGAAAGTTTGCTTTGTGGAAGGCCAATGATTTATCCCCGGGTAACAGGTTTCTCTCCTCCGCCATTAAAAACTGGCTGACACCATATAACTGAAAAATTGTTGAGTGTGGCGTAAAACACTATTCAAAATTTCAATTCGAGTGGTGGTGTGTCAGCGCAAATGTGTCAGTGTCCAGAGTGGATCATTTGCAAACGCGCGAACACTGTCGAAACACGCTGTCTGATATACAGTGCAACCTCCGAAAACAGAACAAAATCACTTCCCCGATACCGATCACATTAAAATGTCCGGATTTCTCTTCTATTTTCAACTGCAGAATATCTTCTGACTTCTGAAGCCTTTCTATGACTTTGAAAACCGGGGATTTGATTATTTGAGGGAAAGGAAATTCAAGTTTGAAATAAACTGCATTAACAAGCCTGATATCTGGGGACCCTTTTTTTACTGTTTATTTTATCGTCAAACTCGCAGGATTCTGTTAATATGCGTGCATATACACCATTCGTGAAGGATGTCAAAGGTCCGTGGGTGCAAAGCGCATCATTAGTCAAGTTAAATACAATTGTCTCCTTTCACGGGATAACGTGTTACCTGTAAGCACGTGAGGTATACGACAGAAGATCAAAGGAAAATATTTGTTCGAAACACCTGAGTTTTGAAACTAAACCCATTCTTTGAAACTGTACCGTCGGCTAACAAAATAATTTACAATTGCGGACAATTGCTTCAGGGTTTTGTTTTCTTTTTGAAAATAATATACACCATGTTTCTTCAAAACAAAACAGAAAGAATTTTTCTTTTTTTGAAAATGTCTACCACAGATCGGACCACACAGAAACAAAAGAAAGATGGAAGGGACATTTTCTCAAAACTGAAAATATCCGGGCACGTAGTTCACGACAAAATTAAATGATAAAAAAGTAAAATAAACAATAGGTTAGGAAGCAAGATTATCAATTTCCGGGATATCCTCACTTGTATTTTATCCGTGTTGCTAACGTCAGGAGGCCAATATGTAGGACCACTGTAACTGAAGATAAAAAAAACCCCATTATTTAGCTGATGAAGTTCCGGTTTTTATCCACGATCAAATTTCACTGTCGTCTTCCGGAAAAGTGGGGTCAAATGACTACCAGATGTTATCGGCAGTCAAATTCTCGGAACACGAAAAATGAATAAATAAATATAGGCCTAATTCTAATTATTGCCGGGTGTTTTAAAAAGGGATAACCTTAAAATCGCGTAATTGAGAGAAATACGCCACGTAAAAGATTACATTTGCATATACTGCACATGAACTTAGCTTTTTGGGGGCCTGTATGTATTGCACTTTCATGGAAGTGGGTTTACTTGCTGCTTATAAGAGCATTTTCGGCTTTCGAAGAATGTTTTTTTTTCAGATATATACTTCCATGCTTAAGAGAACAGACATGGAAAAAAGAGAAATTAAAGAATTTCAGAGTCATGCTTTGTTAATTGTGAAAATCTTAAATATGACCTGTACTAGTGTATCTTTTGGCTTGTATTATGTTCTCCCTTTTTGATTTTCCAGGGGATGTACCAAAAATTCATATTCTCACTTTTGGTAAAACCCCCAGTTACGTACAATATGGAAATGTCGCCATCTTTAGGTGAAGTGCTACACATTTAGTCCTATGCTAAGGACAGACGTCAAAACAGTGAGGATTCTTTTGGGGATTGGCGACTCTTGGGAACAAAAATACTGGATCTCTACCCCTGTTAAAGAGGCATCGGCTGTGTTTTCCCCAAAATAATAAATAGGTTGTACAGGTAAAATATACTGCCTTGCATGGACTTCATGCATTACTTTTGTGTCGACAAGTAGCTTGTCACCCCTGTTATGATTTGATTTAGACTCGTCGTGTTTGTAAACTTTTGCCAATTTGCTTTGGAAGATCTATACTTAATTTGATGTACATTGACAATAAGATATATACATATATATATATATACTTTGCCAGGTGTATTTTTTGGTCATTTTCCTGTATATCTCGTGAGAATAAGGTCAGGTTCAGTGTCATGTGCATATGCAAAAAGAAGGGTCAAACTATTCATAAGCAAAAAGAAGGGTCAAACTATTCATATGCAAAAAGAAGGGTCAAACTATTCATATGCAAAAAGTAGGGTCAAACTATTCAATTACCAGACTGGGTTTCTCAAGCAGTTTTCACTAAGTATAAAGGATGCCTGTGTATATCTCCTTTTTATGTTTTTGTACACCAAAATACATCTAGGTATTAAAATCAGAAAGACAAACTTTTGGAAATAAAACAGCTAATTAATGCTCCTTCAAACCAATCAAGGTGGGATTTGAATCCCCAGTGATGTGCGATTACATGTATGTTATCACCTGGGAATACAAATGAATTTCCATTGTAATCGAGCGGCCATAAAGATTAGAAACAGTGACTTATAAATCATGTTACCTAAATATTTTTGTTTCTTTATTTCTTTATTTTTCTTCAAATTTTATACTCACTTGCCATAATATTTATGAATGCCTCCCGAGTTATGATCTATGTGGACTGAAAATAAATCTTACGGAACTCTTGTGTCGTACTGCACATTGACATATCAAAAACTTGTTTTCCCTTCTTGTTTAAGATTTATATATACATAACACTATAACTTTCATAATACTATTATTTTTTGCGAATTTCAGTTTCATTTTATGATTCAACTATAACACCTATCATCGGTCGTCATGGTGACAGTAATGACATAATTAATAGATCTTGTTATTGTATAAAATACAATACGGTTATATGTGTTTTATTTTCCGGAGAAAATGCACTTATTATCATTATTTTTTTTTCATTATTCAACTCAACTCAATTCTTTTTTTATTTTTGTATAACGTAATACCAGCTTACACAATAATATTTTGGAGCGGCTACAGATCCTATACTAAGATAGCGATTTATAAAATTTTTAATCCATAATATCGACAGACCTAAAAAACCCCATCTTTTTGTATATTTCAAATGTAACTGTACCTATAAACATACTGAAAATTTGTAATTTGGAGTATTTCTTTTATATAACTTATATTTTGAGTGTCTTTTATAAAATATAAATATATCGAAAGAAATACTAAAAACGCGAGCCCTATATTCTTATATAAGTGAAATTATTTAAACAAGATTCAGTATTAAAGATAAGTAATGCTATATTACCAGATTAATCACAGAATGTTGATAATTTTGTAATCATGAACTCTGCATATATATATATATATATATATATATTATATATATATATATATATATATATATATATATATTATATATATATATATATATATATATATATATATCTGTGTGTGTGTGTGCGTGTGTGTGTTTGTTTGTTGTTTAACGTCTCACTCAAGAATATTTCACTCATATGGAGACGTCACCAAATGCCGGTGAAGCGCTTCAAATTTTGGCCAATGGTTGGCACTTACGGTCATTGAGCAGTGAGGGTTCTTTAACGTGCCGATACCTACTGTGACACGGGACCTCCAGTTTTTACTGTCTCGTCGGAAAGACAGGAAACCAACCTGTCGCCGGCGGGACTCGAACTCACGATATAGATATATATATATTATATATATATATATTATATATATATATATATATATATATATAATATATATATATATATATATATATATATATCTGAGTATATATATATATATATATATATATATAGATAGATAGATAGATAGATAGATAGATAGATACTTGTGCTGTAACCCATGGTGTCGCTCATGTCTGGTCGGCGTGTGTTCGAGCCCCGTTGGAATATAAGCCGACCATGTAAGAAAATTTCCCAGTTCGCTTTTGGAAGTCGGATGGTGTTCTTTTTATGCGGTACATTGTGATCGGAGTTTCTTCGCCACCACCAAAAACTGGTTATCACATTATAGCTTTAAAATTATTAGTCTGGCATAGAAGAACATTATTGAAAAATAAATCATTTAAATAATTCGAAAATTATGGACGTATTTATAGCCCATTTGACAGACGGGATGACGTCATTCTTTACAAAGTCTCGCTGTTGCGTCAGCTGGGACGTGTATTAATTAGGCACGCGCCGTTCCCGACATTGAAAAATTGCCGTTAAAGGTTGTTTTTTTTCAGATTATAATACAGCTACACTTAATAATTAATGACATCAAATTACACACACTTTGTCTGTCTGAAATCAATTTATGATGCTTTAGAAGGATAAAGTCTGAGAAGCTGTTTGGCTCATAAACTGCTCACCTAAACAGACGAAATATGTATAAATATATATATTAGCTACCACTTTTTAAAGGACCCCTTTTTCATTCCTATTGGTCTTAATTGTTATTTATCAATTAGTGAATGTTTGTATTTCAACACCGTTCTTTTCATCTAATTCCTTCCGATCGTCTACTTGCGGTGGCATGATCTAAATAATTTAACATTTTCGTCTTTCTCTTAATTTTATGACAGATGATGTACGTTTCAGTGATCTTTTTCAGTACAAGTATTTGTATTGTGTGGGTAGGACAACACTTTTTATAAAAAAAAATCAACACGAAAGATCCCTTACTTATTGATACTTAAAGACGAGTCTCAATAGGTCGCTAATTTTCAATTATTATGTTCATTTCTATAAATAGACTATTTACACCTACTACTACCACGCGGGAAAAATGTTGTTACCACGGGTATATATATAAAATCTCGGTATTGAAAGTGGGGGGGCTAAACCAACTTACGTGAACTGGGGAGTTAGGTATAAGCCCCCATACCTATGGCTACTATCTTAGAGGGGCTAAGCCCCCCCCCCCGGCTCCGACGCCTATGCATAGATTCGCCTAAGCCACATGTGTATGTAGATTCATTGGATATCGTAAAGACACCAACCAGACATTCACAACAGTACGAGTACAATGAGAATGTATAAAGTGGAACCTCGCTATTAAGACAACCTAACTGACTGGCTCATATCGGTCTGATTAGCGAGGTGGTCTGTTAAGGGAGTGTCTGGACTTATCTAATTTTTATCAAGAATTTTTACAAGGGGTTGAATATTTATGGTCTTAATTGTGAGGTGGTTTTAACCCTTCAGTTGTCCCTAAATATCTAAATGGTATGTTCTTTTCTATTGTTTAGTACAGTCTATCATGGCCTGTAGGGGTGTATCAGAGAAGTATCACTTCTAGTCAGCGTGTGTTTTCGTCCCATTGATACCCCAAGTTGATTCTGTGAGAAAGTTTGCCAGTTTACTTGCGGAAGGTCGGTGATAGGCCTATCTTCCCGGGTTTTCATTCACATTTGGACTGGCCTGTGTCATCCATTTTCAGTAGTCCATTATTTTCAGGGGTAGATGGGTTAAAGGTGACTGCAACCATATTGAACTCAATTGTTTCATATGAATATTACATTTGATAGGACCTTTCGAGTGATTCGAGAACATAACATTGTGACGTTTCACCCATCAGTACATACTTTCTCGCACCTTGGTGATCGATTCTTGATCCGAGTGAAATAAGGCTTAGTTTGATACTGCATACGTGAATTTCTTTTGATAATGCATGGATACGTGAATTTCTTTGACCTTTTTCGTTGGTGCCGAGAATGTCAACAGTGACCTTGACCTTTAAGTGAAACCCATCTAAAGTGCGATATTGCTACTGGATAGGACATCATGGAGTTGGTCAAAGTACACGTTCTTTTTTTATTAAATATCTTAGTCAGTAATTCCATGGACAACAAATTTACAAAGAGAGAGATTTATTTTGTCTTTAGTCTCAATATTTCACACATTTGTAAGAAATGACAAATTTTCTACCTTTTTAAACAAAATAAGATTAAATCTCGGGTGCAATACATGTCAACATTCCTCAGAACTAAGGATTTAATTACAGACAATCAAACAAATACCTCGGTGAGTCACCTACCGAGTCCTTGGTGGCCAAAAATTAGAATGATTATGTAATTCTGGTTAATGGCATATATGTGTATATATATATTTCTCAACTATCAAATACATTTAGTCTCCCGTGGGGGCATGATCAAAGTAAAACATCTGTGACCGTTTGTGTGACTTTTCCACTTGATGGTCGCAAACATACGATGTCAAATCATTGAGAACGGGGTGCCAAACAAAACAAGGTGACAGACCATACCCCATCATGTAGAGATAGCATCTCCAATAGTTGTCATTGGAAAATGGAGAACTACAAGCATTTTTTCTTCTAACAAAAGATGAAAAAAAGGCGTTTTTGAAAAATGTAGTTGCACTTAAACGGCTTATTAACATTTAAAGCTATCACTGAGATCACCGTCACGTTAGCTCGCACATCGGATCCTTCTTGACGATTTTATGTTGATGTATCATACCCAGTATGTGGATCCAGTGTGGTGTTAACGTTTCTCTCCCCCCCAATCAGGGAATAATAAATTATCTGCTCAACAGATATTACTGAACATTATCATAATTTTTGGGATATACAGAAACCCAAAACTTGAGGAGAGAGAGAGAGAGAGAGAGAGAGAAAGAGAGAGAGAGAGATTATCACAAAACTCCCAAATTTGAGTTTTGAGATAATTATTCCATATCAACTTGAAATTTTGAGAAATCAATATGCTTTTGTATAACTTACTTTTTAGAGTTTCATCTTTATAGATTTATAATTAGAAGACCTAGTGCGTTTTACAGTGAAGTTCTGGTATGTTTTACATCAAAGTGAATAATTTACACTTATATGGAGATGTCACCAGCTTTAGACAAAGTGCCACAGATTTTTGAGGGAATGACCTGTGCCATAGATTAGAATCTTGCAGAAAAACTAAATAAAGTTTTAAGGGAACTGGATACAACTACACCATTTTATTGTAATTTAAAGTTAATATCAGTAATACTACCTCCTGACATAGAATTGTGTCAAGACCTTTTGCCCTAGGATAAATATTTATGAAGAATGTTAGTTAATACTCCTACAAATTTGGTGAATAGTCATAATTTGATATCAGTTTGTTTAATTGTCGACAAATTCACTTTTGACAATCATCCTTGAGAAGTACAAGTTTCTCCAAAAATGTGTGCAGGATAAAATTCATTTAAAAAATGGGACCTTGGTGACTGGGTAGCTAGAGCACCTGCCCGCTGGGATGGAAGTTGATTATGTGGCTTCCTGGGTACCTTGTATCCATGTTTTTTCCTCCAATGTTATAAACTGACTGTCACCATGTAACTGAATAAGAAACCACTAACTGGTGGTATAGCTGGATTGCAAAGCACCAACAGAAATTAAAATAAAATAAAATAAAAAAAAGACATGTCCCATATTTTTCTATGGTCTTTCTGTATATGGATATAAATTTGACCTTCGGATAACTGGAAATGTTGAAGGTCAAGGTCACAAAGACTGAAAGGTAGTGTTTACCCATATAAAAAGTTTGAAGTCTTACTCATAGTCCTTCTGCAATTGTCATATAAAACTTCAATGTACATGTACATTTGACCTTGAGACTGGAAATGTTCAAGGTCAAAGGTTGAAGGGGATTCTACTCATCAATGTCCTTCAACATGTGAAATCTGCAAGATCAAGGTGAAAAACCAAGGTTCCAATTAATGGATAATTCTCATCAAGGTATAGCCAAATGTGGAGTTTGAAAAAGGAATGGACAATGTTTTTCCATAATGGAGCTAAACTAAATTGTTGATGCAGAGATGTCACCATTTCAAAGACGGGCCTTTGCTTTGCAGTGCAGTAAAAATTTGTTAAGTTTGGCGCTAAACACCATAAAAACAACAAACGAAGCGACTGTTAATTAGCTAGCAGATTAAAATGACAAAACAAACTGCCTTTGTCATTGGAAACAGAGATAAACAAAACATACAACATGTTTATAATATTCATTTTTTTAGTTCAAAACAACAACAAAAAAGTATAAAATGTAAATTCATTTACTCACAAATGAAATTAGCATAATTTTTACATATTTCATTCTTTCCATTCACAATTAAATTACATTACAAATTACCAAAGCATTTGTTCATTCACTGATGGATACAATTTTATGATACAAAAAAATAATGTTTAACAATTTTTTATCTACAAAAATGAGTATCACTAATGTATAAAGAGGTGAAGAAGTAACATGTATGTAAATTTTTCATTCTTATTAAAATAATACTACTGAAACAGATTGCTGCTATGTCAATTTTGTATGTGATGTTCATTTTTACAAAATATACAGTGAAACCTGTCAATATAGATCACCTGTTGTATGGAATCATCTCCAGTTAACTCATCAACCCCTGAAAAATAATGGACTCTGCTGTTAATTAATGACTTAGACCAGTCCAAATTGTCTCTAGGGGGTGAAGGAGTTAAAAGGAATGAGATTCCGTAATGGTGAAAAAGGAGGAAAAATGACTGATTTGGCAGGGTTTTATGTGGAAAATAGATACATTTGTATTTAACAATGGCACAAAATTTTGAAAAAAGAGATTCATCTAATTGGAGGATTCCATCCCGAAAGTAAGCATTTCCCTTGATAAATTACTCTTCTTTGGGGAGATTATCTGTCTTGATAAATAAACATCTAGGAGACAGATGATGTGGTCTCATAAAACAGGTTCCATTGTGTACACAAAATACGCTGTTCCGTTTTGTCCTACAACAAACTATATTTTGTCAGAATAACCTATACATATATCCAATGCTCGACTATGACACTGTAATGGTAGCAGATCAGTAGTGGACTAGGACCAGTTGTCGGTCATGGTGTTATTTCGTCTTTAGTATGTACATGTACTACGACAATATTTTTTCCTTCTCAGTTTAAAGTAAAATGTCCAACAACAGACGAGTGATCTAAATAAATCTCACAAAGTTGTGTTCTCTATAGCTGACTACTGGCCCTGACCAACTATTGTTGGGGGGAGGGGGGTGGAAAGAACAGTCGAATTACAAGGTCTGCGGAAGAAGTCCTAAATCTTTGATGGTACTCTGTGGTACAAGTAATTATCTTAGATGTGACAAAATATTCACTCCTTCACCAAATCCAACACTACCCCCACCCACAGAAGAAAACAGAAAAAAAGAAAAGAAAATACATAGTGGCAGCTGTTATTTAACCTAAAACCAATATAACTTGACACCATGATGCCTGTTTCCACCCCCACCAACTCATATACACATGTCCAAAAAAGAGCACTTTTTGCACAAGATGCTTCTGACAAAGTGAAGCTGAACCCCCACTTACAGTAAGGGAGCAGCCATTAACTACCACTGAACCATTATGAGAATCAATTCTTTACATGTGAGCTAACATACTCATCATTATCCATCACACCCTGAATTTGAATTTTGAATTGTGTTTTATGCCACACTTAACAATTTTTCAGTTATATGTTGGCAGTTTTTAATGGTGGAGGATAGACTCTGGTTACAATGTATTTGGGAAGAGACCACCAGTCTTCTGAAAGTAAACTGGCCAACTTTCTCACAAAAATCAGCTTAGGTTCCAGCAGGGCTTGAAGCTGTGCTGACCGGAAGTGAGAAAAATCATGGTTCAAAGCACAATGCTCTAACCACTCTTCCACAGAGGCCCCCTTCAACCCCTGAAATATAGTGGACTCTACCTTAGTTCTTTTGAATGGGTCATTCCATTATAATCCATCCAATATATAAAACATGCTCTTTTACCAAAAATTTCATATCTATAACTTGCGTGTTGATAAGTTATACATGTATTTAGGTCAGCTTAAAACAATATCATACATGTACTTAAAACGAATGTTATTTAACTATATTTTCTTTGCACAAGTTTTTAGATACCGTAGAATCAAAAATTTCGAGGGGTTTAAATTAAATGTCGTTGAAATAAAAACATATTTATGTTTGTAAAATAAACTTTTAGTACTGCTAGGTATAATTGATGTAATATTTTGTCAGGTTTTACATTTCATTGAAAAATGAAAACAACAAAATTAAAACCACAACAAAAATGTTCCAGTCTACAGTAGTTTATATAAGGAACTCATAAAGGGTCTGAGAGAGTAATGCTCTTGTATACCCTATGCTTCTTAACTCATCAACCCCTGAAAAACAATGGACTCTTCTGTTAATCAACGACTCACACCAGTCAAAAGGTGTCTTTAGGGGTTAATGAGGTAATTCAGGATGGAAACAATTTTTAAAAAACAAAGAAACGAATCAATATATTTTCAGTTAAAAGAAACTTTTCAGGGTAGAAATAAAAGAATATATAAATTTATGACGAATATGGGGGGAGACAAACGGGGCATAAGGATAGCTTTTAAATATTTTGTCGAGTCAGAATATTGGAAATGATGAAGTCTGGTGTAGCTGGTTAAACTGACTCTCCCTATAACA
Organism: Atrina japonica; assembly: GCA_030159075.1. Classification (NCBI taxonomy): domain Eukaryota; kingdom Metazoa; phylum Mollusca; class Bivalvia; order Pterioida; family Pinnidae; genus Atrina; species Atrina japonica. The sequence continues at coordinate 857,289 of BROG01000009.1, forward strand.
AGTGTTACATTAATTCATTCTGTCTCATGAGCAGCGGAATATTCTTCCATCATCTGTTGTCTGATTCATAGAACTTGGCGGGGCGGAATAACGTTTTATTTATCATAGAAATGATCCTACTCACATTGTGGTTATGACACTTAGCTTCACGGGAAAACATTCTCTTTTTTCTTTTGGACACTCGTAAGTATGGTGAGAAGTAGGAATGATAAATCAGGTTAAGAGAGGGTTCATGGAGACTACACCCCGTCAGGTTATATGAATTTTAAGATAATGCATGCATTCTCAATGTGTGTGGAATCACATCCTGAAGCTGGACACCTTGTTACTTTTGTTGGTGTAATTCCAAAACTTTCTGAACACATTCGAAAATCTGCCTCAGTGATTCTAAAACTTTCCTATTTCCCCGACTTTGAAAACCTTTGTAACTCTGTGGGAGTAATTCCAAGACTTTCTCTGACTCTGAGCACCTTTATAACTCTGTTACTTTTCTGTTCTCCCAAACTCTATATACAATTGTTATTCTGTCAGAGCTATAGCAAGACTTTCTTCCTCCACCCCTGGGAGGGTACCTTCACTAGTTACTACATGTATCATGGGCTGGACCTCTCCCTCTTCTATACTTGCTTCGTGAATCTGACCATGTTCAATGATATGGACCTGATTTACCCCATCTATAACATCTTGACCTGTTGCATCGTCTATAATTTGACCTTGGGCCATGACCTCTACATGACCTTGAGTCATGATTTCTCCCTGTTCTGTTATGTGATCGTCACTGACTGACTCAATGACCTGAGCGTCGGAGATTGTTAAGCTGCCCTCTTGTAAGCTCTCCTGGAGTTGCTCCTCTGTCAAGGTGATGCTGTCCTCTGAAATGACAGAAAACTCATGTCATTTTTTTGTTATAATACTTTACATCATTACAGTGGAACCTGTCTTAAGAGAACAGTCATAAAAGAAAACCTGTCATTTGAGACCACATTCTAAAATTTGCTTACTTAAATAATCTTTTGGATAAAACCTTTTCTGAGAGACCACTATTCAGTGGCATATTGGGTGGCCTCTCAAGACCGATTCCATTGCATTATAATACTGGACTAGGTTCACACTAGGTAAATTATTCCAATAGATATTTTTCAAAGAAATGTAGGAAATATGCCATTTTTGATAGAACATTTCCACATATTAAAAATATAAAGGTAAAAATCAGTAGCCATTAGAAGAGCTATTCTCTGATGAATCAGACATGAAGGCCCTAGTTTGAGGTAATAAATATTTCATGTCCACCACTAGTATTCAAATATACAGAGGTAAATATTTCAAAACTGGAAACACCTAAGGATTGGTTAACAATTACTCATGTGAAATATTGACCCCAAGGTCATGGCAGATTGACCCAGGATCAAGCATGGGTCAAGATTTCAAATTACACCAGTTCTCCAATACATCTTATTATTATTTTTTTTTGTATATGTGGTGGCCATCTCTGGTCATTCTAAAACTAAAGATCTTTATGAAGGAAAAGACTGCCAAATAGAAAAAGCAACAACAACAAAAATAAACAAACAAACAAAAAACAAAAACCAGTCGCTCACCTGGCAAAACTGGTCAACATTGCAGAAAACATAAAAAAATGTGTAAAAGATAGAATGGCTAATAAACATGAAGAACAGTAGGCTCATTGGGGGCTTTAATAATCACCTGAGTGAAATGTATTTTACTGACAATATACTGAAAAGCAACCAAAAGCTGGAACAATTCATTGAAAATGAGACATGCCTTGCAGACTTTTTTATAGATCTTTCAAGATAATATGCAACAACAGTTGAAAACATGCAAAATCCATTTAAAAGGGAAAACAACTTTTACAAGGATCACCCTCACAATTTCAGGACAATAATTTTTTTTATATCTTTTAGGTGATCCGTCAAAAACATGGAAAATCCACTGAAAGAGGAAATAACTCCAAAAAGGGGCAACCTGATAATTTCAGCCCTATTGACTTTTTTGTAGATCTTTGTATGCGGAACATTTTTGCTTCTTTCACTTTTACTCCACCTACTATACTTTTCAAGATAATGTCAAAAAACATCCAAAAACATTAATAATTCACAAAAAATGGGAAATAACTCACATAAGGGTAAACCTGATAATTTCCACCGAAACCAAATATCTGTAGATCTTTGCAAGCCGCTCATTTTAAGGCAACAGATATTTTCTCTAGCTTTAATGATTTTGGAGATACATGTATTAAATAAAAAATATCTGCTGACTCATTCATTCTATATTTAGTCATGTTTGGTTCTAGCCCCTTTTCATTTGTAAATATTATGCAGCTTTACATGGTTATACTGGTTTAAATTGGTCTAATGGCTCTGGAGATGTAATAAAAAAATGTCAAAAATTTTAGAAAAAAAACCATATTTTCCATTCACTTAGGTTCCTGTGACCTTTGACCCCATGACCTTTAATTTTTGTCAAAATGATCCTCCGATAATTCCTAACAACTTTCGCATTATCTTTGTATAGAGTTCTTGAGAAGATGATGTTTAAATGCATAACTTAAAAGAGGGATGACGACGATGGACGCCAGACATTTGGCTATAGCAATAGATCACTTGGCCCCTTTGGCCAGGTGAGCTAAAAAAACCCCAAAAGAATGGAAATGAACTGCTTTATGTAAGACCGCTGATATTATTTCCTTTGGTGTATGTATTACCTCCCCTTATTTCATACATAATTTATTCACATTTTGATTTTAATCATATAAGCTCATTAAAGATTATAGATATGAGATTTCCATACCCCCTGCCCTGCAAACAACAAAAAACGCTAATATTATCGGCAGGTTTGGTAGATGTCTCCATATATCATGAGTGTCTACACAACACTCCCACACAAAACCGTACTGTTGGAATTCACGATCAATTATTTACATAATTAACATAAAATCTTGTACAGACTTATCTCTCAGGAAACAGACATGTTACGTATGTGACTCCACTACAAATTGTCATGTGACTTTCAATAGGTGAGACACATGTAGTTTGCATGTAGGCTGACACCTGTATCTAAGTGCAGCTGCACCTATACATAGATAGCATACATCTGTCATTGCATATGTCACCTGTATATCGGGCAGAGAGAACTGCATTTAAAAGCTCTTCAAAATCATATTACTACCTAGCACCACACCCTGTAGGTTTGGAATGTAAAATATCTGACCAAGAAATTACAAGAAACCTTATGTATTCTATTATAATAAAAGAACATGTTTTGATATGAATCATTTGTAGAATAACAATTTACCACCATCACCACCACCATCATCATCATATCATTAGTTAACATTAGTTATCCAAACACTCTATATAACCACATTATTATAATTAGTTATACCACCACTCCACATCGTCAGCGTCATCATGGTCATCACCATATTACTATAAAGTGAAACTTGTATATAATGACCTCCTTACAGACACAAGATATCTGGTCTTTATAGGGAGGTGGTCTTTACATAGAGGTGGATTTGTACACACAAATGGTACTATTGGGGACAACAAAAAAGGTCTTTGTGACCAGGTGGTCTTTATACACAGGTGGTTGCCAAAGCAAGTTTTACTGTAATTTGTTATTCCACCATTTATAATAATCATCATACACAGACATCTCCTTTTTTTAAATTCTAAAAAAGTAAACGTCCTTATTTCAGGACAACTTTGTTTATTGATAACCTGTAAGTTTATGACAAGGGGGTTCCCATCCTTTATGGCTTCACCTTTAATCTGAAAGAAGGGGCTCTTTTGGGTGAGTGGTTTGAGAATTGTGTACTGCATTTTTCACCCTTAGTCTAGTCAATGTAGGATCAAGCCACTATATAGTTAACTGACAAAAAAGTGGAGTGTGGTGTAGAGCAACACTGGAACAAATCAAGTCACAAAAGAACCTGAGCTAATCATGTGAAGAATTTGTAAGAACCTGCTGAACCTCAATGGTCTTTTTGCCAGTTACATGTGGAAGGTCAATGGTCTTTTGCCAGCTGCTTGTTGCAGGTCAATGGTCATTTTGCCAGTTACTTGTTGCAGGTCAATGGTCTTTTGCCAGTTACTTGTTGCAGGTCAATGGTCTTTTGCCAGTTACTTGTTGTAGGTCAATGGTCTTTTGCCAGTTACATGTGGAAGGTCAACTTAGATTCCAGTGGGCCTCGAACCCACACTGATCAGAGGTTAGACACTTCATGTTTTAAACTGTGATGCTCTAACCACTTAGACAGCTCGATAAGTATAAATATGGTATAATGAGTTATTACATATAATGATGCAAGGGCAAGTTTCAGTGCGATATGAGGGATGAAAAATTCAACACCGCATGGTAAAAACAAGTCTAAATATGGCATTACATGTTAGCAAGTTGAATGGCAAATTAAGATTCAATTTATTTGCATCAAAGTCTAATTTATCAAAAAGAGACTGGAAATTTGTCACCTTTGTCATGGAAGTGACTTGATAGACTGCAATATATCCATCATAAAGTAACACCATAGAAATAACTACATATTAACCTACTTAGTGTTAATGTCTATAATACATATCTTTTATAGTGTTCATACAAAGGACAATTGTCGATTTTATTCGTTATGTTTGACAAACATTTCCTGATCAGCAGCACCACCTAGGATAAACGTTTCTTATACAACAGTACCACCTAGGATAAACAGTTCTTGATCAGCAGCACCGCCTAGGATATACATATTTTATACAACAGCCACATCTAGAGTAATAATTTTTAGAACAACAGACTAACTTAGACTAAACATTTCTAGTGCAACAATCATGATACACTTAAACCAGGGCCTTGTGCCCTGGTTGAAGTGCCATGAGGCTCTTAAAACTGGGTCTTGTGCCCTGGTTGAGATGTCATGAGACACTTAAAACTGGGCCTTGTGTCCTGGTGCACTTGAAACATGGCCCTGTGTCCTGGTTGCAGTGTCACGAGGCACTTAAAACTTGGTCTTGTGCCCTGGTTGAGATGTCATGAGACACTTAAAACTGGGCCTTGTGTCCTGGTGCACTTGAAACATGGCCCTGTGTCCTGGTTGCAGTGTCACGAGGCACTTAAAACTTTTCTTGTGCCCTGGTTGAGATGTCATGAGACACTTAAAAACTGGGCCTTGTGTCCTGGTGCACTTGAAACATGGCCCTGTGTCCTGGTTGCAGTGTCACGAGGCACTTAAAACTTGGTCTTGTGCCCTGGTTGAGATGTCATGAGACACTTAAAACTGGGCCTTGTGTCCTGGTGCACTTGAAACATGGCCCTGTGTCCGGTTGCAGTGTCACGAGGCACTTAAAACTTGGTCTTGTGCCCTGGTTGAGATGTCATGAGGCACTTAAAACTGGGCCTTGTGTCCTGGTGCACTTGAAACATGGCCCTGTGTCCTGGTTGCAGTGTCACGAGGCACTTAAAACTTGGTCTTGTGCCCTGGTTGAGATGTCATGAGGCACTTAAAACTGGGCCTTGTGTCCTGGTTGAGATGTCATGAGGCACTTAAAACTGGGTCTTGTGCCCTGGTTGAGATGTCATGAGACACTTAAAACTGGGCCTTGTGTCCTGGTTGAGATGTCATGAGGCACTTAAAACTGGGCCTTGTGTCCTGGTGCACTTGAAACATGGCCCTGTGTCCTGGTTGCAGTGTCACGAGGCACTTAAAACTTGGTCTTGTGCCCTGGTTGAGATGTCATGAGACACTTAAAACTGGGCCTTGTGTCCTGGTTGAGATGTCATGAGGCACTTAAAACTGGGTCTTGTGCCCTGGTTGAGGTGTCATGAGGCACTTAAAACTAGGGTCTTGATTTCTAGTTCTGGTGTCATGAGACACTTGAAAATTGGGTCTTGTGTCCTGGTTTTGATGACACGAGACACTCCAGTCTTTGTTGAAGTGTCATGAGGCACTTGAGTCTTGTATGACAGTGTCCTAATTACTGTATTAAGTCAATACAGTCATTGCTTGGACTCAATGACTCGTCAGTCATAGTCTGTGACATTGTAATAAAGAGTGAAAAATCCCTTACAGGACCTTAAACAATGATGAGAAGTTAAACCAAGGGATATATTTCATCACAAAGTTTTTAAGTCTGTTTTTTTTTTAAATATAAGATTAATTGACTTTTAAACAAAACTTACGATGACTAAAACCTCATGGCTCATTCCCAAGTTTACAAATCAGATCTTCATACTTTATGAATGTCTATATATGCTACATTTACAAAGATAAATTTAAAACAACAATAACCTAAGTCTACACACTGCCTCTGGATAGTTAGAAGATAGGACCTGGGGCTAGTTTCACAGAAGGTCGTAAACGTTAACCTTCACTTAGTTATGTGTGACATTGGTAGTACTAACTGTAGCAGACGTAGACTCACAGATGTAAGTCAATACAGAGGAAGAAAAATACGATCTTTAGTGAAGCTGATTTTAGATGAAAGTTACGACTACCTCTACATTCACGTCTATACTTAGGGTTATGACCTCAAGTGAAACTGACCCCTGATTTGGTCCTAAGTCACAAGTCCATGATTGCAAATTGTAAGTGTGTTTCCGAGACCAAGTGGAAGCTTTCAGAGCTTACGTAAATTATTGAGTATAATACAAAGAAAAATAAATGGCTATACACAAACAGAAAATGATCACATCAACAAATGAAGAAAAGCTAAAAAAAAAAAACAAACAAAAAAAAAACAAAAAAAAAACCTCCCAGTTCATACTGATGATAACAGCAATTTCTCTTATCATATCATTTCAGTTCGAAATAAAATTCAACATTGTAGTTCCAAGTCTAATGTTTAAAGCGAAAAACATATTATACATGTACAGTACAGATCGTAAGCCTACAGCAATTAGCAATTTGAAGTCCTCCTGGAGAGGAAGTGTGTTTAAAAGATTAACAATATGACTACGGCTTGGTACAAATATTTATGGAGGTCAGGAGACTGTTGTGACTGTGATACAGGATATAAACAAACACTCATTTGTATCAACTGAAACAATAAAACAAACAAATCACTGTGATGCTAAATACCCTGGATATATATATATATATATATATATATATATATATATATATATATATATATATATATACACACACATATATATAAGATGCTGGGCTTATAAACAGCTGGATATATATAGAAGATGTTGGGCTTATAAACAGCTGGATATATAGAACACGCTGGGCTTATAAACAGCTGGATATATATAGAAGATGGTGGGCTTATAAACAGCTGGATATATAAAGAAGATGCTGGGCTTATATAGAAGATGCTGGGCTTTTAAACGGCTGGATATATATATAGTACATGCTGGGCTTATAAATGGCTGGATATATATATAGAAGATGCTGGGCTTATAAACAGCTGGATATATATAGAAGATGCTGGGCTTATAAACGGCTGGAGATATATATATATATATATATATATATATATATATATATATATATATATATATAACATGCTGGGCTTATAAAGAGCTGTATATATATAGTACAAGCTGGACTTATAAATGGCTGGATATATATAGTACAAGCTGGGCTAAGGCTTTGTATATTTGGTACAAGCTGGGCTTATAAGAGCCTGGATATATTTTGTGTAAACTGGGGTTATAAAAAGCTTGAAGTATTTACTGAAAGATGGGCTTATAAGAGATTGGATATATTTAGTACAAGCTAGGCTTTAAAAGGATGAATATATTTTGTAAATGCTGGTCTAAGGTATATATTTGGTATATGCTTGACCTATAAAAAGCTGGAAATATTTACTGAAAGCTGGGCTTATAAGAGACTGGATAAATTTAGTGTAAGCTGGGCTTATAAAAAAGGTGGAAATATTTACTGAAAGCTGGGCATATAAGAGACTGGATAAATTTAGTGTAAGCTGGGCTTATAAAAAAAGGTGGAAATATTTACTGAAAGCTGGGCTTATAAGAGACTGGATAAATTTAGTGTAAGCTGGGCTATAAAAAAGGTGGAAATATTTACTGAAAGCTGGGCTTATAAGAGACTGGATAAATTTAGTGTAAGCTGGGCTTATAAAAAGGTGGAAATATTTACTGAAAGCTGGGCATATAAGAGACTGGATAAATTTAGTGTAAGCTGGGCTTATAAAAAGGTGGAAAATATTTACTGAAAGCTGGGCATATAAGAGACTGGATAAATTTAGTGTAAGCTGGGCTTATAAAAAAGGTGGAAATATTTACTGAAAGCTGGGCTTATAAGAGACTGGATAAATTTAGTGTAAGCTGGGCTTATAAAAAAGGTGGAAATATTTACTGAAAGCTGGGCTTATAAGAGAGACTGGATAAATTTAGTGTAAGCTGGGCTTATAAAAAAGGTGGAAATATTTACTGAAAGCTGGGCTTATAAGAGACTGGATAAATTTAGTGTAAGCTGGGCTTATAAAAAAGGTGGAAATATTTACTGAAAGCTGGGCATATAAGAGACTGGATAAATTTAGTGTAAGCTGGGCTTATAAAAAAGGTGGAAATATTTACTGAAAGCTGGGCTTATAAGAGACTGGATAAATTTAGTGTAAGCTGGGCTTATAAAAAAGGTGGAAATATTTACTGAAAGCTGGGCTTATAAGAGACTGGATAAATTTAGTGTAAGCTAGGCTTATAAAAAAGCTGGAAATATTTACTGAAAGCTAGGCTTATAAAAGACTGGATATATTTGGTACAAGCTGGGTTTATAATAGGCTGAATATTTTAAATATAGGTTGGGCTTTTAAAAGGCCGGATATGTTTAGTAAAAATTGGCCCCATAAAAGGTTAGATGAACAAGCTGGGTTTTAAAAATATATTTAGAGCAAGGTGGGCTAAGGCTGTATGTATATAGTTGGTACAAGCTGGGCTTATCAAAGGCTGGATATATTTAAAACAAAATGAGCTTATAAGAGGCTGGATATATATATATATATATATATATATATATATATATATATATATATATATATATATATTATATATATATATATATATATATATATATATATTTAGTACAAGCTGGACTTATACTATGCTGAATATATTTAGTAAAAGCTGAGCTTATTTAAGGCTGGGAATATTTAGAGTAAGCTGGGCTTATAAATGGCAGGATATATATATATATATATATATATATATATATATATATATATATATATATATATATATATATATAATACAACACAAGGCTTATTAAGAGCTTGACATATTTAGTACAAACTGGGCTTATAAAAGGCAGGATATATTTTGGCTAATATGGAGGCCCATGTTGGTTCAGTTCAAAGACTGATTTTGACTCAGGTGGAAATTAAGCATAAAATGGTTATTTTAAAGGCTCACATTGGCTTAGTTGGTAGGCCCATATTGGTTCAGGTGGAAAGTCCATACTGGCTCAGGTGTAAAGCCCTTACTGGATAAGACGGAAGGTTCAAAGTGACATACTTAGAAGGCCCTTACATGCCTGGTGGGGCATAAAAAAACCAATGTAACATTATTGATTCCAAATGAGATTGACACTACAGGTGTTGACTTTTGATGAGGTTGACACTATAATTATTGACTTTTGATGAAGTTGACACCTTGATTTATTAACCCAAGGGAAGTGACGTTTACTGAGGCCAATGGCAACAACAACAATCATGGCGTCATTCCTACTATGGTGTCATTATAACCAGAAAATCACTAGTTATTGGATTGTTATATGGACCTAAGAAGCAATTTGGAGGTTGATATAATGATTGAGTGAAAACAGAAAGTATAAAATAAGCCAATCAGCTACTTGAGAATAATGAAGTCAGGTGATAAACTTCACTATTTAACTTGTATATCATCCTCTATACTTAGCCGTAGGAATTGACAGAAGCGTAATATGTATCCCTCTATAGATTCTAACAAAGGCAACATTCACAAAACTGTGAAAAACTTGCACAAAAAATAGGTATACATATTCGCCCCTGTAAATTGTACATCGTGTGATGTCCCGTTATCCGAGAAGTCACAATAAAACTGATATGGGACCTAGCTGTGAAAATGGCAGCAAAAACACAATACAAAAATCATATAGCAACTACCTTAGGAATGCTGAAGGTCATGAAATTGTTGCATGTCGCGCTTACGGGGGAAAACATAATACAAACAATGTTGCCGAAAACAATCAGTTGTACAGAGTATATGTTGACAAACAATTCACAAGTAAATCTCAGTGTGGCATTGTTACGAAGCAGTGGGCATCACAGTGACAAAACACTTAATTCACTTGAAACATTTTTTCGTATCATCTTTTGAGGTGAAATTTATCAACTGACCCTTGATTTTAAAGGTAGAATAGGTGCAAGTAATAAGATGGTTAGAGTTGGTCGCAGTTCAATGATTATCAATACATCTACTGAAACCTTATGCTCTGCGAGATACCTACACGTATACAAGCCAGTGTGTGCAGTCATATGTTAGAAATTGGGGCATTTAGCATTCTTTGTTTCCGACTATTTTCTACGACAATGAAATACCAGATACAGTGAATCAGAGGTATTCTGAATCATTCACCAGAAAACAGTTGTCAAATATATATTATCTCAAAATCGCCAAACAAAGATTTTAGCCTTCACAAAATCTTTTTGGCACGTTTTGATCTTTTTATAATTTTGCAAGAAAATAAAAAGAGTTCTGCAATTACATAAGAACTTGGGGTTATCAAATTTTATGACAAACTATTTTGGGGACATTTTTGTTCTATTTTTACATTGAGATTACACTTTCAGATGAACCCGATTTGGGAGAAAACTGAACAACCGATTCTTGAAAGACCATCACATTAAACCCATTCTTATATATAGCAAAAATTGAATTTAACGAACTCAATTTATACAAATCAATGCACATAAGGAATCAATAAATATTCCCAGATTAGCTGAAAAATATATTTTTAACAAAGTTTTGCTTATAAAAAATCAATTTCCATGTCCCTGATGCCCTAAACAATGTCTATTATAGTATTATAACGAAGAGATCAATATCATAACAAAAATCAATTCTTGACTTATTTTGCCAAGCATAAGTAGGCCTTCTCTCTGATTACATAAGTTGTGTGAATGAAAAGTAAGTAAAACATTTCTGTTCTCTTTTAGCTTTCCCCGAAAGTTCAGGTTTAGCCCGAATTTAAAGGAAATCTTTTTTAAGGAATTGCATTGTAACCCTTTATCCTATTTCGCTTTAACTACATAAGAAACTGTCCTTATAATGAATTGAACAAAAGGTCCCCATAAATTCTTAGTAAGCAAGTTTTATTGTAATTTTTTTTTTACCAAGATTCCATAGTTATGAAAATGTTAAAAATGATGACAAATCTGAAAGACCACCTGCAATGAACAATGCCATGCAAAGCAAGATGTTTTATTATTAAACACAAATGCCCCTAGTCCCAACAAATTTTTGCAGTGTCCTACATTTTGACCCCACCTCACCCCCAGGGGCATGTGATGTTGGTGAAGTGTGAGCAACCATTAGATGAACTTACATGTACAGTCCAAGTTTGGTTACTGTATCACAATCTAAACTTGAAATATTGCGCTTTATGTATAAGCGGGATGGAATTATGGACAGAAAACAGACAGACAGACAAACAGACTTCATAGTAAGGGGGGGGGGCATACATAGTCCTGAAAAAACTAATATTTAAGAAGACAAAAAAAAAAACAAAACAAAAACATGGAAATTTAAGTGATATATCCGCTAATAGAATTCATAAACCTAACCTTAAACTATGACCTAGATGAACTTAAGTAACACTATGTTCTAAAGTCCATTTGCATTACACCTTTTTTATTCAATCAAATCACTTTAAAATATTTAAAAAAAAAAAAAAAAAAAACTACTCTCAAAGTCACAATGCAAATGATTCAAAATTACCATATGCGGACTGATAAGGATGAAAAATATGTAGAGAAATGGATCTTGTGTCGTGTAACTTGACAGGACAGGACACACAAACGGAAAATGAAACAAACAAACAAAAGATCGAGATAAATATAAACAGGATAACTTCACTACTGAAGATTTTCATGTGATTAAAGTCGAATTATGTCTGAACACCACAAAGGCAATACACAACACGTTAATTACACATTCATCGTCAATGTAGGTCAAGGCTGGGTCTGTCATGATAAATTAAAAGTAATAAAAAAATATAAAAGAAAAGAATAAGAGAATGTTCAGATGAACAACCCTCACTTCACAATGCATTTCAAACGCCAACGTCAAGGGAATCAAATGCACAAGCTTTTCTCCCCAATGAATTATAAAACTTCATGACATCATGCATTTCACAGGCAACAAGTGATTATAACAGTAAAAAGGCTTGACCACTACAGTGCTGAATATATCCCCCCTCCCTCTGGTGATATCATGGCTGATGGAGATTATCACTTGTTCTCTTGTACACTGACCCTTGGCCAGTCTCTGAAATCTGAAAAGAATTAATGGTTGATGCAGATTGGTGTCTTGTACACTGACTGACCCTTTGTCAGTCTCTGAAACCTCCGCTGAATTCATGGCTGATGGAGATTACCTCCGCTGAATTCATGGCTGATGGAGATTACCTCCGCTGAATTCATGGCTGATGGAGATTAACACGTACATGTCTCTTGTACTTGTCACTGATTCTTGCTCAGTCTTCAAAACCTACAGCGAATTCATGCCTGATACAGATTATAAATTGCCCCTTGGACAACTGACCCTCGGTCAGTATTTGCGACATGGACAGTGTAATATGAAAAGACATGGACAGTGTGAAATGGAAACGACTACTACACTTTCACAGAATAAAATACATATCTAGTTTAGAAACTAATAAAAATGTACCTACCCTAAAGCAAGACGCACCTATTTCTCAGTATCAGAGAACCCTCACCTAAACCTTTGCTTTTTTCTCATACATACTAACTAAGTAAGGAAACTATTACCCATCCCTAAAAGGCGACATCCTTGTATATGTACTCTTATGATAAAAAGTGATGGCTAAATGTGCATTTTATAATGCCAAGGTCGATATAATTTTATATCAACCTTTCTGTGTAGTTTTACATGTGTTACTATAATTACAACTAGCTAGCACTGATAGATTCAGACATGATGATATATATATATATATATATATATATATATATAAAATCAGTAACACTCAGAGCTTTACAGCTGATCACCTGACTAGATCTGCCAGTTGTATGTGATGCAATTGGACTTACAAAACTTTTTTGTTTCATTCATAAAATTCGGAATGTCACGCATGATCACAGGTTTGATGGTGCACCGTGTTATTGCTCGCAGGCAACCCCTGAAGACCTACTATCTATATATATATATATATATATAAGTACAGGCTTACACCAAAATTAGACTTACTGTTTTTCACATTGTCATCAGGGAACTTGATTCATTTCACTCAGGCTAAAACTAATGATCGAGTATAAGTGGACAAATAGTTGACGGTAAATATTCGGATATAAAATCACCATTTGAACATCGGTTCTCAGGTCTAGTGGCATTAATATGTTACACAGCGAAAATTCACTTTGAAATCTATATGTGGCATGAATAGGATAAACTGGGCATGGGTTTATTTTATGATAAAAGTAAATATTTGAATACTTATCTTTTAAAAAATACATTTCAGTTCTACAGTTTACTACAAAACATTCCCTTAAAGTATTACGTTCCCCAAAAGAGGTATTCCTTTGTTCACTTTATTTGTTTTGTTTTCTACCCTATTGACATATTGTAGTTCTTTGCATGCTGTGTGCATTTCCACTTCTTTCAATTTTCTCTTTATTTTATATTCAAGGTAATTACCCAAAACAGAAAAAAAAAAAAAAGCATTGCTAACAGTACATAATACGCCCACAATGAAAAGCGATGCACAATTTATTTGAATGAAGCAATTAACACTAAGCATGCACTATTGGGGTGTGTACGAGGAATATTAGTTGTGTAAAGATTAGTATGTGATTATAACAGTGTATAATTTACAGGTATAAGAGTATACATGGCGATGCATAATGAAATGTGCCTGCATTCAAAAACCTACACAGGGCATAAAGTTATGTATGATTTCTAAAAATAGTAACATTGCCCTACATTCATCAAAAAAATGATGTTGAAATGTTGATTTGTCTTGAGAACACTTTGCAAGGAACAATTCTATGAAGTTATATCAAAATTCATTCATTAAATTCTCACAAAGTGTTGGATGAGCAAAGTTACATAACATTTTTAAAAATAATAACGGTGACCTACATTCACAAACCATGACCTTGACATTCCATTCATCCCAAAGACTAGGTGCAAGGTACAACTGTGTAAAGTTTTAATAAATCTGTTTGCTGGAAAAACTCCGGACAAGCTAAATGTTGACATACAGTTACATAAAATTTCTAATAATAGTAATGGTGACCTACATTTGCATACCATGACCTTGAAATTTGATTCATCTCGAATATTTGTTGCAAGGAACAACTATATAAAGTTTCAATAAAATCTGTTCAGCACTTTGCTTAAAAAGCTCGGGACAAGCTAAATGTTGAAGTATGAATGGACAAATGAATGGACGGATGGACAGGGTGATGACAATATACACCAGCCTATAAAAAAAGAGAAAAAAAAACCCAAACCCAACCCCCAAAACCATGAAAAATCCACTAAAAAGGGGAAATAACTCTTATAAGTGTTGACCTGACAATTTCTGACTTGGTGACATTTTTGTAGGTCTTTGCATGCCGCATTAGCTTCTTTTATTTTCTTTCTATCTATTATACTGTGCAAACTAGAGGTGAGGTGCTTCATGGTTTAAATCAGGATGCTCTAACCAATGAACAATGGAGGCCCCTAAAATGTACTCCTTCAAAGATTATCGGATGTAGGGTCAAAATTTCATTTCCCATGTCAACTTACATTTTATGTAGTTACTTGAATAGAAGAATATAACTGAAATAAAACAAAAGAAAAGTTCTGAAACTTGGTGTTTGTTGGAAACATTTAATTTAATATCAGTGCCACAAAGTTTGACATGAGCTATGAAATTATCCCACAGGGTTCTTAAACATCGCCTTGACTATTGTTTGAAAGATCCACTTTTCACTTATCAACATTCACAAAGTTTTTCAAGTCTCAGATAGGAGCTAAATTGAACCCATGACCTCCAACTTGTGAGATGTTGCTCTATACAACTGTTGAAAGACGTCATTAATATGTTCTAACTAGATCATTCCTTGTTCCTGTATTTAAGTAAGTGTTAAATATATAAACACCCCCTCCCCTCCCTTGGAACATTTAATTTGTTGGTCAATACCGAAACAAGCCCTGTTGGAACCCAAGCTGATTTTGTCATGGGGTAAATTTGTCAGTTTACTTGCAGAGGGTAGGTGGTCTCTTCCAGGGTATGTTTATCTGGGTTCTCCCCTCCACCCCTAAAAAGTAGCCGCCAATGTAAAACGAATAAAATCTGAGATTTTCAGGAAATATATACTTTATATTAATTATAACTTCTTTGAAAAGCACAAGGAAACCTTTCAATACATTTACCTCAGATAAAGTACTCAAAATAAAGCCAGCACCTCAGAAAATATCAACAACTTCATCAGCAGCAGGTGAAAGGGAAGTAACTCAATATAAGCTTTTCATTGTCAATAGTATACAAAGTGTCTGAAGTAAGGAAGTAACAGAACATAATAAAATATATAGAAAAAAGAATCAACAAATAATAGGGAAAATTGTTTGAGAGAGAGAGAGAGAGAGAGAGAGAGAGAGAGAGAGAAAGAGAGAGAGAGAGAGAGAGAGAGAAAGAGAGAGAGAGAGATGAGAGAGAGAGAGAGAGAGGAGAGAGAGAGAGAGAGAGAGAGAGAGAGAGAGAGAGAGAGAGAGAGAGAGAGAGAGAGAGAGAGAGAGAGAGAGACTATGCTTGTTAACACACAGAGATTTTGATATATTTGAGTGTTTTCCAGTCACAATCCTATAAGTAATGTAAACACTGAGCCAGGTATAAGGTTTGGCCCTTTTGAGGCTAAGAGTTTCGTATGCACACCTTCTTCCCATGTTTCTGTGGTCATTTATATCAACACAGTTAACAAGTTTGTCTATTTATACATCAATCTGGGCTCACACATAAAAGCTAGAGAGGTAAACATTCAACTTGAACAGCAAATCAAAGTTCCATCATAATGACAAAACACACTTCACTTTCACTTCTCTGATAGCAAATCTGGTAAAGTTTAAACAATAAGGCCAAAGCTAACTGATTATATCAAAATCCAATAGGAAAGAGGCAGATGGACTTAGGAAACTATGGTGCTGCATGGTATTGAATCTGTACAGAAGTGATGTACCTTTGTGATAACATAAATTGTAAACTGAACATCAAAATGTAGTATGATGTGTGTGCTAGCCTCTATCTGTGTGATGTGTGCTAGCCTCTATCTGTATGTGATGTGTGCTAGCCTCTATCTGTGTGTGATGTGTGCTAGCCTCTATCTGTGTGTGATGTGTGCTAGCCTCTATCTGTGTGTGATGTGAGCTAGCCTCTATCTGTGTGTGATGTGTGCTAGCCTCTATCTGTGTGTGATGTGTGCTAGTCTCTATCTGTGTGTGATGCGTGTTATTCACTATCTGTGTGTGATGTGTGTGCTAGTATCTATCTTTGTATGATGTGTATGCTAATCTATCTATGTGATGTGTGTGTGTGCTAGTATCTTTCTTTGTATGATGTGTGTGCTAAGCTGTGTGTAATGTATGTGTTATTCTATGAGTATGTCTGTGCAAGATGTGTGTGCTGGTATTTGTTTTCTGTATGTACTAGTCTGTGGGTGAAGTGTAATAGTTTGTGCATGTATGTGCTAGTCTGTATGATGTGTGTGCTTGTCTCTATCTGTGTGTGATTAAGTCTGTGTGATGTGTGCTAATCTGTGAATGCTGTGTACTAGTCTACTTGTGATAGTATCTATCTTTGAATGATGTTTGTGTGAATATATGTGTGTTAGTCTGTGTGTGTGCTAGTAGTTTGTGTAATGTGTGTGCTAATCTCTGTGTAATAGTCTACATCTATGTATGTGTGTGCTAGTCTGTGTGATATGAGTGCTAGTCTGTATATGGTATGCATGCTTGTCTGTGTGATATGTGCTAGTCTGTGTGTAGTATGTGCTAGCCTGTGTGGTGTGTGCTAGTCCATGTGATGTGTGTGCTAGTCTCTGTATGTGTGCTAGTCTGTGCTAATCTGTCTTTCTGCATGATGTATGTGCTAGCATCTGTGTATGTGTGCTAGTCTGTCTGTACATGATGTGTGTTGGTCTCTGCCTGTGTATGCTAGTCTTTCTCTGTGTATGATGCATGTGCTAGTTTCCCTTCTATATGATGTGTGTGCTAGAATTCCCTTTGAGTCTCTCTTTCTGTGTATCATGTCTGTGCTGGTCTCTCTCTTTCTGTTTATGATGTGTGTGCTTAAGACTCGTCTGTGTTTGTATGTGCTAAAAATGGCTGTGTATGGTGTACATGCTAGGGTTTGTCTGCTCTCTTTTTCTGTTTCATGTGTTCGTCTATAAATGAGTGTATATATGTGTTACTTTGTATGTATGTGTTCATTGCTTTTCATACAAATTTTTAAAGCTGCATAGCAAAAAAAAAATGTCAAAATTGGGAACTTTTCTACTACTTTAAAATCATCATAATCATGTACTATAAAACTGTAATTCCCTCTTCCTTTGTCTTACAATATCGGTTAAATTATTCAAGTCCTTTTCAGACAAGAAGTGTTTCTTAAATGTGCTTGCAGATCTTTAACACAAAATTCCATTTTGTTGCAGCAAAAAATCAACACATTGAAATAAAGGTTTGTTGATAGTCTGAATATTAAGGTTTCTGCAACAAAATTGCATGATTGATAAATTAGGAAGTCTTAGTCATTTTTATACAAATTTTGCACGGGAAAACTACCCAAATTTTGGCAGAAAGTTTCAGGTATGAAAATCACTGGTGTTGTCTATATATAAGTAACTGTGTGGGAGTCTCTATACATTTGTATGTGTGTGTGTGTGTGTGTGTGTGTGATATATATATATAAATAGAGAGAGAGAGAGAGAGAGAGATAGAGAGAGAGAGAGAGAGAGAGAGAGAGAGAGATTTTAACTAAATGTAAAAACTCTGGAAAACTTCAACCAGTAAAGAGATGACCAATTAGGATATTATAGCTTCTTTACACTGATACAAAATGTATAGTCAATAAAATAATTGAAAAAATGAACAAAAAACCACAAAACCCAGTTACTATAACTATGTTTTTTTGCAATATTTTTACTATTATATTACAAATTCTAATGTAAGACTATACCAGAAAATCGGAAGTATACTAAGCGACCTTCACCATTTGTCCTTGACTACATCAACAGCAGTGACACCATCGGAATTCGGTGTGCACTTTTGAATCAGTATCCCATAGTTCTGCCTGATTTCACTGGATGATAGTATACAAATTAGGTCCATTAATGCTTGTAAAAAATGTCTACATGTATTTGACTGTTAAAGCAATCATCACTTCATCACAATATGCTGATATATATTGGTCAAATTATCATTCCGCTTCAAGTAGAGATTACTGATACAGAATGAAAATTAATATACTTGAAGGTCGTATTAGTTATTTTGCGAGTTATAATATGTTTCATTGAGTCACACAATTTCAGTTCCCCCAGGAAACGACACAATTTTTTTTTCATATTGGGATGTACGGTCTTCCGTTGTGAAGACAATACACTGAGTTATCAGGATTTTGACGTTTTGTATCACAAGTATTTATTCAGATGACATTGTTTTGATTTTAGTGTGAATATAATTTAGTACAATTAAGATATAATTTACATTGAGCACTGAAGAAAAGATTCTGTAAGCATACTTATTTTAGTGTCGATATATACGTACATGCCATATTTACCGGTGGGACACCTGATGTACCGGTAAATTGACCTTCTAAAACGTGTCCCCCTTGGGACACTGATTTTCCATGTAAAATTTGCTTCTTTCCCAGATTCCAACTTTTCCGCAATTTTGTCCACATGAAGTATCAAAGACCTCATACTTTCTAATAAGCAAACATTCGATTATCAACTGGTTAACACTTTTACAGGTAAGTAACCTACGGGCATATTAAATATTAAGGGTGTTAATGACTACGTAAACACTGTCTCGCTGATTGGCAGTCGCAGTCTAAGAGAGTGTGTGTATGTTATGTGATCCATGCTTGGAACATCAATGATTAGAAGCATGATACCAGCCATAAAAAATAGTTATTACAATATCTTACGGTCTCAAAAGATCTTTGTAATTACTTCAACAATATAAAAAAAAAGAATGTATAAGAGACCCAATAGTCGTAAAAATGTGTTTTTTTGCTGTACCCAGTAGTACCAGTTGTGTACAGTTCAACCTCTATATAAAGATCACCTCCCTTATAAAGACTGGTTTTCTTGTGTCCCTAAGGAAGTTGTTATATACAAGTTTCACTGTAGTGAATATCCCGTGCTGGAGATATTCGGCAACTGTACTTATCTTAGTGTACAAAGTGTAGGTATAATATACAATAGAGCGAAAGAGTACAAATTTCAACTTAAGGGCTCATCTTGACTACATTTAATAATTTTTACAAATGTATTTTGCAATACTCACCACCGACGCTAACTGTACCTGGAAAATAAAAAGAAAAAAATTAAGTCAGGAGACATAAACTGTAATATTGATAACGCCACAGCTTGGGGTTTTTTTTGTATTAAAAAAATAAAAACAAAAAAAATTACACTGTCCTGGCACACTGGGGAAAGTATAGAATCGTGCCTTAAGTCACCGGCAAAAAAAGGTTAAGATGGCAGTTGATGGACAATAAAACATGAAATAAAAACGAGTAATTGATGCCTAAACTGTGTTGAATTTCAATCTATCTTTAGTACATGGTATTATCCTACTCGTGATATGCACATACACTGGATGGTACGCTGTCGTCTGCTTTTGCTTATTAATTGGCTAAATGTTTTGGAGATGGCTACAAATCAGAAATAAAAATTGCCTATTGATACCAAAAAATATTATCATACATATGTGAAATGGTGGACAAACTTTACAGTATATTGCCGACTTACTAAAGATAAGACAAGGGACCGATTCTGATGTAATCGTATGTATATATATATATATATGTATATATATATACATATATATATATATATATATATATATATATATATATATATATATATATATATATATATATATATATATATATATATATATATATAAAAGAAACATGGCAGTGTAGAAAACAAGCTTAGAAATGGATGACCACGAATCCTGGATGACAGAGGTGAGCGTTCATTAGTTTGACTAGCATGGACAAACCGCAAGGCCCCTTTAAGTGATTAATTACATTCAAGGACTTTACAGATCCTTACTGAGGCACATGAGGAAAGTAATAAAGGTCAAAGGTGAAATGACCAAATACTGACATCAGGTAAGCATTTTATGACATATTCAAGTTGTTTTTGCAACCGCATAATGTAATGTAAACAAGTAATTATGTCACCATTTTGGCTGTGACTTATGGCACACAACTGTACATTCTATGGCATTATTTGAAGTAAAACATTTCCACTGTTCACCTGTTTGTGTTGATGTTTCTGAACTGGCAAGAGAATTCAAGTCTTATGAAGGTTAAACTCTACATCTTTTGTAGTTCAAACATTAATGATTTAAAAATTCTATGGATGGACAATATTATTAGTTATTAGGTTTGTTACTATATACGTCCACGGGAATATGTCGGGTTGATCACGTTCATGGAAGGCGAGGTGAAACCTTCTTATTAACCTGACATATTCCCATGGATAGTTGGTAAAAAACCTAGTAACTGTTTTATTTTGTTCAGGACCATATTTTTATTTAATAAATGTCTTCAATTTCCACTATTCACAGAATTGTGAATCAGATCATCCACCATTGCCACCATAGAACAAAGGGATGGCAGTCACGTGACCCCTTATATCCAATGAAATGACGACATTCCAGTCAAGAGGCAAAACAAATCAATATAAATTAACAGTGATATACAAGTAGGTAGCTAAACCAAACTCTACCTATGATTAACTGTTTGATAATATACTATCTCACATCCTGACCTAGAAAATACTATCACATCCTGACCTATATATTATCACACAGCCTGACCTAGAAAATACTATCACATCCTGACCTATATATTATCTCACATCCTGACCTAGAAAATACTATCACATCCTGACCTATATATTATCACACAGCCTGACCTAGAAAATACTATCACATCCTGACCTACTACATGTGTATACTATCACACATCCTGACCTGGAAAATATCACATCCTGACCTACTACAGGGATAGAAATTAGCAGGGGCCCAGCAGCCCAGCTGGACTAGTAGAGTGTGTTAGCCCAGGTGGCTACTGAAAATTTGGGGTATATCTTGCACTTTCACAAATTTCAACTGATATTCTTGTAAACTTAGTATACCTTGCTACATGTTGCTAGTGTATGATCTATTTTAAAATATGTTTTCGTAGTTATATTTTTAAAAAAGAATGTTATAGGAAGAGCAAGTTTTTGGGCTTCCAGACATGCAACTGGACTCCTAAAATTCCTGACACATGAGCCTGGATGACAGTCTGGCCTTAATACTATCACACATCCTGACCTAAAATATACTATCACACATCCTGACCTACAATATACTATCACACATCCTGACCTACAATATACTATCACACATCCTGACCTACAATATACTATCACACATCCTGACCTAAAATATACTATCACACAGCCTGACCTAAAATATACTATCACACATCCTGACCTAAAATATACTATCACACATCCTGACCTAAAATATACTATCACACATCCTGACCTAAAATATACTATCACACATCCTGACCTAAAATATACTATCACACAGCCTGACCTAAAATATACTATCACACATCCTGACCTAAAATATACTATCACACATCCTGACCTAAAATATACTATCACACATCCTGACCTAAAATATACTATCACACAGCCTGACCTACAATATACTATCACACATCCTGACCTAAAATATACTATCACACATCCTGACCTAAAATATACTATCACACAGCCTGACCTAAAATATACTATCACACATCCTGACCTAAAATATACTATCACACATCCTGACCTAAAATATACTATCACACATCCTGACCTACAATATACTATCACACATCCTGACCTAAAATATACTATCACACATCCTGACCTAAAATATACTATCACACATCCTGACCTAAAATATACTATCACACATCCTGACCTACAATATACTATCACACATCCTGACCTAAAATATACTATCACACATCCTGACCTAAAATATACTATCACACATCCTAACCTACAATATACTACCACACATCCTAACCTACAATATACTATCACAAATCCTGACCTACTACATAGATATACTATCATACAGCCTGACCTAAAATATACTATCACACAGCCTGACCTAAAATATACTATCACACATCCTGACCTACAATATACTATCACACATCCTGACCTACAATATACTATCACACATCCTGACCTACAATATACTATCACACATCCTGACCTACAATATACTATCACACATCTTAACCTACAATATACTATCACACATCCTGACCTACAATATACTATCACACATCCTGACCTACAATATACTATCACACATCCTGACCTACAATATACTACCACACATCCTAACCTACAATATACTATCACAAATCCTGACCTACTACATAGATATACTATCATACAGCCTGACCTAAAATATACTATCACACACCTGACCTAAAATATACTATCACACATCCTGACCTACAATATACTATCACACATCCTGACCTACAATATACTATCACACATCCTGACCTACAATATACTATCACACATCCTGACCTACAATATACTATCACACATCTTAACCTACAATATACTATCACACATCCTGACCTACAATATACTATCACACATCCTGACCTACAATATACTATCACACATCCAAACCTACAATATACTATCACACATCTTAACCTACAATATACTATCACACATCCTGACCTACAATATACTATCACACATCCTGACCTACAATATACTATCACACATCCTGACCTACAATATACTATCACACATCCTGACCTACAATATACTATCACACATCCAAACCTACAATATACTATCATTCATCCTGAGCTATTATTTACGATAACACATCCCAAACTACTATCAGTTATATGACCCATTCTGATCCAGGTGAAGTGAGGGACTAGTTCTTGAACTGAATCAGTGGATTTGATCAGGACAATGAACAAAACAGCTAAAAGTTTAAATCACATATTTCTTAAACATGCTTATCTGACATTCTTGATTCTCAAAGCAAATGACAGCTCCCTGTACTGAAATAAACCAATATCTAGGTGTAACATCATTTCTCCCTTTAAGCAAACTTGTGCCTACATAGCTGCATGGTTTTAATGCACCTTTGAGTTCCACATCCAATTAAAACAGTTTGTAGTTCTGTTTATATTTTCTTTAATCATGACACGGAACAAGATGGGATAAACAGCTGGGATAACTTTCTGGTTCTTGTGCATGGATCACATGATGCATCATATGGGGTATACACATTGGGATGACTGTCTGGTTCTTGTGTATGGATCACATGATGCACCATATGGGGTATACACATTGGGATGACTGTCTGATTCTAAACTTTAATAAACTTATTATCACTTTCTTTCTGAAAACTTGGGCCTCTGTGGCCGAGTTGTTAGAGCATTGTGCTTTAAACCATGAAGTCTATCACTCCTGGTCAGTGCCGGTTCGAGTCCCGCTGGAACCAAAGCTGATCATTGTGAGAAAATTTGCCAGTTTACTTGCAGAAGGCCAGTGGTGTCTTCCTTGGTACATTGAAATCGGGTTCTCTCGTCCACCATTAAAACTGGCTGCCACCATATACAGTAAAACCTGCTTTAGCTACCACCTGTGTATAAGGACCCCCTGGTCACAAAGACCATTTTTTGACGTCCCCAGCAGTACCATTCGTGTACATATCAGCTCTATATAAAGACCACCTTCCTATAAAGACCGGTTTTCTCATGTCCCTAAGGAGGTCGTTATATACAAGTTTCACTGTAACTGAAAAATTGTTGAGTGTGGCGTTAAACACTATTAGAAAAATTCTAATTTCGGAAAAATCTGAGGGAAATTTATGGTTGTTACATAATAGAAATGTGATACTGCTCTTACATAATCCTCCCTAAAAAAGTGAAATTATGCTAAAAGAAACAATTTAAAAATATAAAACGTCAACATAATTATTATTACCCATTTATATATTAATTGAGCATGAAGATATATTTATTTTGTTCTCCACAAAGCAAATAATTTCTCAATATCAGATTTCAGGGATTGAGTGCCATGTTTTTTTTCTTTTTCTTAATGATGTTAATCAAACACGCCTGTCAACGTAATTCTTAAACCACAAATTAAGGTCATAATTACTATGTGCAACAAATGGAAAAAACAACAACCAAGCAAAAACCTTGGGAGTGTGCTCTTCATGTTGAAAGTGAAAAAATATCTCTCTATAAATAGAAACAGGACATATATACCGTTACTCAAAAGACCTGCTGATTAAGGTAACTTGTTTGTAAAAATCACAAAGTAAATTTTAAAGACAGAAGGGCCTTATTTCTGTACAGGTTCATGTATATATGTTGTAAGTGATGTATATCCCTCTAAAACAATATGCCATACTCAAGATTAATGATAGTAGGTCAGTGCATATGTTTCTTAGAGGAGGAACAGGTTAAATAGGAAAAGGTGAGGCAATTATTTTTTGTTGATTCAGCAAAATATAACATCAAAGAAATTGACAAGATTTTTCTAATTCATTTCCGCATTGTTTCTTTCTTTATGGAGGTACCAGACAATAAGTTGTCAAAGTTGAAATACTGTGAGACAGAAAAATACATTTTGGACATTAATTTAAGTGTTACCTTAAAAATATACATGCTATAAATATATCAAATCAGTTTCAGACAGCCAGAAGATTTATTTTTAGTAAACTACTGCATGAAATTGACATAAATCACAAAAAAATAAAACTAGGTTCATGCGTTTATATCAAATTTTTTTTTTCAATTTACTTCAAACTGGGTTATGTCCATATGTATGTACAGTAAAACCTCATTATAATGTCCCCAATTCATTTGCCATCTCACTTAGCACCACATATTTTGACAGTCCACTTTTCCCTATAATTTCATTTAAGGTTTCCTTCAACCAATGACCAAACCCCCTTTATAATGCCAAAATTTGGCAGTATAACGAGGTTTTACTGCACACACACACACACTATATATATATATATATATATATATATATATATATATATATATATATATATATATATATATATATATATATATATATATATATATATATATAGTATATATCTTCCCTAATATACTGCCATTTTTTGTTTTCTTTAGTAGGTTTGGTGATATATCTTGGTTCACTCATGGCCTCATTGAAATCTTTATAATCTGCGTAAATATGTACAAGAGTGAGAACAAGACACTGATTACATGTACATGGTTGACTTTTTATTGATCTATATCCAATATACATCACATTCACGATGATATTTACTGATAATAAAATTTGTAAGTGAATGTTCTGTACAATGTACACAGTCACATACTAAAACACATCAAATGTACATATCATCACGGTTTAAAAAAGTCAGTGATCTTCAACTGCTTTGCATTCAATGAATTACGGGACCGCAGGATTCTCTCATGTAACTGACCTGCTGTAGTTATGACACTTTCCTCTGAATTTTTTAAACCCTCCAGATATCGTATGACAATGGCCATCGCTTTTTTTGCCTCTGTAAATGTCACAGTCGGTGAGGGAGGGTCATCGTCATCGTCGTTACACTCAAATTCAAGGTCCTGACCTCCAACAGATTCCATTACAGAATCATCTTTGATCGTCTCAAAATTATTACAGTGCACATCACTGTTGACGAATTCACTGACAGTAAGGCGCGTATCATCGTCCAAGTCCAGACCATGACACACACGGTCAAACATTGACAAAATTTCATCATCAATTCCGTTGTCAAGCACACTTTGATCACTGTCTGGACATGGGATAATACCACTTAGCTTAAAGCAATTATCAATGGTCTCTGGTGTAATGTTATCCCATGCTCGTTTCACGTATCGAATAGCGTCATTGAGAGGAACATAGGGGATGCTTCCTGTATTAATACAGTCTATGAGATGACGCAACTGCATTTTCCGATATTGACTTTTGAAACACTGAATGATCCCTACATCAGGTGGTTGAAGGTGGCTGGTGGTTGTTGGTGGCAGAAATAGAATTTTTACATTTGACATAGACACATCGCTATGGCTAGGTACATTATCCATAATTAGGAGTACGTTGCGATTTTGAAGTTTCATCATGTGGTTAAATTTATGCAAAAAGTCATCGAGTATGAGCGCGTTCATCCTAGCTGTTGAATTGGCTGTGTAATCCACATACAAATTAACATTAAAATTTCTGAAGCAACGAGGCCTCAATGACTTGCCAATGACAAACGGCTTCAGTTTATGCGATCCATCAGCATTACATGTCAGAGCAACTGTAATCCAGTCCTTCAATTTTTTCACACCGTCACCAGACTCACTCGTAGATAGGGAACGATCTGGAAGAAGCCGGAAGAATAGCCCCGTTTCTTTGACATTATAAATGTCTTTCAATTCATAATGTTCCATTGCTTCCTTAGCTTTAGCTTGATTAATAACAGATATGCGAGTCCGGTCAATATCGGGGGTCTCACCCGGAATATTTCGGCAGGATAACCGATGACGACTTTTAAAACGGGTGAGCCATCCATTAGAAAATTTAAAGTCGGTTATCCCACATTCATCTCCAATTTGTTTTGCTTTTTCACGCAACATTTCATCTGTCACCGAAATGTTACTTGCACATGCTTTTGACAGCCACGAAAATAACTCTTTTTCCATGTCACTGTGGTGAGCACTTCTGTGACGCTTTTGCAATGGATTCCCACATTCATCCAACTCATATTTTTGTGATATAATATCGCCCACTGTTCGCCGTTTCACTGGTTTTTGCCACAAAGTTGTAAAATAATTTGATAACTCCAGCTGTGTACATTTTGGGTGTCTCGTATGGTACTCAACAATATCTCTCTTTTCATCAAGAGTTAAAATTGTCCGTTTGCGAGGTAATGCCATTTTGTAGTCTATATTTCCACTGTATAAGATTTCTCGTTTACAACTCACTCTGCCAAACTCTAAATCAGCTAGGGATAGTTAAAATTGTCCGTTTGCAAGGTATTGTCATTTTGTAGTCTATATTCCCACTGTATAAGATTTCTCGTTTACAACTCACTCTGCCAAACTCTAAATCAGCTAGGGATAGTTAAAATTGTCCATTTGCAAGGTATTGCCATTTTGTAGTTTATATTCCCACTGTATAAGATTTCTTGTTTACAACTCACTCTGCCAAACTCTAAATCAGCTAGGGATAGTTAAAATTGTCCATTTGCAAGGTAATGCCATTTTGTAGTTTATATTCCCACTGTATAAGATTTCTTGTTTACAACTCACTCTGCCAAACTCTAAATCAGCTAGGGATAGTTAAAATTGTCTGTTTGGGAGGTATTGCCATTTTGTAGTCTATATTTCCACTGTATAAGATTTCTCGTTTACAACTCACTCTGCCAAACTCTAAATCAGCTAGGGATAGTTAAAATTGTCCATTTGCAAGGTATTGCCATTTTGTAGTCTATATTCCCACTGTATAAGATATACTGTTTACAACTCACTCCGCCAAACACTGGAGAGCTAAATTTAAATCAGCTTTGGACAATGTGAATACAGCAGTAATTATCAACAACCTGTACTGAACACTGTTAACATGCATATACCTCTGGCAATTCACCTGGTCTGGCGATATGGTTGAGGGGATTTATTATGCATCAATGACCTTTTGTACTTGAGAATATCAGCGGCAGATGGCAGTATGTGAGTAAGGCATTATAACAGGATTTATGTAAGTGGAAATGATAAGCACGTGTTGGGCGTTATAACAGAGGGCAGTATAATGCAGAGAACTGTATAAACACAGACACATGAACAAACACACACACACACACAGACAATCACAAATCTCCTTTATTGGAACGTACACAGTACAAGGAATCGCTGTAATCTGAACATCATTAAATCTACATAATTGATATTTGTGCTGTTGTACTATACATGACAGCAAATTTTCCCACACTCTTGATGTATCACACCACTTGTATTAAATGCTTTTGGTGTGAGTGTATGTACATGTATGCAAGTATGTGTAAAAATATTGACGTGACTTTCCTAGTCTGTCTAACATGTCTTAATGAATCAATACAGCGCTGATTCGTCAGATTCATGTGACGAAAGATTATAATTGTACAGGATTATATCTAAGATGACCTATTAAAATAAAAATTACAGATTGAGAGAATGTTTGTCACATGCAGAAGGTTGCAGGTGTGTTTACCTGGCTGGCACATACCTGTGACTTCCTAATGACAGGTTCTGGCTGTCAGACTCTTCTGTTACTTATCATTTTATTTTTATATCTAACAGCTAATATGATTGGTCTCAGGACATGAAATGGACACTTAATCGTATTTCTGCATCCACACCAAATATATTTTGTATATTGATTGATTTCAATGGCATCAGAAAATATTGATTTGGTTGATGGGACTGCTGGCTTAACCCATTTATCCCCAAAAGACACATTTGGACTGTTCTAAGACATTGATTGAAAGAAGAGTCCATTGTTTATCAGGGTTGACTAGATAAAATTAAACATGGAACAGAAATCTGACAATGTAATTTTTGTAGGTTTCAAGTCAAACAAGTAATTCCAAAACTGCATTTGACTTGCATGATTATGCACCTCACCAAGTCACTCACTTAACTGTATTTCAAAGTGCACCTAGTGCAATGATGGCAGCCATTAATTACTCTTTATTTTTGTAATACATGTATTAATAAATATATCCAAAATATAGTTCATTAAAAATGTTTGTGTTTCAAAGACTTCATTTTATGTGGGAAAAATGATGAAAATATGGAAAACTTGTGCATTATTGCAATACAGTGAAACTTAAATATAACGACCTCCCTAGGGACACAAGAAAAGCAGTCTTTATAGGGAGATGGTCTTTATATAGAGGTTAATTTGTATACAAATGATACTACTTGGGACAGCAAAAAAACAAACAAAACAAAACAAAAAAAAACATACAAAAGAAAAAACACAAATAAATAACATTCCTCCCCCCCTCCCCCAAAGTTGTTGTGACCAGGTGGTCTTTATACACAGTGGTTGCTAAAGCAGGTTTTACTGTAAATGCAAATGAAGCAGTTTTTCCTCTTTTTTATTCATTCATGTGAAAACTCAATTCACACACAGATTATCAATTTCATTCCTTGAAGCACTTGGCAGGTACAATCAGTAAATGCAGTGGGTCTCTGAGACCAGCATTAAAACTGGGTTCCATGGCACATTTGGTATGAAGTAACATGTCAAAGAAATCGCATTGCATTGACACAAGACTTTTTAACAGGTCGCAAATTAATTGCACGTCACCTAGGGATGGTCAAGTCTCAACCAGCTGTATTAAACAATCTCAGATCTATGATATAATCAGGATATGAACCTGAAACCATCTACAGGTGACTCTACAGGTGACTCTCGATACCTCAGAGTCCATGAGACCACCAAAAAACTTTGAGGTTTCAAGAGTAAAACCTGCTATAGCAGCCACCTCTATGATAACCTGTTTATATAGGCCAGTTTTTTCAAGTCCCTTGACTGCATACTTCATTTTAATTGAACCTGTGTATAAGGATCACCTGCACATAATGGTCAATATTTTTCTGGTCCCTTGGGTGGCACCTGTATACAGGTTTGACTGTATATATATATATATATATATACACACACACACACACACACACACAAACACACACGATATATATTGTTGCAGCAGCCTACTGTACCACTTGATATAACATTTAAAATACCACATGGCTGTGACACTTGTTACTGTCTTTTACTTGAAATTGTTGTCTATGACGTGTCTTTATTCAGTTAGTATGTTTTCATTGATCTTAATTAATTTGCCATCCAGTCAATCACTACTTGATTAGGCAAAGGCCAACTTTTGACCTGATTATCAAAACACCTTTTGTTTAATCTTCCAGGCAAGGATACCGATGTCGTTCTGGCTTACGGCATTGGCTTTTATGAATTCACCGATAATTACTCATACTTCCAGGTTTCGAGAGTCAAATACAAAGGAATATACAAATCCGGACTTCAAATCGACTTCAAGGTTTCAAGAACTTCGAGGTTTTGACGTTCGAGAGATTAAGAGTTATTTTACTTAATTTATGAAGGAAAAAAACTGGAATCTGAACAAAACTTTGAGGTTTCAAGAACTTCGAGATTTTGACGTTCAAGCCATCGAGATTACCTGTACTTACAGATGGAAGCCAATATATTGTTGAATAAAAATTTCTTCATCAGTTTCTGTTTGTTTTGTTAAACAGGTCTAGTAGCCACATATATCTTAGTTTTTATATCCTTTTGTATTTGCGGAATGCATTTGTTCCTCAAGTTTGCTTTTGTATTCATATTCAGATGACAAATTATGTCTAAAAATTTTGAAAAGTATCAAACAGAATCAAAAGAAAATTTCCTTTTCATCTACTACAAGTTAAGTATCACAGAAATAAATCACAATTTTCTCTTTCACACTTATTTTGATGCTATGCTTCTTATTTATTATGCACCGAAAAAAGGAAGTGGAGGTACATTGTCTTAAAACGATAGTAGGTCATAAGATCATCCACTGACGAAAACGCTTTGTTTACATATTTGTCCATGACCTATTTAACTCATCAACCCCTGAAAAACAATGGACTCTTCTGTAAATCAGTGACTTTGACCAGTCCAAATGAGTCTTCGGGGTGAATGGGTTAAGTCAGTATTGTGGGAGTGGCAATATAAATAGTTATATAATGGGTATTTCATTGGAAGTTTACCAATAGGAGTTCAAGAAAAAATGGGGCAAAGCAACAATTGGCTAGGGTGTGGAGCAGTGCACAGTTATTGGATATTTCAGAGTATTTATTATAAAACAGATATTTTCTTTGCAGAAAATAAAAAAAACATTCCATATCTACATATTCACAGCAATTTGTCACTGTAGTAGCAAGAGTTGATTACACACAAGAATTAGGCATATTTTATATCTCACCCCTACCCGCTTTGTCACTAAATGCAGTTTCTAGACAGATATACACTAATTGAATATAACAAAATCAAAATCCTATTTAAAGAAGGTGTAATTGCAACAGTGACCATTACAGGGCGCGACCCCCCCAAAAAAAAACATAGCAATCAAAACATGCCTACACAGCTAAGTCTGATAATGTTAAAATTTAGACCAATGCATTGATTCCAATGGCAACAAAACCCATACAGCTGAATTTGCAGCTTGGTTTCTATAGCAACAAAACCCATAGTTGAATTCACAATCTCTAATACCTCATAATACCAAATTTCATACAAATTGGACATTGAAATTTAAAAACCAATCAGAAGCCTCGGATTGGTTCCCATAGCAACAAAACCCATACATTTGAATTCACAAACCCTTGATACACCGTAATCCCAAATTTCATACAAATTGGACAATGTTGAAATTTTGACTAATCGGAAGCCTTGGATTAGTTTCCATGGCAATGATACCCATACAGTTGAATTCGCAATTCTTTAAAACCCCATAATACTGACTTTCATACAAATTGGTCCAATCAGAAGCCTCGGATTGGTTTCTTTGACCAATCAGAAGACTAGGAATGGTTATATATACATATAGAATATTATAATAACAAAACCCATACCACTGAATTCACCATCCCTTAAGGATGATCCCCTATTAAGGAATTCTCATGGATGTATGTGTGCAAACCTAAAAATTCTTTCCTTTTTCACTGAATAAACCTAACACGTACTAATTTAAAGCTAAAAAGCAGGTGATATCCATATTTTAATTTTTTTTATATTGATGTAACATTGATGTATAATTTCCTTACAAAACTGTACAAAAAAGAATTCAATGAATTCATATTTGACACCATCAATTTTGACATATTAACTAAATTTTGGGCATTGACTGATACATAAATGAATTTGTTGTTGTTGTCAAAACAATGACTTTTTTTTAAAATAAGCACAATTTATAGCATACGAAGCTCTAATTAGCAGAACAGTAGCCTGTCTGGGGTATCCTATAATGTATTTTGGCATAGGAAAATATAGGTCAATTGCATAAATAAATAGATATAACAAAATAAAAATGTGTGCAAAACTAGTTTAACAGGTTTCCTTCATTAATACAACATAAGATATGTTGTATAATAAAAAGAAATAAATATCTTTACATATTAGATTTCAGTATATCTGGCTTAGTAGCATCCCACCCCCCTTGTTTCCCCCCAGAATTTGTGCCTATATACAATATAAAGTGCAATGGTGAAATAAAATGTGTGCAAAACTAGTTTAACAAGTTTGTTTTATTAATACAAGTTAATATATGTTGTTTGAAAAAAAGAAATAAATATCTTTACATATTAGATTTCACTATATCCGGCTTAGTAGCATCCCACCCTTCTTGTTTTTCCCCAAAATTTGTGCCAATATACAATATAAAGTGCAATGGTGAAATAAAATGTGTGCAAAACTAGTTTAACAAGTTTGTTTTATTAATACAAATTAATATATGTTGTTTGAAAAAAAGAAATAAATATCTTTACATATTAGATTTCAGTATATCTGGTTAGTAGTATCCCACCCCCTTGTTTTTTTCCCCCCTAAATTTGTGGCAAAACACAATATAAAGAGCAATGGTTAAGTAAGTATATGTGTAAAGGTCATCTTATAGATTTCTTTTATTAATACAATTTGTTGTATGTTGTTTAAACAAGAGAAACAGATATCTACCCATGTTATTTTTCAGTATATATGGCTTAGTAATATCCTCCCTTTTAGAAAAATAGTATTGGCACATTGCCAATACATGATATAAAGAGAAAAATCTAAAAATTTCTTTGTTTTGACGAATCAGTGGCCTTTATTTTGTTACCATAGCAACTGACACTTTCATAACATCCCCCATTGAATTTGTAATATGAAAATACCCTATAGTACCATTTTTCATGAAAATCTGACAATATGAAAATTTTGGCCAATCACAATCTTTTAGTTTGTTACCATGGCAAACAAACTTTCTGTAACATCTACCATTGACTTCATCTTACCAAAATACCTTGAACTGCTTTTTTCATTAAAAATATATTATCGAAATACCGCTTCATACTTATTTTCAGCAAAATCTGACAAAACCAAAATTGTCGTACTTCAAGAGTTATCTCCCCTAATGTATCGATGACCCTAATTATCAAATTTCGTCGAAATCGGAAAAGTTTCTGAATAGGCCAAATCTTAAAACATCCACAGAATGCATCCACAAGTGGAGGTGCACATCTTCAATATATATACAAGTTTCAACGTTGTACGTGGACAACTGATTACACAAAATTTTCCCCGCCTTTACGCCCCCTCACCAGGCCGACACGTTGTGCAACCCAGCCAATAATCAATACAAAATCAATGAATACTGATACATAATGTATTGAGATGTATAATCATGCACATGCTGGCATAATTTTGATTCAATAAAAATTCCAAATGGTCATTCTCATATCTTGACCCATGTCCAATTTGTTATTTTCTATGAAAAACAGTGAGGCCTGTTTTTGTTGATCTATATACACAAGTCTAACCAAATGTGATAAATTGTTTTTTCGGTAATAGTTTTGAAGGCTTTGAAATATTCCAGGGTCAAAAAAAAATAATAAATAAACAAAAATACAAAATAAGGCACTCAAAGCATGTACCTAATCCATTTTTTCTTGATTTTGTAGAGGTAAGCAGGGGTGGCAATATAATTAATGAGGGCCAATATACTTAGGTGTTACTGAAATTATTTCAGGAATAAAACTAATTCTTAACCCATGTTATAAAACAGACCTTTTCAGGATAAATGCATTCCAGCTAATTTCACTTGCACACATAAACTCTGAAGAAGTTTTATTCCCCCAAACAAATTGTACCCAATGAAAGAGAAGTCATACACATTTTCAATGTGTATGACTTGTCTTGGGTACGAAACATTTTGGGCACGACACTCCTTGATGCCGTCCGAAACTGTTTGTGCCGCAGGAGAAATTAGTAGGAATGCAGTTATCGTAAAAAAGTCTATGTATAAGCATCCTGGTGCCATTTAGTATTTCTCCGTCCTCTTTGTCAAGTTGGGGAATTAGCTGTTAACGGTACTGCACTCGCTTTCATGTTGTTATAGTAAAATGTCATCCTTGGTTTGCATATATATATATATATATATATATATATATA
This sequence comes from Atrina japonica, assembly GCA_030159075.1. Classification (NCBI taxonomy): domain Eukaryota; kingdom Metazoa; phylum Mollusca; class Bivalvia; order Pterioida; family Pinnidae; genus Atrina; species Atrina japonica. Next base: position 892,052 of record BROG01000009.1, read on the forward strand.
TATCTAGTAAATATGTAGTCCTTGCACAAGCATCCCAGGAACAGTCGAAAATATATACACAGATTTATGCAAATTTATTGTTCCATGTTTTATATAACAATATATACAAAGGTATAGAATGTGTAAACTATTTTAAGTCACCACTGTTTTACTCTTGCAACACTTTCTGTTCGGCCACCACCTAGTGGTCACCTGAACTTATGTATTGTATTATACACATCACCGACCTATATTATATCACTTCTCACGGTGATATTTGTACCAAATTCTGAGGACACTGGTGTGACCATTTTTATAAGTGGAAAATATAAAAACAAGTTCCGGCACTTATTGTACACATCTGTACAAATGCATCTGTGACTGACAAAATTAGCTCGGATACGGATTTAGCATTGTGATTTCATTTTCAGATGTAAAATATGTGAAATGGTTAGAAAGACAGAATTTGTCACATGTACAATCTGACATGAGATGTAGACATTCTTTAAATGGTCTTGTTGTCCCTGTTTTTTGTATCCAATATTAGTAGATATCCTACATAATGTTAACTCACTGGACATATCCGGTATCCATGTTAAATATATATCAAATTTTGAAGAGAGATAAAATTTGCTTGTTTTTTCAATGGAAATCCTTATTTTTCCATTGAAAATGCAAGCTTGAACCAATAACAACATCAAAAGCAACAGCGACAACAACTGATGTTATAATGTGTACACCTATCTAAATAATTTCTTTCAGCAACCTGGCAAATGTAGTTTATTATACAAGTGATATTTTCTGTTAATCAGGGTGTCTGTGACTTTGACCTTTGACCCCATGACCATGGAACTTTGTCACAATCATCCTTAGCTAATTTCTTGCACTTTTCTATGTGTACAAAGATTTAATACATTTTGAGTTACTCAAAAAATCAATCATATGAAGCATCTGTTGATGGTTTTGTATAGGAGATTTTGATTTTGATTTCATACCCAAACTTACTAGATACTGACTGAACAAAAATGTATACCAAACTTGAAAGAAATCTGATCATTGGTTCATGAGAATATTTTAAATTTTTCTTGAACTAATGATAATTGAGACAAAACCTGCAAATGCCTAAAGGATTGGGGAAGTGATTTGGTTTTCCCCTTCTATAACTGATGTACTGTATATGCAGATGAACTAGCTATTTGGGTGAATCATTTTACCTCAGATAAATATGTGATTTAATTGGTGGTGAAAGGAAATTTATGTGTGGCAGGAAATTCTGATGTGGCACATACATGTAATCTTGATTACCCTAAAGACACATTTGGACCGATGTGAGTCACTGATTTACAGAAAAGTCCATTTTTTCAGGGGCTGAGGAGTTAAATACGCAATGATGACGATTCCTGATATATCAATATATACACACATACATTGATAATTAAATGATAATTAAATTATTAAAAAATAATTAAATTATTAATTAAATGATAAAACCTGAGCTGTGTACAAGACAATATATGATTAAAAGTGAACAATCATACTCCAATATCAACATTTTAAAACGAACGGCCCACTCAGGAGTTAATCCTAACCAGTCGAAAAATGCACATCTCAGCACGTAGATCGAGTGGGAGGGCTTACCTGTCAGTAAAGGTATGCTAGCATTACCTAGTTTACCACCTGTGTTCCTGGTATTCCTGACCTTTATGTCAAAGATGTGTCCAAATTCCATCTTAAGATGTATGACCATCAGCAAGTGAAAAGTCAACAAAATGACTCAGGGACTTGGATGGATTGACAAAAGCATTGTTTGGTTTACAATTAATATAATACATATGATTAAGTATATCAAGTATTAATTTTTCTTTCTATCTTTTACTTCTTTCTTTTATTTTTTATTGAACAAAATACAGGTAATAAGAGGAACATAGTGATTAAAGGGGCATTTGCTGTGTTTACCGAAAAAAAAAAAATAAAAAATTTAATTTTTTCTCTTTTTACTTCTTGTACTTGATGTATAATAATAACAAATAAGAACTACACACAGACATAAAAATCTTATATTCCTATATATTGTATATATTTTGTGAAAATAAGGTCAGGTCCAGTGTGGTAGACATATACAAATACATTGTAGTAAGGTTGAGTCAATTGCAATTGAAAAGTGCCAAACCTGGGTTTCTGAAGCAAAATTCACCAAATAATACAGAAATTTAAGAATTTTTATCCCTGTGTATATCTCTTTTTTGTTATTGTATAGCAATCTAAGTAGTAAAAAAGGGGGAAAAAAACCAAACCACAGCTAATGTCCCTTTAACACATACACACACACACATATAAACACACACATACACACACACACACACACACACACACACACACACACACACACACACACACACACACACACACACACACACACACACACACACACACACACACACACACACACACACACACACACACACACACACACACACACACACACACACACACACACACACACACACACACACACACAGAGTAGATCTTTGATGAGTCGAACTTCAATGAGTCAAATTTCTCGATGTTTCAAAGTATTGACAAAGTCCCAATGATTTTGTTATTTAACGCTACTTATAAACATTTTATAATTCGAACTTCTATGAGTCGAATTTCTCGATATTTCGAACAAATTTTAGGGCCCAATTCTATAAAAACAACTAAAATTCGTACATATAAATCAAAGTCCAAATTTACATGTGTATGAATGATAATTCTTGTCCTTCTAATAAACACTCAATGTTTCAATTTCTCGAATATTAGGTTAAATGTAGCACTAATTATTACTCATAATGACCGTATACGTGTCTTAAATGGTTTAGAAACAGTCATATGCACCTTATAGCACCTGTAAAACTCAAAATTGTACAATTCTCAGTTACCATCCATGAGTTGAAGTCCCGATGTTACAAACTTTTCTTGGTGGTCCTTTAAACTTCGACTCATCAAAGTTTTACTGTATATAAATTGATGTTAGATCAGTGTGCATGACTAGGAGAATAAAGAAACGACAAACAATTTTATTTCTCAAAAACCATAATTTACAACAACACTAGAAAACTTAACTGAAATCCATGGGAACAAACTTTCCAGAAATTAGATGTTAGTGTTGAATTGTGATGACTTGAACACGATTTTTAAGTTGATCATGTATATTTATATACAGGTGTATTTGATATGATTCAAAAGATTATACGCCAAATGACTTACGATCACAAAAAATCAAAACATACAGGGAAAATTATATAAGATGCAGTAAATATAAAAGATGAGGTGAAAATCTGAATGGTAGAATAAAAAAGCGAGATTGCTGACAGCGTGAGAAATCTAACAATGTAACCTAAGTACAGTCTAGTCTGTTAGATAAGAGATCTTTTGACGGGTGATTCCAGAGAGGCCAAATATGAAAGGTGGTCACATCAGTCAGGTGACCAAATTCTTTGACCTTCAAATATCATATTTATATAAATTTCAACATTTGTTTCACATATTTTGACATTACATAAATTTTTAATTTTGCAGAATCTACTTATAAACGTGGTGTATTACAAAATGTGGGATGATGGGTATAATTTTGAATAGTGTTTTATACCACATTCAATAATTTTCCAGTAAGGTATATGGTGGTGGCCAATTTTTAATGTGGAGGACAGAACCCAGTTAAAGTGTACCCCCCCCCCCCCCCCCCCAAAGAGACCACTGGCCTTCTGCAAGTAAACTAGCAAACTATCTCACAAAAGTGAAAGGTACAAAATCAACATTATATAAAGCTGTCAGCAGCAATTTAAGGCATCATCCCTCAAGATAGCAAAGCACTGACGGTAAATACAGTCGCTCTCAGCAGCAGGGTGATCTTTCAAGACAGGTATCACTGTTTAAGAATCTCCTAAAGTATCTTACATTCTTTCACTCTGTTTCACCCCATATTTCTTTACTGGGGGGGATGTAAATTGGAAAACAGATATAAATGTAGGTAATATTTTTGCAATAAAAAGAACCATTTTATGAAAGAAAACACTTAAAAACAAGAATTTATTAATTTCCATGAAAGAGAATCTTTAATGTGTTTTTCTTATATGCATATGAACAGGTCTTTACATCTTATTCAATTTCCCGAGATATCATCATGAGATGTTTTAAACTTTCAGAAGGTAAAAATTCGTCAAGTATTACGTAAATATAAGAAGTCGCTAAAATCAGGTTATTTATACAAGGAAATGTTTGTACAGATGTTTTTTTTTTTTTTTTTCCAATTTTCTTTATTATTGTTTTACATCCTGCCAAGAATTTTTCACTTATATGGAGATGTCACCAGCTTTAGGAGAAGTGCTACAAATTCTGACCTGTGCTATGAACTGACGTCAATGCAGTGAGGGATCTTTTATGTGCCACGCCTTCCCTGACACGGGACCTTGGTTTTTATGTCTCGTCAGAAAGACTTATGATATACACAAATATGCAGGTCGTAAGATACAGGCTATCTTTGAATACAGTTAATTATTTCATGGGGAGTTTTACTGTCTGAAGTGATATAATACAGATATGTGGGTTTTTTTTTATTTACCTATCAATGTATAGACACTTTCAATGGTCAATCAGTACCACACAGATGTAACATTTAAAATCTTTCTTTTTACCTTAACTTGTTTGTCTTGTGATTGATATATATATATATATATATATATATATATATATATATATATATATATATATATATATATATGAACAAATGACCAACAAAACTATTCATTATTAATTTATAAACAGAAAGGTAAAATCATGTCGATTCACTAACACTAACTTTTACACAAGAGAGAGGGAAGTATCTCCTTATTAGGACCTCAGATTTAAACAGGTATTGGCTTACCTATTTATGCTACGCCTTACTACAGGTATTTCATTCATAACGTTTATACCTGGGCTGTCTTTTACCCAATGATGAATGAACTGATAGCAATGATTCAATGCCAAAGGTTAAGGGTGAATGGCGGTGACTTCATTCATAAAAATCACATCAAACTTTTCTATTTAGATCAGACAGTACTGTCTTTGTTAAAGATACTGTAGGAATGCTTTTTCAAGTTTTCAATCTTTATGTTCCCATACATAACTGATCTTGGGCGAGTGAATGTTTTAAAGTTTGCACTAGATTGCCGTATGTTTGCATTAAAATACAAAATCCTGGAGATTTAAGATGAATTTCTATAACCAGGTTAAATCTAGTTCAAATATTGACTTTCAAGTACTGTTGTTCATTAAGAGGGGGAAAACATTTTGCTGACACAGCAGTTTAGGGTTGTGCATAAATAGAGAAAAATGTTACACAATAAAGTGATACAAAGTGATATCGTTTTGACCGAGATATTACGTATGACTACATATGTAACGACGACATGTTAGTCAACAATTAAATAACATATCATAGATATTCAGTACTTACAGAAAAATAAATAAATAAATAAGTAGATGTTACTAAATGAAAAATAAATAAATAAATAAATAGATGTTACTAAATGAAATCATTATTAGATATATCTATAGAAGTGCCAGATATCATTCATTCCAAATCTGTAATATTTTTTTTCATCTAAACACATCCACAGTTAATATACATGCATCTCCGAGACACCATTTTTGTGCACTTACGACTTCTTGCACAATAAATATAATGTAAAAAAATAAATAAACCAATACTAATGATTATCAACTACTTTAATTAATCACCTGGAAATAGCGAAAATACCAAGAATATCGGGAATAGAAAACCTGAATGCAGGGTTATTGATGAGAGGGAAAATAGATGGTCGGGGGATATCATAGAAATTTATCCTGTTATACTTCAATAATTAAATAAATAAATAGATAAATAAATAAATAAATAAATAAATAATAATAAAAAATAAAATCATTATTCTATACATTAAAAGTAAGATATACTTTATACTTTGCATTCACAATCTAGAACTAAATTTTTAACATATTTATCATATCATTATTATTTATTTATTTTTTCAATGTTATTTTCCCACCATTTTCGAAATTAAGATATTTTTCATTTGCATCTAGATTTGAATGACCTCAGTCAATAAATGTTCATCTCTTAAGTTATTATTTGCTATCTAATAATAATAAATATAAAATTTACATAAACATTTTCAAAATACAATTTCTTAACATATACCTCTTCATAATATAGGAAAAAAAAACTTTCTGCAGGTGCATATATTTGAGAAATAAAACTTTTGAAAAAATTATTTCAATATTCTGACAAATGTGATCTTGGTTCAAACACAGTATTTTTTTTTATGAGTAAATAAAGGTGTAGACGATTATATTATGATATAACAATGCAGAAGAAATAAAAAACATGACATCTACATTTGCAAATTTATGCAAACTTTTTACGACTCTTTGATTACATAATAAAGAATAATTATTGTAATGGTTTATCAAAAAAAAATCACCGGTGGTATATTTTACTCAGTGCAGTCCAAATTATTATGCCGTGAAAAGACATAAAAATAGTACCTTATCCCTCTAACTTTATAACCTCTAAAACAGGAAACTCATGACATGGAATTGTATAAAAAGTAGACATTCTTATATAACAGCTGTCTCTTCCTCTCTCCCTACCCCTCTCTCTGACACACACACACATACCCACACACACACACACACACAAACACAAACACAGAGTGAAACTTGTAAATAACAACCTCCTTAGGGACACAAGAAAATTGGTCTTTATGAGGAGGTGATCTTTATATAGAAGTTGATTTGTACACAAATACAAATGGTACTATTGGGGACAGCAAAAATTATCTTTGTGACAAGATGGTCTTTATACACAGGTGATTGCTAAAGAAGGTTTTAATATATATATATATATATATATATATATATATATATATATATACACACACACACACACACACACACACACATATACATACACACACACATATACACAAATGTATATACACACACACAGTCGATTCCACTTATTTGCATATCTGATAATTGCATATTCCGATTTAGTGCAGAAGAACTCAAAACACAAAACCATTTCCTATCTCTTATATGTTAAATATTCCTTTTAATTGCATAGGTTAAACCAAGAATTCCTGTCAATCGCATAAAATATTCCCCAAAATGGGGCAAAATGTACTGATTATGGTAAAAAGTTATATGTGGAAATACTATTTTAATAAAAATGAGACCATGTTTTATAAAAATTTTGCTTTTATGACATTGTTTTGCCCTAATGCTTAATGAGTCTCAATTACTAGTGTACCCGGGATGTTTATAATGGTATCATATATATAAATGAAAGGATTCGATGAACAAGAATCATTATTATTTAATGAACAAGAATCATTATTGTTCACTAAAACACACTATTCCTGTTAATTGCATATTTCTGTTATTTGCATAATTTTCTCTGACATTTTGACTATGCAATTAACTAAGAGGAATCCAATTTATATATATATATATACTATATAAAGTCCAAAAAAATAAAATAAAAAACTTCTTGTCATTCATTGGATGATATATGATCTATATTCTGCATCTTTTTGGATTACCTTAGGGTATGACATATACCCTATTATGATGCCAACTTTATAATCTCTAAAACTGGAAACTTATCATCTGGATGTATTATCTCTCTCTCTCTCTGACCCCCCCCTTCTCTCAGTGAGATATATATCAAGTGAAGAGACGACCAATAACAGCCTTTTTTTCATTTGCATGACAATTTTTTCTTTCACGATAAAAAAATGGACACTTAAAAAAAAAAATGTCAACAAGCAGCTTCAAGGTTCACATTTAGGTGCATAAGACATTTTTAACAATCAGTCAACAATCAACTTGATCTTCCATTTTCTGAAAATAAGTTTAATCCAGTTGATAAAAAAAAATAAAAAAAA
>BROG01000009.1:905000-1147500 GCA_030159075.1 Atrina japonica
TCCTTAACCATAGGCTCCGCATAGAAAACGAAAGTGACATTCTTTCCGATGACTTGAAAGCAAAGTATAGCAAAAGCCATATAACCGGATGGGGTGGAGTCTTGTGAACCCTTTCTTGACCTGGACTTCTTTACATCTTGGGTAATCATGCATAACATTAAAACTGCAGTAATGGTTCCCACCTGTCACCATAAATGACAGAGTATCCAGTGAGGAATAAAATGTTTCTTTTTCTGTGCATCTTGTCATAACTAAAAAGCGAGTAGAATCATCCGTTTGATAATCAAAAGGTACATGTAACTCCGCCCCCGTCAAGTTATGTAAATCTTCGTATAAGCGTGGTGTGTTAAAGAAGACTCACCGCCTAGGAAAAGGTCAAAATTTGCAACACATCACCCACAGCAAATGACATCTCCCTATGAGTGATATCGTCAGCGTTCAGACATAAAATGGCAGTAAAAACAAAACAAAAACGTTTTGAATTAAATTACGGACCACTCCTGCTAAAAAGCTGTGTGTCTATGCACATATGAATATGCAACAATCGTTATTTGTGCGAAATAATGGAATGATATGCATAAATCATCATACACAATAACGCAAAACAATAATGCAACCAGACAAAGAAATCGCATAAAAAGAAACATAATTTTTTTTTTTTTGACATCTTTAACAATGAAGATGAATTTACGATTACACAATATGCTTTATGATTTGAACAGAGACACAAGTCTGTAATTTCTAGTAATGTTCTATTCCAAAGCAAATTGTAAGATCTAATAGGTAATGGCAGTAGATTTGGGTAAAGTGCTGAAAAATGAGACTGAAGCTATAGACATTTGCCATTGCAGTGGTTCATCATCACCATCATCAGAAATGTGGGTGAACCAAGCCTGTGGTATTTTATCAGTGGCAGATTAAGAGCCCCACTGAAGCCTACTCTGACTACAGGACCAAGATTGCCAGTTTATATGCGGAAGACCGCTGGTCTTTTTTTTTTGTTTTTTGTTTTTCAATGGATATACTATTACCATGTTTTCTCCTACTTTGATCTGAATTTCGATTTTGAATATTGTTTTACGCCACACTCAACAATTTTTCAGTTATATGGTGGCGGCCAGTTTTTATTGGTGGAGGAGAAAACCAGGTCGCAATACACCCGGGAAGAGACCACCGGCCTTCTGCAAGTAAATTGGCAAACTTCCTCACAAAAATCAACTTAAATCCCAGCATAGCTCGAAGATGCGCTGACTAGAAGTGAGAGACTTCATGGTTCAAAATGCAATGCTCTACAACCACTTGGCAACGGAAGCTCCCGTTTTCTCCTACAGAAATTAAAAGTGGCAACCAGGGTATCACAGAACAAGTTTGGATAAAACTGGCCCACTGGTTCCTGAGGACATAAGTAAAAAAATGACATACCATGCATGTTGCATTGTGACACATATTTCACTATAGCAAAAAACAACGGTAAGTAAAAGGTAAACACATTCTTATTTTGTAATAAAAATACTATGTGAAACCTAATCCTGGTGACACTTATCACCTTGAACTAAATTCATAATAATGACCTTCATGTTTGGTGTCAAATATCTTCACCTTCTTTGTTTATATTGCTCAAGTGTATATATACCAGTTTATATATATATATATATATATATATATATATATATATATTATATATATATATATATATATTTATATATATATATATATATATATATATATATATATATATATAAACGTCCTTTATGTTTACAGCTAAACAAATGTGAATTGCTAGTTTCATTGAGCTGGCCGGAATGTATATATTGTAAACACGTTCACAGTATCAAACCATATCAACTCTACAGTTTATAATCAACCTACTATTCAAGTTCAAGCAATCATGAACCTCTCCACTAGGCAGTACTTCAGTATTCTGATATAAGTAAATGATACAGTTCTTAACAGTGTGTGGTGTAATATATGAGCAGTGAGTTGTAACATTTTGGCTTCAGTCCAGCCTTTCCATGCCTGTGTGTGTCCCATCCTACATGTATAACTATATCACCTTGGATATGAAACCTACAAAATATTTTCATTTTCCCATGCCCTCTCTTTTCTATTAAGTGACAGGAAGTTCTGAGTCATCAGTTTCATGCACCTAGTAATTTATTTCAAGCATGTCCATCAATGTATATTGAAATGAGTAAAAATCAAATCAGAAAGCAGGTATTTCATGATTTCAATATTTTAACCATTCATTACAACTAAATGAAAACCAGTTAAGGGCTGGCTTATCAACTAGAGATAAATAGCCCTGTTTCTCAAAATCTTAACATTTCTTTTTAATACTACACACCAGGTAAGATTTTAATAAAAAAAATTATGCATTTGATAATTTCCCTTCAAATAACTTCAGAATATTAAAAAAAATTACATTTGCATGCATAAATTTTCTTGATCTCTGACATGAGCTGAGTCTTGCTGTCTATAGGTAAACAAGTAAAGTGAAATAGATCTTCTAATTCATTTCACAAAATGACAGGTGTGTAATGCTGTAACAGGTATAAATTTTATATCATATTGTTTTCTTATTAGTATACATAACTTTCGGCCTTACAGCTAAACACACTCCAGTATTTGTTCTCCCACCTGTTGTTATAAGTGCAAGCTATTGTTTGATTAAAATACAGTGTTTCTGTCAGTTAGACACTAGCCTCTGATGATCAGGTATTTACATTTATACCTGTGCAGTGTAAGGATGATGAACAGATATATAGGTGTGCATTGTATATATAAAAATGGACAACAATAATCTATAAGGATCCAATTATTTATTTGGGGTTTTCTGTAGACAGAGGAACATTGTTTCAAAGGTACTTACACGGAAGATTGACAAGTAGATATCCCAGATACTTGATATGAATATATTTCATCGTTTTCATAAAAATACATCTAGGCAAAATTCTTTATAAAAATTTAATCAGAAAGATGCAGACACCTGAAAACAGGTATAGTATTTCTGGAACTGATGATTGGGGAAAGAGCCATAGCATCTCTTTGTTACCATTTAATTTTTTGGTGTTTTTACCATTTCATTTTTTTTTTTTAAATAAAGCTTCGGAAACAGGCACTGAGATCTTTCTCATTGAAAGGAAAGTGGAATTGTAATTTATAAACTCAACCATTTTAATATAAAGAGAACTACCTCTGAACACTAAATAATTTAAATTCATCAAGATTACCGTAAAACTCATAAACAAAATTGTTCAAGCATTAAATAGATAGTATATTGCAATAGTACAGAATTTCTATGACATAATTGTAGCATTGAAGTGATGTTTCCCTTTACCATACATTTCAAGTGTTGAAGTAATGTTCGAAAACAATGATTCTAAGCAAAATTGCCTTTTCACACAAAATTATTACTTTTTGCATGATTTTATAATAAAAACAAAAACTTGCATCTTAGATATATTGCTATGAAGATTTAACATCAATTGTTATATAAAAAAAGTAAGTAAACACATGTATGGTACGTTTCAACTATAAATACCATTAGAATTCTTCAATTGTGGAGGAAAGAAATTTAAGCATGACAGAAAAAAAAAATTAATCGTGGTACATATCCATGCTTATATAGGTCATAGTGTTCCCTGTCCATTTGTGAACAGTCTCTCTCCCCCCTCTCTCACTCACACACACACACACACACACACACACACACACACACACACACACACACACACACACACACACACACACACACACAGACACACACACACACAAACAATATAATCAATAATTGGAATATATGTAATTGAATATAGGATTAACAGCAGTATCAATGCAAAATTGTAAGTTAAACCTCATGGACCTTTCTCCATGGATTCCTCATGCTTGTTAGTAAGTAAGCTATCGTGTCATCATCTACATTGTGATTCAAACATTATGAGACAAGAGTGCATAGTAGATTCCCATAGTTTTCTGGTTTACTGTAACACTCTCACAGTTAAACATCGGCTCTCTCTCTCTCTCTCTCTCATAATGGCTGCACCTGATATTAAAACAATCGGTTAGATGTAATGTACAAATACTAAACAGAATTGACAATCTGAGACCATGAAACTATCTTTATACATCACAAAAATATCTGCCGAAAAGTCTGTAAATGATTAATTCGTGGTGTATTTTGGGTATGGAATGTAAATCGGCAGAAATACGAGATCTATTGTGTGATGACATCACAGAACACCCGAGACTTATTGCAGCTGTGATTCCTTTATCTGATTATCATTAAGAAAATGTTCATCTTTACGACTCAATGACCTGAGAAAACATACTAGATTGTCCCAATACAAAAGTTAACATTTCAACAAGGGAGACGGAATAATGAACGCTTTGACTAGAGTCTGAACTCTGAAGAACAGAAATATATATGACGTGACAGTCGATTGTGAAGCCGGTGTGCCAGTAGAATGCAGTGCACACCTGAATACCTGTTCATGGTGTGCTGGTGAATTGAGTGTTTGTCTTGAAAGTGGAAGGCTCTGGGTTTGATCCCAAGTTAGTTGATACCCATGACTCCTTAAAAACAGGAAGTAATTGCTTTTATGCCGATCACTTAGCATATGAGGAGAATGTCATGGTCTTTTGGAGGAGAAACTGATAGTGTTATAAGCCTAAAAAACATAGAGTAATCAAAGATTACAAAGCTCTATTCACATCAACAAAAGAGTAATCATAGATTACGAAGCTCGCTATACATACACCTACATAGAGTAATCAAAAATTACAATCTCACATCTGCAAAAGAGTAATCAAATATTACAAAGCTCTCCTCAAATCTACAAAGAGTAATTAATCAAAGATTACAAAGCTCACCTCACATCTACAAAAGAGTAATAAAATATTACAAAGCTCCCCTCACATCTACAAAGAGTAATCAAAGATTACAAAGCTCATCATACATCTACATAGCTACAAGTATCACCTCCTGCACGGGAGTATAAATTCTCCCGCATTCGGATATTTTAACCCCGCAAGTAAGAGTTGGAACCAGGCAACAAAATTTCAATTATCCTTTGCCCGGCCTTGCAAGTAAAAATGTCAAGTAGGCATACAACCAATCATCATTTCAAAAAGCTCAAGTTTCGAAAGTGATCCATTTCCTTCTATTTGTAGTTCAAATTCATTTCTTAAAATGAACTAAAAGAAACTAAAATAATTATTTTTTTGACAATTCAACATGTTAATCTTTACCTCATGGCCGAAAAATGTAACAAAACACATTGTGTGTTGGCTGCTGTTGCTTGCAGTTTATGGAGGAAGGGGAAATTGGATGTTAAATGAAAGAACCGATACCGAACGGAACTGAATTTCAGGATGTATTAAAATGATGATACATATAACACTATATAGTGTATAAAAGTTGTAAAATCTGAATTAAATGTTGGTGAATGGTTTAAGTAAAATTAGTTACTGTAAATAAAAGTTTTAATGAAATACATAAAAAACAAAATCAAAATATGGCGTGTTATCAGTACTGTCCAGACTCTGGAGTATTGAAAACAGCTTGTCTACAATATAAAAATGAAGGAAGAAATAAAGTATATCTATTAACTCTCATTGGTGTTTTGTAATATATGTAGTGTACAGATCATATATTTAGGCTGAAAATGTTGTCCATGCAAAATCTCCCCCTCAGCTGTCATAGCTGAGGGGGAGATCTCCCTCATTGAAGGTTTCAGAGGTTGGCAGGTATGTCACACCTACATAAAGTAATCACAGATTACATGGCTTACCTCACAGCAACATAAAGTAATCACAGATTACATGGCTTACCTCACAGCAACATAAAGTAATCACAGATTACACAGCTCACCTCACACCTACATAAAGTAATCACAGATTACACAGCTCACCTCACACCTACATAAAGTAATCAAAGATTACAAAGTTCATCTCACACCTTCACAGAATAATCAAAGATTACTAAGTTCACCTCACACTACAGAGTAATCACAAATTACACAGTTCACCTCAACATAATGTAATCACAGATTACAAAGTTCACCTCACACCTACATAGAGTAATCAAAGATTACAAAGTTCACCTCACACCTACATACAGTAATCAAAGATTACAAAGTTCACCTCACACCTACATAGAATAATGGTAATCAAAGATTACAAAGTTCACCTCACACCTACATAGAATGATGGTAATCAAAGATTACAAAGTTCACCTCACACCTACATAGAATAATGGTAATCAAAGATTATAAAGTTCACCTCACACCTATATAGGGTAATCGCAGATTACAAAGCTCACCTCACACCTATAAAGGGTAATCACAGATTACAAAGCTCACCTCACACCTATATAGGGTAATCGCAGATTACAAATCTCACCTATATAGGGTAATCGCAGATTACATAGCTCACCTCTCTCCTATATAGGGTAATCACAGATTACAAATCTCACCTAACACCTATATAAGGGTAATCACAGATTACAAAGCTCACCTCATACCTATATAGGGTAATCACAGGTTACAAAGCTCACCTCATAATCACTGGGCCGAGTTTAGCGCACAGAAAAAAATCAGCCCATTTATGTTACTGCACACAAATCTTGAAAAATAAATTGGGTGGTAAAATATTTTGTTACAGGTAATTAAACAATTCATAAACAACTTACAAAACAAAGATATTAACATATTCACCCCTAAAGACACATTTAGACATTGTTTTTTTCAGGGGTTGATGAGATAAATTGTGATCTGCACATTTTTCCACTTCAGAGGAGTAGAAAAACATTAATAAAAAAACTTGTTAAACCTGATACTTATTGGCAATGTTTTCCCCCTTTACCTCCATGGAGGTTTTTTTTTTTAAAAGGTTAGTTTTGTTTGTTTGTAAATTTTTGTTCTATTTCCTGTAAAAAACGTAGAATGATGAACAATTTTGTCACAGCTATCAAGTATCTATCCACCTGAAAATATTGTAAAGAAAAAGCCGCAAGAGTGACTGACCGAATAACAATGCCGATTTGGTGCTGATTATAATCGAGGGTTATCAATGATTTCATTGGGCGGTAGGAATCTCATTTCGTTATTCTAGTCATTGTAACTCTTGAGAATCACCAATCACAACTATCATTATCAATCTGCACCAAGTCACATCACTGATAGAGAAAGAAAAAAAAACTTGTGTTGAATGGAATTTTTTTTTTCTTTTTTTTTTTTTAAAATACAATGTTGTTTCTTTTCAAAAAATTTAGCTGAATTAATTGAAGTCCTTTACTAAATCACAGTGTATTCAAAATTCATCATTTGTGTCAGAAATATGAATTTTATTTCTTTACAGAATGTCCATATTGTCAAGATGTTCGTTCTAGATATGCATGGAAAATTCCATTGAAGTTAACTGTCATTTGCTTTAAGAATGCAGACGTGGCTGAGAAATACTATGCGTGCGAGTCATTCATGTGGATAAAGTCCCATAACTCTGGAAGATATTGATGAAAGTTTGCCATCAGCAAACTTGTTCTTGATCTAAATGACGGAGAAGCGACATGCAGCTTGCCAAATTAGGTTATAATATGAGGAAAGAAACTGAAAATATTGGATGGAAACCCAAATGTTGTGTATATTTGCAGGAAATAATGGATGCTGGCAGAGGAAAGGACAAAGTTATGTCAATGCATTGTCAGGGATAATTCATAACAATGTCTTAAATAAAAAAAAAACAAAAAAAAACAAAAAAAAAACCAATTGCTGAAAGTATGGCCAAACAAAAAACTACCTGAGTATGAAACATGATATTCCAAAGAATTCAAGTTTTTTTCAGCATTTCTGGTTTAACTCGTCAGCCCCTGAAGTCACATTTGGACCTTCCCATTTCAAAGAATGGTTAAGTTCACTGTCAGAATTCAGGGGTGTATGATTTAGAATCAAACTGTTATAATAATTTTCATGCAAAGACCTTATTCACCCCTGAATTATTACAGTAGTCCATACTATTTATTGATTTGGGTGAGTCTAAATGTGACCACAGGGGATGATAGGTTACATGTAAGACACTATACTACGTGTATATAATGAATCCCAATGTCCGACATTTTGCATATAATAACAGAAGACTGAGAGGCACTAATTTGAAAATTTCCCCATCCTATTTACAAAATCTCCCCACCCACGAGCCGTAAGGACCTAAAACTTTTTTTCTATCCTTTGCCCTAGATATGCTGCACATCAAATTTAAACAGAACTGGTGAAGTGGTTTAAGATGTCAAAACCTTTAAACAAAATGTATACGGTACATGCATGGCTGGCTGCAATAGGCAGAAATTGTTCATTTAATAACCAGTCTACATGCCCCCATCAGAGGTGCAAAATATATGCATGGCAACACAATAAATCGTTATAATATTTACAAACAATTTTTGATGCAGGTATATTTTACATATTTCATCAACTTAGAGATCTAGATTTAAATGTATACACAAATATGAAATGAATATTTGATTGAAAGGAATCAGTCTCAAAAGAAAAAGAATTTAACTAAAGATAATGCAAATCAATCTAAAAGCATCGACGAAATGAACGTGGTAGTTTATTGGTTTGTTGTGACATAAATTGATCAAGATCTCGAGGTCCCGTCAGCACCTTCACACCAATACCACCCACTTCTGTCTACCTGTGCATTCAATTTAACCTGCTGAAAATGACAACAGGTATGCCTATCATTTTCTCAAAGCAAAGCCAATAATGGAGAAGATATACAATTAAACTCTGAGGTCCTTTTCTTAACATCAGCAAATCATGGGAGGTGAGGAACACAGTGTTACCTGACTACTTTACCTGTTTGGAATTTGTAGGAGAAATTACACCTTGATTGTGTACCTGTTCATTGAGAACCCAGTATTGATGAATAGCTGGTAACATTTGATCGGGGACAATTTGCTAAGACTGTGCTTCCTGTCCATTGAAGTTAAATGCATTAAAATTCCAGGCCGGTTAAAGGACTATAAGAACCACAGAGTGACTGTCAAACCGTTTTACCTGTATTGATGGACGACGTACAATCACAGCCTCAGACAAGTCAATTAAATGGTCAAAAATAATAATAAAAATGAAAAAAAAGAAAAAAAAACATAACAAAACAGAAAAATTCATGACGTTTCCTGTATGACTGCATATTTCTGCTGACAAAGCACATTTTAAAATTGGTTAATAAAAATGTAATTTTTTCCCCTGAACTAGTCACAATGACGAAAAATAAACACATAACAAAATGAGTTTAAAGATAACAATCATGATAATTATCTCCATAATCATTATCTTTTGTATAGCAAATCTTATCTCCTTCATCTTCAAGTCAGCAGATTTTGTTATCCTTCATTATGAAATAGGATATTTATTCTATAAATAGCATTTCATTGGCTTACAGTTTTAACTTAATACTAATAAGTTTTTCTGAAAATATACAAATAAATATGTCCTAACACGTTATTACTTTTTTAGTCAAGGAAATGATAAAACATATTCAAATTAACCATATATATAGATTTTATCTAATGCTTATATAAACTAAATTAATTTTTCACTTTAAAAAAATGTTCATTAAAAGAATGAATTTTCATGAATATTTGTATTGTAAATGATCTCTTTACAGCTTTTTAATGTTCTGTAAATTTAATGAATTAGAAAGATCGAAATTGATATCAGATAATTTTATGTGAATACATTACGATTTATCATAACAATATTGAAAGTAATTATACTCAGTAGTATAACGGTAACAAAATAGTTCAAATGCATCATTTATATATACATGGAGTTTATTCAATCTTGCAAAGGATTCTAGCAAGATTTGTAACTTTTAACATATTCATATGAAAACTATCAAAAATCAATAAAATATAATTGAATGTAAATAAATCATTGTTTATTTTGATTTTATGGAAAGTATACCATATATAAACAAATGCCTTGTAGCCGCACATTCTGAAAAAATGCGAGTTAGTATTTATCAAATACCTACACTAAATGACTTGCCAATACCTAAGCTGTGACTAACTGGTCAAGCTGGACAGTTGGACAGTAAAACTAGATATTGTTATGGTCATTATTTGACATTAACATTAATATCTAATAAACAAACTGGTGGCATATGACAATTCTATGATTTTGTGACACGATGTATATATTTATAGATATTTTTTCTTTGAAATATTTTTATTTTTCAAAAAGATGTTTTGTTTCACAGGTAAGTACAAAGGTTTATACCTGATGTCCAAACTTAAAATTCTTTATGACCATTTACAAAATGACCACATCTTATCCTGTGAGAAGTTAATGATGTAAGTCATTCTGCCACCCATATAGTTTAACACAGACTATGTCTACACGAGACAGGAGTTCGAGATAAATGAATGTGTGGGTTGGGTCACTGACATATATATCACATGGGCTATTGGTACTATTCATGCTATATATATATATATGTATATACATGTATATATATATATATATATATTTATATGTGTGGATGTACATGTATGTGGATGTATGTATAGATAGAAAATCCTTATATAGAGGTGGCTGCTATAGCAGGTTTTACTGTGTATATATATTACTATGTATATATATATATATATATATATATATTATATATTTATATTAAATATATATATAAAACCATATAAAAGCATTTATATATATATATATTATATATATATATATATATATATATATATATATATATATGTATATATATATATATATATATATATATATAAAGTACACCCACAGTCAAACCTGTTTTCAGCAGCCACTCAAGGGAAATTGAAAAAGGGCTGCATAAGACAGGTGGCCTTTGGTCCCAGGTTGACAAAAATCACAAGAAAATTGGTGTCCATTATGCAGTGTGCAGCAACATCAAACTATCATGTACTGGTATAAGAATATGTACTGGTATAAGAATATACATATTCATATACCAATACATGACAGTTTGATGTTAAGATGATCAGGTGTCAAAATCATGTACATTACAGTGCTGCTCACCTAACCTGTTTTTAGGTTTTCTAAAAATAGATCATATGATCTACAATACTCAAAAATGGCTGTTGAAAACAGTGTAACCAAGCATTTTGTCCTGATTATCACTGGCTGTTGGCCACATCAGGCAGGTGGCTGCTGGTTTAGGTATGTTTATATAGTAAAATCGATTTGGGGGGGGGGGGGACACAGAAACTGGTTGTTGAAGATGAGTGGCTGCTGCAAACAGGTGGTCTTTAAGGCAGGTTTGACTGTATATATATATATATATATATATATATATATATATATATATATATATATATATATATCTATATATAGATATATCAGGTAAAATTTAGCCTTTCTGTCTCACTGGTCAGTTGGACTAGTTGGAAACAAATTCTACTAGTCAGAGATCAACAATAACAAAAGTTTCCACTTGTCCTTCGAGACAAGTAGTATTTAAATCCACCTGTCTGAATGCAAAAATAAACTTGTATGAAAATCAAGTGTAACATTCAGAGATATTATTTTGTGTTTAAACAAGAATAATCTTACAAGAATAATCTTTATTAAATTCATTTTTGTCTTCAACAATTTCCATTGTCCTTTTAGACAAGTGAAAAGTAACATCTACCTGGCTGAATACAAAATTGACTTGTCTTGGACAACCAGACGAACCTAAATATTCAACCCTGCTAGTCCTTTGACAAATTTACTAGTCCCAAAAAGGTGTGATTAATTACCAATTTGGCATGTATTTACTGAATCGGCACCAGACCTGATTATTCATCAATTTTGTGTTTTTATATTCTCATGAGTGTATTAGTTTAAATTGAGAAAAAAATTTATGGCACCTATAAGATGATTCTGGTGTTCAATGTATATACATTATATACATCAATTAATCATAGTTGTGTTGGTATCGTAATGTTTATATACAAACTTTCTGCTAGTCAAGCGGACTAACTGAAGTATAACCTTGACTAGTCTGCTGCAAGAATTACTAGTCTCAGACTGGTGGACAACTGCTAATTTCAGACCCTGTGTATATATATCCAATGCTGCAAAAATGTGTTATGACAAATGAGAGATAAAAAAAATTGACTTCATGTACATCATACAGTTTAGAATAAAATTCTCTCTGTGTGGGATTATTTTGTTCAAATTTCAGAGATTCATAAATCTTTGTCCATATCACACTCTAATATCCACGTTATTGACATATGATAGTCAAATTTCAGTATTTTGACAATCTAATGTTTGCTGATTTTTTTTTTTTTTTTTTGTAATATTTATTTTAGTTTTCAAAATAATTATTTGCGACCGTTGACCTATAATTTCCCCCATAAACCTGGGCACTGACTCTTGCTTTGGCAGATCGAGGACTATGACATCGATAGTGTTTATAGTCCCGGAGAAGTTTATGAGGCAAGCACATCTAGTATCAGCTGTGTTACACACTTGGATGTCACTAATTGCCATTAACGTGTAGTAAATGCTGTATGAAGTGTGATTTACATACTCCTGTACTTATGATGGATGAATCAATCTTTGGTAACCCCGTATATAAGATAAAAAAAAATCCAGAGTTACCTCCCCTTCCATTCGGATTATGACAAATTTGAAGCAGTTGTTCATCTAAGAACTTGAGAAAATCAATAAAATTTCAAATTGAAATGTTTGTATGAATAAATGAATGAACTATATGTATTCAGCATATATTGTGATGAGAACTAAATGAAGATTTTGTGCAGCATTTAACAGTAAGAATTTTGAAAATTTGACCTAGCTGTGATATCAAGAAATCACTGTATTGGATTATCTCCCTTGATGAAAGTTACCTGCATTAATGATGTAGTTAGACAAATAAGCATTGTTTACAACTGTATCAAGTATTTTGTGATTAATTCATCAATTACTATTACTGTGGCAATAGTTTTTCAGCATAGCAACACTATCTATCTCTTAGTTGCTATAGCAATAATTTGTCTGTCTAGCAATACCTTACATTACTTAATTGCTATAGCAATAGTTTGTCAGTGTAGCAATACTATCAATTTCTAAATTGCTATAGCAATAGTTTATCAGTGTAGAAATACTATCAATTTCTAAATTGCTATAGCAATAGTTTGTCAGTGTAACAATACTATCAATTTCTAAATTGCTATGGCAATAGTTTGTCAGTGTAGGAATACTATCAATTGCTAAATTGCTAGGGCAATAATTTGTCAGCATGGCAATACTATTAATTACTTAATTGCTATAGCAATAATTTGTTGGTGTAGCAATACAATTACTGAATTGCTATAGCAAATGTTTAAGGGTGTAGCATACTATCCCAATATTTATTCAGATTATAGTATCCCATTGGTAGTCACTACCTGTGTTGCTCCATAGTCATCCTCTAATTCAGCACTTACTAATAGTGAGAGGGGGGCCTCCATGGCTGAGTGGTTAGAGCATTGCGCTTTGAACCATCAAGTCTCTCACTTCTGGTCAGAGCAGGTTTGAGCACCACTGGAACCTCAGCTAATTTTTGTGAGGAAGTTTGCCAGTTTACTTGCAGAAGGCCGATGGTCTCTTCTCCGGTACATTGTAACCATAAAAACCGGCCACCATAATACAACTAAAAAATTCTGTGTGGTGTTCAACACTAATTCAAAATGAAAAAAACAAAACAAAAACATAAGAGGTATGTTTAAATGATAACTGACAAATGATGGAAATCCAGAAATTAAAGTAAAGATTTTATATAGCAATATGGAGTTGTGAACTTTTAATGTTAAATTTAAAAAAAAAAAAGAAATGGGGGCAAAGAACGATAATAAAAACTGTCAACTTTTATGACCTTACACAACTTCTGACTGCAATAGCTAAAAGGCTATCTTAACCTCAATCTAATTGCAGATTTGTTCCACAAACATTTACTTTGTGTACGTTTATTGTCATCTGAAGCACTTCTCAAATCCAACAAAACCTTGAGATTCTTTCATAAAAAAAAACGACAATAAAAATCTTTTGAAGAAACAATCTTTTCGCAATGACCCTGGTCAATGAAATCTTCTAAACAGCCCACACAAAACTGTGTAAATGGCCTTTTTAACTAGATTCCGCAAGCATTTAAGATCATTTTTAAAAGATGCAATATAGTGTTGAAACAGCTAAAAAGATTTCAAGCCAAAGTATACAGACAGCCAAAGGATAATGTGGAAAGACTAATTGTAACAAAGACTTGTTTTCACAGGGAATTATTTTCCTTTTGTTGGATACCATATGTTGTGTACTGAGCCATGTTTCCATGACTTATTTCTAAACTATCTGTGACCAATGCTTACAATTAATCCAGAGATTTTATACATGGCCCGTAACAAAGTAACTCCATGTTGTTCTACAGGATAGGGTCAATAAATAAATGTCAGGACAAAAAACAAACATTAAGAACACAGAAACCCAAAGAGCATTATAACCATGATGACAAGACCTATAGTGGATTACCTTTTTGAACCAAGAGGTTACAAGTTCAGACTGTTATGTCACTGCTGTAGGTCTGTCAGTAACATTAGACAGGGCCCCATGTTATCTTACACATCGAACTTGGGAACCTCCAACTGTGGTCCTGGGCACCACATGTCTCCTCCAGAAATACTGGTCTTGATGCAAATGTTCCAGCTATCATCTTCATCCTCTTGCACTCCAATCCTACATATAGGACTTGACCTCTTACTTGGTGGTGCAGACATGAACCAGCTTTATAACTGAGTGGAGGCCCATGGAGGAGAATTGCTTAAGCCCTCCCACCTTTCACCACTCTGTATCTTGCTGGGGTCTAACCTTGTCGGAACCTTAGATTATTATGTGGTGAGGTCTGATTTTTACTTAATGAAAGATGGTGGTCATTGGCTTATTGCAACAAATAATTTGCACTGACAGTAACTGATCAACACTGCATAACAATGAGTGTTTGATGTGGTGTAAATCACCACTAACAAAATGAAGTTAAAGTAGGAATGGGAACCACATACAACAAACACTCTGTCTTTGAGCAACGGCATGCCCCAAGAACTAGTTCATTTATGAAAATTGTAAAATTCTCAAGTCCCGTAACTGTCAAATTAAAGACACCTAGAGTCTTGGTGGCATGGAAATGTGGGTTACTGAATTAGATCCTGGTAAATATGTATTGTTAAATGGCCCATAATAAGTTGTTTGATCCATGGATTGCTTAAACATTTACTTTGTTTGAGGTGGTGACACTGAGGGGACTACAAAACTAGACCAGCTTTGAAACCTGGTACCAACATCAACTTCAGCCAAACTGCAACTGTTCTAAAAGTATCACGAAAGCTATTAAAAAAAAGAAAAAAGAAAATAAATAAATAAGATATTTCATATGCTGGCATTTTTTTGTGACTTGTAAAATATTTTAGATACATGACCTTTGACCCTTGATAGTTATTTATGAGAATTGAATTGGGTATAATGAACAGCCGATACGAGAGAGACGAGAGAGACGTAAGCCACACTGCATAAACGATTCTACTTAACATTGCAAAGTACTCTTAGGTACCTCAATTAGGGCAATTACAGGCAATCAGAACAAAACAGTTATGTTATTTCTCATCTTCTAAGTATGTTCCCATCTATCTACTAATACAAGCTTCTTAATCTACCTTCTGGGCAATTTGCTTTTCTCTTTTTCATTGCTTAATCCATGTGGAGATACGTAGGGTATAGACTTACTGTACAATAGATCCTATCCAACAACCTATAATTTGGATCGTAAAAGAGGTAGATGTGCGCACTGACCCAGGGTCATGTATGACCCAACTTATTACATCTGTTTCACTTCAAGAAAAGGTTACTTGAGTGGTATATCTGATTTAGTTCTTGTTTTCCAAAATCGACCATCTAACCTTTTCCATTCTTCTTCCACAATGACTGAAACTCATCAAAGGTTTATTAACAACAATTAACATTTCAAGGTTTCATGTTGTTGTAATCTTTAAGAACACTACCTGGCAAGATTTTCATGTTGTGTGGTATACGTATATTTCTAACCACTATGTAGGTCTCTCTCTCTCTCTCTCTCTTAGCCTTCCTTAGTCTTTTCCTGCTTTGCATACACAAACACAAGCATGCACACACACAAGAGCACACACACATATGTGCACACAATTACACACACATACATGTGTGCACACATGCACACACACACAGTTTGTCTTCATATTATTGTCAAGAATTTTTTTCTTATATGGAAATGCCACCAGCTTAAGGCGAAGTTCAAAACTTTTGACCTATGTTATGGACTTATGCCAACACAGTGAGGGTTTTTTTGTTACGTGCCACACCTTCCGCAACACAGGACCTTGATTTTGTCTTATCCCAAAGACCTGTGACTCTCACTTCCTCTGCCGAGTGTTTGGGTAAGGAACAGTCACTATCATTTTTTACAGTCCTTGGTATGACCCTCTACCAGGAATCAAACCTTGGACCTAACGCTTGTGAGTTGTCCCTTGTCGCCAGGGATGCACATTTTATATACCAATAATTTTATATCATACCTTTCAAACAAAGTGATATTTGCATTCAGACTAGATTTGTTGGACAGTTGCTTTGCAGGACAAGTGATAATTTTGATAATTGTTGACATACACCTTCTCTCTCCACTTCCAAAACCATTTTTTCTTGTACTAAATTACAAAGCAGTGTATCAGCATCCCTGAACCAAATTACCCCTATAGACACATTTGGACTGGTCAAAGTCATTTATTTACAGAAGAGTCCATTGTTTTTCAAGGGTTGATAAGTTAACTAATGAAAAGGGAAATTGACAACATTTCTCTTCCAGTTGAAAAAAAAAAACAAAAAAAAAACATAAACACACACTAGTACTGAAACCATCTTTTTAAAATAATATTACACTATATAATGAGAGAATTAACATTACTTCATGAAAAGAGGCTCACATAACACTATATAAAGTGTCGTGTGAGAAATATGACATAAAAAAGGATATTTACAAAGATATTCATTTATATGACATTTTTTGTCATAAATCATAAACAAACAAATTTGGAGGGTGACTCATCCTTCCAAGTGTAGTTGGAATTTCTGGATTCAGTCTTCTGTAAAACGATGTTTGTTTCTTAACATACCTGCAATTAATCACTATCATTACCTGTGACTACACCTGATGCTTAATTGTTGGCAACACAAAGAAGACCAGGTATGATTGTGAACATCTAACAGTTACAGAGACTTTCACAAGTAGCCCAGTGATGATTCATAGATATATATCAAAAAGCTCTTAATACCATTTTATACACATTTTATTTCAATGGAATCTGAAGAATAGCATTGACATAATCCTTGTGTACTTTTACCCATATGGATATCCAATGTTCCAAATTTCTCATTTGAAACTAAATCAAAACTGCTATCTATCCGACAAAATAGTGTTGCAGTTAAACTTGTCGACAAAGGCCACCCAAGGAAACAGGTAAAAGGAGCCATTATAGACGGATGGCCTTTTTAACGAGGTTTATTCATTATAAATTTTTTTTAACAAAGGTCATGTTTGAATGGCCTTTATAGGCAGGTGCCGTTTATATTGCAAGTTTGACTCTAATTTGTGGTAATTATACATTGCAACAGTTCTTGAAATAAACAAATTTATGCATCACAAAGACAGTGTATGTTTGTACCTTTCTCATATCCAAGTCAATTTCTCACATGCCTATGACGTTCCATCTGAAAAGTCATATTTTATAGTGGAGAAAAATCACCTTGCAAGCAGATAGATCTGGCGATAGACAGAAGTGCTGAAGCTTAATTAAACACAGGAAGTGACAATTTCTTCAACAAACCTTCAGCCCTTTCACCCCCAAGTTTCTACATGGACTACTCTTTCCTATTGTTTTAGACCAGTCTATTATGGTCTGTAGAGTTGAAAGGGCAAGTCCCAAACCTACAACACTAAAAAAGTTTTTTACAGGTTCTCTTTCACAAAATATCCTCAATTTTAATAGTTGGTTTTGGTTCTACACTTCATTGCATTGTTTTAAAATAGCAGTACCATCTCGGCGGATGTGAGTTCCTTAAATAAACTACAATGTATATATGTAAAACCCAGAATGGCAAAAATGGTAAATTATTATATTGGGGGTAGTTATTTTTTTTATATAAGCTGGAGGAGACAACCTGGTAAAAACTAAAATTCCCGAAGGAAAAATAACAGTGGTTTTCTGCAAGTACCGGCTAGCAACATTTCTCATAAAATCAGCTTTGATTCAAGGAGGTCTCGAACCTGCGCCGACTAGAGGTTCGAGACTGTGGATTAAAGCACGATGCACTCTAACCACTCAGCCATGGAGGCCCAGCTAGGGATATTATTAGCCTCCTTGATCTACGCTTTACACGTACTGCCATTATCAGGCTCTCATAAGACTAATTCAATGACCTCAGTTCAAACCATTAAAAAACGTAACAGTTAAACTTTTGTAACGATTTCCTCCAATGTACATGGATGTTGCCGCCATGATGAATAGAGATGGATGTCTGATTGTCATTAGGTAATCTGTAAGGATGCAAATTTGCCACCATTAGGAGTGGCATCTTGTCTTATGAGCAATTTACATGTAATTACCCACACAAATAGTCAGAAATGAATATATAATGGCTAAATTACAGGTATCCCTAGTGTGTTAAAAGTAGGCTTTACAATGTGATCTAGATATTTATTGAGAAGTTTTATTATAAAATTACAGGCTAAAACAAATATAATTTCTGTTTCTTATGAAGTGTAAAACCTAATCTTTTTATATATATATATTTATTGAAACAAGAATTAATGCAAAAAAGTTGCTGTTGTTGTTAAATTTAAGCAAACTTGATACAACATACATTAACCAAGAAAGTTTTGAAACTCAAGTCTTGTTTTCTGTATAAAAATACAGCATTTTCAAAAAAATATTTAATTTTTTCTTTATAAAATGTATAGTTTATTAACCTTACGCCATTTGGCCCAACGGCATGAAATGGATTACATACACAATATATACAAGAGTGTAAGCACATAAATAACCTAAATGCAACATATACAAAAGGTTTTAACCGTGACCGGAACAGAAAGGAAGAAAAAGGAGGAGGACAGTCATGAAGCTAACACCATCATATTTTTCTTCCTTTAAAAGATAAGTGTAGAAAATTTGCAAATTTACCAAGTTTTTTCTTATTTTTCGTTGAAATGAGTTGTACAAGTTTGAACATTGATGGCCTGTGCCAAAAGTATTAACTATCAATTTATTGTATTCTAATATCTCTATAATAAGGACGTATTAAAGCAAAATGGTAGTCATCTTCCAACTCCATTCATACCACATTTTTCACATAATCGTTCCGCCCTTGGTACCCGTAATTGTCTGTAAAGTCTGACGATGCTTGGTGGATTCCTTATATAAGTTTTTTTTCAGCCCAGGTTAATGCCCCGCTGGAACCTAAACTAATTTTTGTGAGCAAGTTTGCCAGTTAACTTGTGGAAGGCCGGTGGTCTCTCCCCAGGTACATTGTAACTGAGTTTACTCCTCCAACAGTACCGATAATATTTCAGTTTGTCTGGCCTTACTAAGGGAATGTATGCATCATAATCAGGGGTATCTTTTTATTCACCTACCTGAAGAATTCATTTGATCTGATGATACATTTAAATGAAGTTTAAACTTCCAGTAATTGAATGTTTTGTTATTTGATTTTACTGATGGAAGAACCAGCAACAAAACAATACGGAAACCCGATAGCATTGAACTAGCAGGCAGTGGTCAGCCATTCATACCTTCAAATAGACCTATCAGAGCAAATCTTGTATGTATTCTGTTAGTTCAAGGAACATCATACTCTATAATTGTATAATGTACAGGAGAATTGCTACTTTTCAATGGTGCCTCAGCCATGAACCGGTATTACATATTATGTCTTATATGTAAAAAAAAAAATCTCACTTTGAGGAGAAAGATGAAGGAAGCTAGGCCCTAATTAAATCCCATAAATTAAAATCTTAATTTTAAGAACATTGGTAGAGAAAAAAAAGGAAAGAACTTTCTACTACAGTAAAACCTGCTATAGCGACCACCTCTATATAAGGATTACATGTTTACAAAGGCCATTTTTTTTCAACTCCTTTCACTGCATACTTCAACTAAATTGAACCTGTGTATAAGGGTCACCTGCACATAAAGGTAAATATTTTCTGGTCCCTTTGGTGGCCCTAATATACAGGTTTCACTGTATTTGTACAGACTACTCTATAACACTCTATAACTAAAGACTAGACCATTGCTAGTGCTAGTTAGTGTTGTCGGTTATTTTGTGATATTTATCAATGTGATTTTTATGAAAGATAACTGAATGATATAATTCAGCATTGAGACCCTGGCAAGATCAGGCCTTTTTCTGTCAATTTTGGGGAAAATGCCATTGGAAACACAATTGGGAATTTTAGTGTGAATTATTGAGAAAAATTGTGTACACACATGGAAATCTAAATGCATTTTTTAAATGCATTTCCCCTTACATTATTATTATTATTTTTCATTACGGTTATGAGCTCAACATCAAATTGGGAATTTTTTCATCAAATTGGGAAAAAATATATGCATTTTGCATTGAGAATGGGTCCGAATTTCTGCCCCGTGGATACTATAGAAAAAGTCCTGAATATTGAATAAAATCAACAAGCAAAAAAAGGGAGAGTAACTCTGTTGCAATAGGTTATTTAAAAGGTCTGTTTAGTGTAAACTGTTCAAATGTAACTCTTACATTAAGGAGATAGAAAAGGTCTGAGTGTACCAAGCTACCTTAAAAGAATTAATGTCTGTTTTGCCAACATTCTAGTAAAAGCTATGCTCCCTGATAATTACTCTGCCACTAAATAAACCTTCTCCCTGACTAACTACACCATTAAAAACTATGAAATATCTCCAAAATGAAATACTTCTCTACAACAATACAGGTTAACATGAGAATGTATAATTACAAAGGTAAAACTCATAAATGTGTATCAGGTTTGTCACCTTTAAGTTCAAAGATCGCTCTCCTCAGAAAGCAACATAATTGGTCAGGACAAGAAGAGATTGTCACAGACTGTCGGCATCAATACGATTATCAGTGGCAACACAAAGGATTCTAAGCGAAGGTGATTCATGATTGTAAGAAGTAAACAATCTTACATCAGGACAAAACTCAAGATTTAAGATGGGTTTCTTTTTTTCTGTTTTTTTTTTTTTTTTTTTTTTTTTTTTTTTTTTTTTTTTTTAAATTTTGATATTGTGAGAAATTGCCATTGGGGTAAACACATGTTCTACGGCCACACACTTCTATATTGAGTACATCTATGGCCCTCCAACGGAGAGAGATACCAGGCCAGTCACTGCTATCTCTATTCAAACGACAAAATCAAAGTTCAAAAAGTGAAGGATAAAAAGGTATGACAAAATATCATCAAAACTTGTCCCATAAAGTTATTCAAATAAAATCTCAAGGTTACCAGGCTAAACAAATACAAATGAATCTGATATGAAAGCATGTATGTTATTTATTTTATTTACCAAAGTCTTTTGCTAGAACAAATGATATACAATGACCGGGACACATCATAATAAAGCTGTCCGTACTGTCATCATCAACATGTAATGACACCTTAGGCAATGATTCTATAAACAACTCTCTTCCCTCAGGAGCCTCGCAACCTGCACCATGGAATTTCATTCACCACAATCACCTTGTCAAGAAGGGCTGTCATATCTTCAAAATGTTTTTATGTTGTCAAGGCTTTATTTGTGTGTGTGTGTGTGTGTGTGTGTGTGTGGTGGGGGGTGGTGGTGGTTGGCTATATTTAGATCCCATGTGTCAGTAGATGGAAGGGCCTTTTTTAGATCAGGAAAAACAAAATAGCAACATTTGCAAATGAATTAAATTATAGCTAATAATGTTTGTGTTTCCAAATCATTACTAATCAATAATTACACATCACAGTAAACCTACAGAGACTGGATCATAAGTAATAGTGAAATGTACATCACAAGATTGTATGTGGGACAGTGCCACACCCACCTTGAGGGACAAAAATATTTGCCATTTAAATGTGGTCCCTCAAGACAAATGGCATTATGTGACAGTGGTCTATCAAGAAAGATGATAAAAATTATTAGTATGAAAATAAAAAAAAAAATTAAGTGTACCGTATTTTACCCATTAAGCACCCATTGATGTCCCTTTTAACACCAATCACTCTTTAGTGCACATGATTCAAGAATCTTTTCTAGCTGGTTGACAAAGAATTGTGGATCTTAAAAACCGTAACAGTTTATCTGTTTATCCCCAGCTAGAGCAGAATGTCAATAGGTGGCCTCAGTAATAACTACAACAATTTTACCACTGTACCTTATAAAAAATTAACTGTTTTGCGTCAAGTTGACTATTAGTTGGTCCCATTAAGCACTCATCCCTTTTCCCTCCTTTTTGTAGTGCCTTGTGTGTTTAATGGGCCGAATACAGCAATTGCAAAACAATTCACGAATAGATAAACATCTTTGTTATGTTTTTTAATTGCAACACTATAAATTAATGTACTTGTCAGGTTTAAAATATCTATAACATTGTAAACAAACACAAATCTCATGTACACTGCACAATCATACCATCACTTCATATAAATTTTTGCTGTCTCAGCAATTTCATTTGCTGTCATTCAGAAATAAGAATCCACCTTAGCTTATCTGACAAAATAGTTCTGAACAAAAGTGAAAAAGTCAAATTGAAAAGAGAACGATAAAAACCATAAATATTTATTTGACAAAAGCTAAAAGCACAGAAAAGTAATTCTCATGGCACAGGAGAGGCCAAATACAATATCATCTTTAGCAGTACTAGATTTGGGAGATTTACTATTTTTCTGCTTGGTGAGTTTTCTTTAGCGCTCCACTTCCATAAAGCTTGTGGCTAAGTACCTCTGACAGTGTTCTCTTACATCTCATATAATACGATCCATACAGTCCACAGACTCTGACTGTGGTTAAACAATTGTCCACTACTGTGGCTATTACTCCAAAGCTGGATAGGAATTCCTCCCTTACAAATCACTAACAAATAACACAGGGTCTTCTGTTTGCCACCCTTGTTGAAAAGTTCAGAAAGTACATCAGATCACTTGGTTTCACCTTTTCACACCTTCTGGTAACAAGTTTGCTTATCTCTCTAATAAATGTTTTTGCTTCGAGCAATACTATTTTCTACGGCAGATTAAAATTTTAATTTGAATTGATACCTACATATGATGTGTAAACAGACCGTAAACTATCATTCAAATTTATCTATCTATCAATACACACACAGAGTTCAAATCTACCTATCTATCCATCCAATCCACACAATTCAAATCTATCTGTCTATCCATCTATCTATCCACACATAGTTCAAATCTATCTTAAATCCACACACTGCAAATTAAACTATCTATCCATCTATCCACACACAATTCAAATCTATCTATCCAAACAATGCAAATCTATCTATCTATCTATCTACACACCGAGTTCAAATCTATCCATCCACACATACAAAAACACACTACCGGTATTATCTATCTGGTTTGTTCCCAGAATGCCTATAGGACTAGAAAAACATCCAATCATCTGGAGCATATATTATAAATATATATAATAACTTACAGTCTTTGTTTTGACATAATATGGGATATAAGCTGTCAATATATTCTATATGGGAAGCTCTCATCCCATATGGAATTTACTGATGATGTTTATCCCATATTAGGTCGAAATTTTAACACTGTACGTAATTTGGTTAGCTTTTTAACATTTGAAATAAAGTATTACCCATACAGCTATGTACAAAAGTAACCTTTTATACATGCTTTATTTCTTTTCAAAGCCATGATGTAATTTTTCTTTGATGTGTTAGATTTATATTGTGACCTCACTAACAGCTTGGCTTTCTGGGAATACATCTCCTGTAGAAGCAGCAAACGAAGCTGATTGGTTGGAGCACAGCACTCAAAATGACAACATTTCACTTCTAGTAAGTGTGGATAGGATTCCTGCTGGAAACTCCAATAATTAATGTGGGCAAGTTTGTCAGCTAACTTATGGGAGGCCAACTTTTTTTTTCTTTTTTTTTGTTCTTACATTGTGACCCATTTATCAACTTCCCCTTTAACAAGTAGCTGCCTCCATATTCCAAAAATATTGGTAAAAAAAAACAAAACAACAATATAAGTGTAGTATTATACACCAGTTAGAAATAAAAATGTAAAAATAAAAAACACACTATTATTTTTTCCACCAGAACTGGAAATCTATTCTTTGAAGAAATTATTAGAAGAAAACTTCTTAATGTCTAACAGAAAACCTACTATACCGAATAAATAAATAAAAAATAAATAAATAAAATAACAAGGGCAGAATACAGAGGGTATAAATCACATGACCAGATATAAATCTGAATACCCCTCTTATCTGACATATTAAAAGACTCACACTTCCAAAATCTCTCATAAACCGACTTAAAGGGCCATTTAAAACACCGATCAAACCACTTCTGACCAATCCCCTTCCAAGCAGATATACAGAAGCGGAAGTGAGATGCTTCACTATGCAACATCTATAAAACAAGGTCATAAAGAAACATATTGTTTCTTTGACGGAGCTTTCTAATCACTTTTAAATGTTTCATTAAAGTCTGTAAGACAATTCATTGCTAAATACTACCTTTGTGAGGTTGAAAATGGGACAGGAATTGATCGCAAATTTTCTGCTGAATAGACACCAAAAGGGAGACAAAGTGTTAACTATGAGATAAAAGCTCTTATCAATGGCCACAAATATTTGGAGGGTCCATTCAAAACTTGGTAATGGGTCATTACCAGCCTAACCACAATCCGACTCAAAGATACACAAGTGATTGTTTTATTGGGGTCAATCCACTTCAAGGTGTTTAGCCGTGAATCTGACACAAGAGGGAGGGGTGCAATGGATTTGTTTTCAATTAAAATGGTTAGATTTGTTATTGATATTGACATTTAAAATCTGATATTGTCCCTATTAAGAGAAATTCATGTGAGAAAGACAAATTTGATGTCATTGAAGATCTGTGGCAAAACTGATAAATCTTTGAAGATGAGTTAAATATTTAAGACTCCTTTTGTTTTATTTCATTGCAAGGTTGAAAGCCAGATCATCTTGAATCTAGAGTATTATTAGCAGAGGGTACAAATAACGGGTAAAACTTATGCCCAATTCCATTTCTATTAATAAATAAAATGTGTTAAACTAATAGCGGAGCTTTAATACTGCTGTTCAGTTTAAATACAACTACAATATCATTCATCCCATTACTTAGCTAGGACACTATTGCAAAATGAAATAAAAATTTCTTTACCTTTACACCAAAACAAATAATAAGAAAATAAAACCTGAGCCTTTTAGCAATTTAGTGGTCTATTTTGTCAGAAATATTGAAATAATTGAAAGATCAACCATAGAAGAGAAAAATAAATCAATCAAAATGAATTCCATTGTGTTATTGTATATGAGATGCATCTCAGACCTGCATAGGAAATGATTTAGGCAAATAATTCTTAAGATATGCATCTAAGAATGACAGAATAAAAAATACATGAAAACTAAGAAAGGAAAGAAAGAAGGAGCAGGGTATATGATATCTCAATGCTATCAAAGTTTCCGGAGGACATTTTCATGGTGTATATATTTCAATGACCAGGGCCCAAAGTCACCAAATTTATAGCAAAATTCAAATAAACATGTATAATGTATTTAAAATTGTGAACTTTATTAAAAAATAAATAATAATAATAATAATAATAATAAAGAATGTTATAAATCAGCACCATCTAATCTGCCAAATTACCATGAATATAAATCTTTAAATTAATTTTACACACTGAGGTCATGGGATAAGAGTAACGAATGTCAATTTCATGGTTTTACCGTGACCTTTCTGCTCAGTGAAACAGGCTGGTATCTGTTTGACACTGAACATGGATAATATCTCGTAGGTGTTTGCAATAAAATAAAAAAATAAAAATTTCTTTTTTTTTTTTCTTGTTTTTCGGGCTAGTCCAATATGTACAGTATATTTAGTCCTTGAAATATCAATTTAATAACTTGGATAACATCTCCGTGAATTATTTCAATAAACTAACGGAAAGATGTCACCGATATCATAAAAAACCTAATCCTGATACCCAGACCTTGAACCAGCTATGAGTAAGGTCTGTCGACTCTGATTTTATTGAGCTAAAATTATATCTAAATATTAATTGAACTGACATAGAAAGAACTTATAAATTCTAAATTTCATAAAATTGACAGCTTAGAATTACACAAAATTAATTTCACATGACTTTTTTTGCCAAACTGCTTATTCAGCATAATTCAATTAAGTTTTTTTGATCCCAGATAATATTCTCTTCATTATAACAAAATCTGCTCAAGTACATAATAACACAAGAATGTGGCTATCTGATCTTCCAGTGGAGATTTTGATCAAATTCAACATTAAGGTGCGGTAACTCCACAAGACATTTTAATCTTGCCATCTTAAGACATTTATTCAGGTTATAAGCCTCACTGACTTTAGTCAAAGATCCTGTCAGATTTCTGACCAGTGGTCATCCATACCATTGACCACTGTAGAGACTTTTGCCCTCATGTGTCAATTTATTTCAGGAAGAATCCTTCAGAAATAGTATGGTGTGACACTACGTTTTTCTTTTTTTTCGACTGTCACAGCAGGAATATGGAACAATTTCACTTAACTTGTAACATTTTTAAAACCCTCTTTTTTTGTTGGACTCGACTCCCCACAAATATTAGGAGAGTCGGCTTACATATGTAAAGAAAACCCTGTCAGATCCAAGATATAATTGAACAACAAATACAACTTCATTACCAACGTTTAAACACAGCCCGTCAATCATCTGATCAGTATTTGAGTATTCACAAACTTTTCTTTCTTGTCAAAAAATTGACCCTTCAGTGTTTTGGAACTTAACAAGTGGCTTAATTATACCAGATTCCCTCTTCTTTTCTTAGAAGGACATTAAAATAGATATGTTAATACTTGACACTTGCAACTGCCAGAAATTGTCCTAATTATCTAAAGGTATATCTATATCTATTTTTAATTTTTGCAGGTAAAAAAATTGAAATCTGATATAAAAATATTTTAAGCTTAATGAAGGTACCAACATCAGCATTGAGACTGGTCCAGCAAGGGGAAATAACCATTAATACTCAGCATTATCGATTACATGTATTTCTACAATGGAACATGGTTTTCTTTACAATTTATTATTAACTTGTCAATTAGTTTGTTTTCCAATATTGCTTGATATTTCATTTTCATTGAAATGTCACCGTTTATAGGTGAAGTGCCAGAAATTTAGATTTATGCTATGGACTTTGACATCAATATGAAATGAGGGTAAATGTAGTTAGTCAAAACAGAAATACAGTAGAACTTGTCTTGAGATACCACTCTCATGAAAGTGCACCTGCCCTATGAGACCAAATTAAAGAAACTACTAAATTAAGTAAATCTTTTACATAAAACTTCTTTATAGAGACCATATTTCTGTGGCACATAGGGTGGTCTCTTAAGACAGGTTCTTATATATGTAAGCATCCCAAAATTAGATGGATCCGATATTTGTTATACAAACACAATTGCCTAATTCACTCTTATCAAAAGATGATGGCTGTTACAAACAAAATGCAAGTTTTCCCTGTTATATATATATATATATATATATATATATATATATATATATATGTGAATACAAATGCTTCTTAAGTATGACATAACTTGTACCTTTTTATTATACAAGGCATATACATGTATGCACAACCATATATTTCCAGTTAATTATGACATTTGGTTTCTATAACACCTTGATCTGACTTGAAACATAGCAAAATATGTAAAGCGGCTGAAAGAATGAAATGAACACTTGTATTTTCCTGTAAAACGTCAACATCAAAGACCACATGCACAGAGGCGAAAGTGCATGCACCTTACTTAATGACCCAGATGTGGAAAATTTCCATAGCAGGGAAAATGTTTTTGTTCTAACCATTCCTAAAAAAAAACCTATACAAACAAACAAAAGAAAAGCCTACATTCTAAATAAGTAAACAAATATATTGCCAGTTTTTAACACTTATTCCGATAGTTTATTATATTTTCTATTCATATATTAAAATTTTCCTAGAATGCAAATAATTTTTACGAATATTTAATGTGATTTTTTTTTTTACTTTTTGAACTGTATATCTGTAGAACAACCATTGAAATAAAAATATCTAATAATTCAAAATTTTATATAATTTTAATATGGTTTGAGTTTCCATAGATACGTGAATGATTTATAGAGACAGAAGAAAGTCATTTTGAAGTACAATTATAGCATGTATGAATTATACAAAACGATGTGTCTTATCATTTTACTTTAAAGGGGCACTAGCTATGTTTATCAGAAAAAAAAAATATTTCAATTTTTTTCTACTTTTACTACTTGTACTTGATGTACAATAACAAATAAAGAGCTATACACAGGCATACAAAATCTTATATTCCTATATACTTTGTGAAAATAAGGTCAGGTCCAGTATGGTATGCATATACAAATAGTAAGATTGCATTAAACAATTGCAAGTGAATAATTGCCAATCTGGGTTTCTCAAGCAATTATCACAAAATATATAGGAATCTAGGATTTTTTTTTGCTTATACATATCGTTTTATTTCTGTTATTGTATACCAATCTAAGTACATGTAGTAAAAAAGGAAAGAGTTTCAAAAAAAAAAAAAAAAAAAAAAAAAAAAAAAAAAAAAAACCGAACAAAAAATTAAACACAGCTAATATCCCATTTAAGTGTTTGTCATGTATTTAATATGGATAAGTATGGACAACAGATAATGGTCAAACACTTAAATACAATCAACAGTTTTCAAACTTAAGAAATTACAGGGAAGTGAGACTTTCTAACCTAGAAGTAAGACCTTTCTTGATCCCTTACATACATTCACAGCGTGACTTTAACATAAGGTTGCAAGGTATGTATGCCAATATTCAATTTCCTGCCCATGAATCCAGCTTATATTCCCTTCTCTGTCAGGGGTTTCATAATTGACTACAAATCTCTTTTATCTGAATGGAAACACAGGGAGAAAAAGAAATTAAATCTGCAATGGTTGGACAAAAGTTAAGAAAACAATTTCAAGAAAAAATGTAATCTTGCATAAGTCACGATAAAGCTTGTTTCAATAATTTGAAAAAGATTTAAGATGTTTTCCGGCATAATATGGTCAGTACTTCAGTATGTCACTAGTATGATTATAACATTTTAATACAAATGTCAAATTTTAAAGAGATTAAGTGATGATAAACTGCATTCACATGTATTTGAAACCAAGTGTCGTTAACAGAAGGTGTCTCGCCTAAGGAGTAGAATCAATAATATTTAGAAATGGAGTGAAGCATTACATAAGTTTTGATACTTGACCTGTTATTTTCTGAGGTCAGATGGTCATTTAAACTTGAAATATAAACATTCTATCTAAGAATCAGAACAAGTTGTCTCTTACCTGGGCTACTCCATCAATGTAAACAGTCAGTACAAAGAGACACCAATACAAGTACAAATAATAGTTTCGCAAACAAATTACCTGTCCTCCAGATAAATTTGGGCTGCCCGAGGCTTCAGACATAGTTCTATGTTACCAGTAGTTCCAAAAATTTTATAACTAAAATTTGATGTGTTTGAGAAAAAAATGTTCCAAAGAGCTAAGCCATTGACAAAGATTTGATTTTAAAGTCCCATAACTCTGGTAAATATTGCAAAATACTGACCATAATTCAAACTGCTCCTATGTTTCTCTGATATCTAACATCATACCAGAATAGGTAAAAATTTGATAAAACTAAGAATCCACCCCAACAGTGTATGGGATCTAAGAAACAATTTTCTTTCAAAGAACCTTGCTATTTTTAACATGTAATGATATCAAATAAATTGTCACATGCTGATCATTATTACAATGCAGAGTTAGATGTATTTTGTATGACCTCTAAGTCTGTAAGTGGATTCACTGACCTCCAGTATATTGATATCAGATATATTGTCTATACAGGGGTGTATACATACTTGCCAACTCTACCGATTTCCGCGGGAGACTCCCAATGTTGGCCCTGTTTCCCGACCTCCCGATTATTCTTTTAAAAATCCCTTTTTTCTCCCGATTTTTTAAAATATTTCCTTCCAAAAACTATAAATGTCCAGAAATTTGAAAAATGACATGCAGGATTGCCACCGCATGAAACAATACAATAGCTTTCAAAAAAGTTTTGTAACCAATTAGAGGCCGGTTTGTACCCCTCGTTGTTGTTTGATTGGATTTAGCGATGTGTTGTGGGAGTGACTAAGTGCCGTCATGGAGTACCAAGGGCAGCCACGATGCCTCAAATGGGGAAATAAGTTATCAAACAATATTTCTGGAATTTATATCAGTTTAAACAAAACAAATACAAAAAACATTTACAGTATACTGATTAATTTCCACTGAAAATGCCTCATTTCAAGGAAGGTTCTGCCATTTTTCCTGCCATTTTCCCTTGCTTCTGATATGGTAAATTATCCGAGCAACACCAGACCCGATAGATGAAAGATAGATTATCTCTAAATATACTTTGAAAATTTTAAAATGTCAGTAAAATTAACAAAAACAAAAATGAATTCACGGTAAATTCATTGATTCCGTTGAAAATGCTTGACAACAAAGAATATTCTGTGATTTCCCTTTCAATAGTATACAAGTAATACATGTAAAAGTTACTTTTTTCTTTTTTTCTAAAAAACAAAACAAAGATTCATCTATATAATAGGTCATTAACACAATAAAATTCATAATTGTGATCCATAAATTAGTTTACATATTGATTGAAAACAACTAATTAACATATTTTAATTTTTATATTTATACAAGAACTAAATTAAAAAAGAAAATACTTTATATAAATTGTAAGAAATAGTCGTGCATTGTCTCCCTCATGAAAATTTTCAAATGTTGGCAAGTATGTGTATATATAACTATAGATGCATTCTGTTTGACCCGTAAGTCTTTCAGTGGAACTGACCTGATGTCTAGTATTTTGATGTCACATATAATGTCTATATGGAAAGTGGGACTGACTTGATGTCCAGTATATTAATGTCAGATATGATGTCAATACAGAGGTATATATAACTGTAGATGTATTTTTCATGACCTCTAAGTCTGTAAGTGGGACTGACCCGATGTCCAGTATATTGATGTCAGATATAATGTCAATAGAGGTATATATAAATATAGATGTATTTTGTAAGAGCTCTAAGTCCGTAAGTGGGACTGACTTGATGTCCAGTATATTAATGTTAAATATAATGTCAATACAGAGGTATATATAAATAAGTATAGATGTATTTTGTAGGACTTTGAAGTATGTACATTGTAAGCTGATATACTGATCTTCAGCACCTATTATTAATGCAATCAAAAACAAGAAACGATATCAGACTGGGATACTCTATCATTCTACTGATGAGGATAAATGATATTGACTAATGATGAGCGATAGGAGCTGCCCACTGCTGCCAGCGTTCCTCAAACTGGACATTTTTATAGCGTCTTTGTAACATTCACTTAACCTATGGTCACTGGTATGTCCTGGATCCATATGCTTTATTTGAATTAATGATACCCCCACCTTATTTAGATGTATGACAAAGATCTGCTACAAAGTTTGATAAACCTTGATTAAATAGTTACTATTTGAGAGTTTTGCTATGTTACCGATGACAAAAATGTCACTGGATACAGTTGCAAATACTCAAATTGTCATTTAGATTCCGGGCTCAGAATTCTCGCCTTCATGAGAAGATAATCAAAACCAACATCAAATTTATGTATCTGGAAATGATGTCGAAATTCTAGCGTAGTTGTAAAATGTATCATATCCAAAGTTTTAAATCCTCGTGTTTTAAGACTTTTGTTGCAATTCATTATAATGTTTCGATTGGGAAACCGAATGAATTTTAAATGGCAAACTGTTTACAGAAATTTTACATACGCTTTTAAACCATAACCTTTCCTTTGATGTGTATCCATTAAGCATGTCACACAAAATGTAATCTTGGTAATATTGCGAAATATTTATATACATCAGGAAACGTTTAAATGTCAAGATATGCATAAATTAGCAAATTGTAAACAAGATGAAGACATATGATTCGGCAATAAACAATATCTATTGAAGGCTATAAAGTAGAAAACTTCAGACATTATTGAACGACCTTGACCTCAGGTTAAATCAAAATTCATCCAAATGATTGCATACCTTTAGGTCGAGGTTATAAATTTTGATAGTGAATAAGACCACAAAACTTTGATGAACCACCTTCTTTATCTGTGCTTTTATAAAAAAAATTTTGGTGGGGGGGGGGGGTGTAAGGGGATAGAGTAGAAAGAAAACCCATTCTGTCTTTTTTTTCACCAAAACTTCTCAACATATTTTCATGGAATTGAAAATTAAGATATCAAGCTTCTATATTCATTCTGATCTACAGTATATAAGATATGAATATATACAAAAGATAAAAGAAAACCAAGAAATAGACATAACATCCAAGTAATTGTTATCATATCATACATCAAGGATCATAACAAAGAAAGGAATAGACCGGATGCTTTCAATGACAATTGATTTATAAAGCCAAAAGTGACCTGAAACAAAACCCGTATATGACCTCTGACCTTGGGTCAAAGATCAGGGCATATACATAGGTCATAGAGTAGAATTTGAAGAAATAATGAAATGGAAATGTACACAGTTAATCTTCCATATGAAAAGGGGGGAAAATATTATACCTATTTAGGTATTATCTAATCCTTTATCCTATCTAAAACACAGGTATGTATATATAAAATTCTATGAATGTGCTCTTTCAATAGCATGATATCATTTACAAAAACAGTTGATTTATTTAAGGATTGTTTTTCAAAATGAAAAACATGAAATATACATGCAATGGCTCATGGAAAAAACTCTGTGCAGCAGGAAGTGTTGAACATACAATAATTATATTTATGTATATTACCATTTTCTGTGAATCTGTAGTCATTCATTCTATATAATTGACTTTTCGTAGGGGAGGTTTTCATACAACGTAACAGCTGAACAGCTGTGTGTCAAGCATTGAATATATATATGCAACCAGTTTGTACGCTTGCAATGATGGAAATAACAGTCGGCAAGTAAATATTAACATTTTGATTTCATTTTTTAAGAACATTTTCTTTCCTTTATTTTTTCAACGATTAACATAATGGTTTTACAATTATCAACCCTTTCACCCCTTAGTATCTAAATGGAATGCTCTTTTCTATTGTTTCAGACCAGTCTATTATGGTCTGTAGTGATGAAAGGGTTAATGTCTCTTGTTGGCTCTGATGTTGATGTGAAGGGGGCACTTGCTGTGGTAGGAATCCGGAGTACTCTGAGAAAAACCCCTCCTGTTTGACCTGGAAACTTCCATACCCTTACTCCTTTATCCAAATCAAAGATTGAACCTGGGTCACAATGGTGAGAGGTGAGTGCACTATCCACTGCACCAACAACCCAATAGATGTGTGTGTATATAGGGTGGTGTGAAGGGGGGGGGGGGTCCTTGAACTATGGACAACAAGAATTAAGATGGTATGTCTAAAGATGTTACAGAAACATAGATTAATCCATCAACTGTCATCAACAAGACCATCATTAAGAACCTTTAATTTCTGTTAAATAATTTTCAATGATAATACCCCGAATTATATGGCAACAGATTTCTATTTTAGCTGGGGTGTTTTTATTACCTGTCTTAGAGTAGGTGCACCTGTGGACACAAGTGAAACAGATTGGTGAAACATAAATCACATGTAAATTTAAATTCTAAGAACTTGTCCTAAACTAATTCATCAATTTACTTGTGATAAAATCCTACAGAAACACTGTAGTTAATTTCTTGTATTAATGACCCATCATCTTAACTGTCTGTGTGACCATCAATGCCAGTGGTCAGAGACATAGCATATATTTATAGGCACTGATAGCCTAAGGTCACACCTCCAAGCAAATTAGTATATATCATTAGAAGCTACCACCTGTTGTCTATTTCTTTGACCTTGTTGATCTGAGGTTAACCTGAACCAGTAGGTGGCTAGGAGATGGCGGCCACCCTGACATCATAATGACATAGAACCTGTCACTGTTAGGATGACCAAAGTGTGTAAATCCTTCATACAGTATATCTTGATTCTGATATCTGTTTTTAAGCACTTTCAGTCATGCGACCTTCATCACCTCCTGATAATATTTTAGGCATATGCTGACAAATCAGGAAAGAAAATGAGGGAGTCTCTAAAACCCAAAAGATCTACAAGGGAGTTTAAATATCTCTCATAGAAGAGATCAAAGATTTTTTTAGGACGGGTTACAGATTAAGTTTGATTGTATATTTTGCCTCATATAATTAGCCTCTATAGGTTAGACTGCAATTGCCTCAAAGCATAACTGTACAGTTTACATTGTGAGTTGCACTGTAGTTGCCTCATTAAGTTTGACTGTATATTTTACCTTTGTAAGTTTGACTGTAGTTGTCTCATTAAGTTTGACTGTACAGTTTACTTCTGTAAGTTGAACTATAGTCGCTGCATTAAGTTTGACTGTATAGTTTACCTCTATAAGTTAGACTATAGTCGCTGCATTAAGTTTGACTGTATAGTTTACCTCTATAA
This sequence comes from Atrina japonica, assembly GCA_030159075.1. NCBI lineage: Eukaryota > Metazoa > Mollusca > Bivalvia > Pterioida > Pinnidae > Atrina > Atrina japonica. Next base: position 939,947 of record BROG01000009.1, read on the forward strand.
GTTAGACTATAGTCGCTGCATTAAGTTTGACTGTATAGTTTACCTCTATAAGTTAGACTATAGTCGCCTCATTAAGTTTGACTGTATAGTTTACCTCTATAAGTTAGACTATAGTCGCCTCATTAAGTTTGACTGTATAGTTTACCTCTATAAGTTAGACTAAAGTCGCCTCATTAAGTTTGACTGTATAGTTTACTTCTGTAAGTTGGACTGTAGTTGCCACAGTTTGACTGTATAGTTTACCTCTATAAGTTAGACTGTAGTTGCCTCATTAAGTTTGACTGTATAGTTTACCTCTATAAGTTGGACTGTAGTTGCCACAGTTTGACTGTATAGTTTACCTCTATAAGTTGGACTGTAGTTGCCACAGTTTGACTGTATAGTTTACCTCTATAAGTTAGACTGTAGTTGCCTCATTAAGTTTGACTGTATAGTTTACTTCTGTAAGTTGGACTGTAGTCGCCACAGTTTGGCTATATACATTTTAACAAGTACATGAATAATTTGCAGCATCAAGTTTGACAATCTAGTCTCTAAGCCAAATGTAGATCGATCTCTGATTATGTAAGATAAGTAGTGACAATCATGAATTAAATAAGTAACAAAAACATAAAAACCAACATATCAAGTACTCCTGTACTTTGTTGACTTTTCTGTACTGAGTTAGTAAGGCATATACTAGTAACAAACAGTGTACATTAGAAAAAATCAATTTTTGGAGTCCTATCTATTATGTATTTTGAGACCATCCCCATACAGATTAGATAGCACAACAGCTAATAGAAACAAGTATTTTGATAAGTTTTTTTTTCTCTCATCATGAAAACATACAGAATCACATTTCTAGGAATATTCTCATCTCTTCTTACCCGTTTGTTCATTATGTCTGGGCACAATTCTCGGAACCAAATGCCATATCTTACAGGAAACCGTGTTTCCTACTTAACAGAGGAAAGGATCTTAACTATGTGACAATACTTTGTAATACAAAGTTGTGTCAGCGCATACATTTCTAACCAGATATGTAAAATCATGATGCTAGGTCAGAGGAAGAGTAACCTTAAAGAGAACCCCAAGTAAAAAAAAAAATGAACATTTATTTATTTATAGTACTTGCTATCTTAAGAACAGCGTCGAAAACATGATCAAAATTTGTGCACATGTTTTCGAGATATTAGCGAGAAACTGCAAGACTCACCTTTATAAAAAGCTCAATTTGCTTTTTTTCACCATTGGTTAAAGATTACTTGTCAAATTTATATAGAACCTAGCCACTCTTAAAATACCATATGGAAACATAATATTATAAATTAGACATGTTATTAATTTATATACAAAATCATGGATGATTCCTATGATATTTTAACCCCAAGGTTAAATTACCAAGGTTGGGTTAATCTACCATATGACACCGGAAGTGGAATGAATGCTTAATTAGTTTACTAGAGCAGGTAAAATGGCACAGTTTGATGGCCAATATTTCGAGAACGCATGCACTGATTTTGATAAGATTTTTAAACTTTCTTAGAATGATAAGTTATAAGAGAGGTCTCTCAAGATAGGTTGTACTATACACCTATGTGTGCGTGAGTATTGTATGAACTCTATCCCTCAAGGTAAATAAAACTAACTTAATTGTTAGAACCTTCCTGTTCGGTAAAACAATGCTAGCACTTTCCCTCTTCAGGTAAAACAAATTAACACCTGTGTTAGCACTTTCCATCTCCAGGTAAAACAAACTATCACCTGTGCTCATGCTTACCCTCTCCAAGTAAAACAAATTAACACCTGTGCTAGCGCTTTCTTTCACCAGGTAAAAAAAAACTATCACCTGTGCTAGAACTTTCCCTCTCCAGGAAAACAAACTATCACCTGTGCTAGCACTTTCCATCTCCAAGTAAAACAAACTATCACCTGTGCTAGCACTTTCCATCACCAAGTAAAACAAACTATCAACTGTGCTAGCACTTTTCCTCTCCAGGTAAAACAAACTATCACCTGTGCTAGCACTTTTCCTCTCCAGGTAAAACAAACTATCACCTGTGCTAGAACTTTCCATCTCCAAGTAAAACAAACTAACAACTGTGCTAGCACTTTTCCTCTCCAGGTAAAACAAACTATCACCTGTGCTAGAACTTTCCATCACCAAGTAAAACAAACTAACAACTGTGCTAATACTTTTCCTCTCCAGGTAAAACAAACTATCACCTGTGCTAGAATTTTCCATCTCCAGGTAAAACAAACTATCACCTGTGCTAGAACATTTCTCACCAAGTAAAACAAACTATCAGCTGTGCTAGCACTTTTCATCCCCAGGTAAAACAAATTAACACCTGTGCTAGCACTTTTCACCTCCAAGTAAAACAAACTAAAAACTGTGCTAGCACTTTCCATCACCAGGAAATACAAACTATCACCTGTGCTAGCACCTTCCATCACCAGGTAATACAAACTAACAACTGTGCTAACACTTTTCCTCCCAGGTAAAACAAACTATCACCTATGCTAGAACATTCCCTCTCCAGGTAAAACAAACTATCAACTGTGCTAGCACTTTTCATCTCCAGGTAAAACAAATTAACACCTGTGCTAGCACTTTCCACCTCCAAGTAAAACAAACTAAAAACTGTGCAAGCACTTTCCATCGCCAGGTAATACAAACTATCACCTGTGCTAGCATCTTCCATCACCAGGTAATACAAACTATCACTTGTGCTAGCACTTTCCATCTCCAGGTAAAACAAACTAACATCTGTGCAAGCACTTTCCCTCTCCAGGTAAAACAAACTAACACTTGTGCAAGCACTTTCCCTCTCCAGATAAAACAAACTATCACCTGTGCTAGCACTTTCCCTCTCCAGGTAAAATAAACTATCACCTGTGTTAGAACACTCCATCTCCAGGCAAAACAAACTAACACTGTGCAAGCACTTTTCCTCCCCAGGTAAAACATGCCATCACCTGTGCTACCTCTTTCCCTCTCCAGTAAAATAAACTACGATCTGCACGAGCACTTTCCTTACATCACAAGGTAATGCAAAACTACCTACATCTTTATCTCTCTGAGGAATACAGCACTATAATCTCACTGGTTAAAATAAACTACCATCAAGCACTACCATATAGCAGGTATACTGTCCTTCAGCTATTTACCACACAGTTGTTCTACCAATGACACGTCAAATCTCAAATATAGGGCTCACTCAGTCTGTGTTGTATATCAGACAAGGCATATGAAAGTATTTATGGAAAATGACACAGAACAGCGGGTCTAATTGATTGTAGTAACAGAATTTGTAGAAATGTACATTTCAAGTGCTGAATGATTTTATAATGTAGCATGTCTCCAACCAAATCAATTAAATTTCTGATGAAAACATCACACTGCTTACTTTCTTTAGAAACTTAATTAGATCTGAAAAACTCAAGGTTTTCTTGAAAAGATTTTTTTTTCTATTTTGAGCTGATCTTAATTAGAAATTGTGAGAAAAATTATTTTAAAACAAAAACAAGAAATGTACCTTTAAAAAAGGAGAGATAATTAAAGGTTGGTAAGACTCTATCGTCAAAGGATTGCCAACAACTTTACTCTAGTTTTACTGAGATTGAATGTGGTATCAAAATGAATAGTACCAAAGCAAAGAAGTGCTTTACGCCACACTCAACACAGGGGCTTAAACCTGTGCCGGGCAGAAGTGACCTCATGGTTGAAAGCAAGATGCTCTAACCACTCAGTCATGGAGGCCTGCCCCACTAAAGCAAAGGAAACAAAACGTAAACAAGAAACTGTGAAACTGGTTGAATTCCTTTTGTAACCTTTGAAAGTTGAACAAACAAAAATCAAGCAGTTATCTCCCTTTGTTGTTAGATGGTGGGTCAAGTTTCAAATCTCTCCATTATCATAAACAATTGGCTAAAATAAATCTGTAAAGTGAAGACCCTTAATTATATTGAGCATGTATCTTTACTTAACGAAAATTTGTTTTTCAGGTAAATATATCTATGGCAAACCATTGCATGTAAAGAGTATTAATATGTTCACCATATCTCTTTCTCTCTCTCTCTCTCTCTCTCTTATTTCTCAAAATCTCTTTTTTTGATAATTATTTCTATGACAACCATTGCAGATGTAAAGAGTATTAATGTTGACAATACATCTCTAATTTCTCAAAATCTCTTTTTCAGATAATTATTTCTATGACAACCATTGCAGATGTAAATAGCATTTATATGGACCATATATCTCTTTTTTCTCAAAATTTCATTTTTCAGGTAATTATTTCTATGGCAACCATTGCACAAGTAAAGAGCATTGATATTGACCATATATCTCTAAATCTGTCAAAATCTGTTTTTAAGATAATTACTTCTATAAGGAACCATTACTGATGTTAGTTGCATTACCTTTTATTCAAAATTCACACAGCTTTCATTCAACATTTCAAATACACAGACCATTTTGTTTTTATTAAATAATGAACAAATTGTATTTTGTTTATGTAAATGAAAAAAAGAATTCCAAAGGGGATTTCTATTGTAGTGGAAACTGAATACACAGAGCTCGTCATTTATGTATCAATCAAATTCTTTGAAATGAACACCCACGTTTTTCAAAATTGTAAATTCTATATTCTAAAACAAGGAAATGTAAATTTAGCAGCTAATGAATTGGTTCCCACCCTTTACAGGAAGTGGTTATAAATCAACATGGTAGATATCAATGTGATTATCTAACATGAGGGACAATTAATCATGGAAATCTTTGAGGTGATGGCTGTGTGGGACAGATGAGCATTACCCTTCTAGGTGGACTGAATGAGTTCCATTTGTCTTGTCAGATTGAGATGTGGGTATCAGTCAAAAGAACCACCGTGTGGGGACAATGAAAGATTGAGATACTCCAATTTCTCCCCCCTGGGAAGGACATCTAATATATTTAACTTACATAATCAACTTAAATGAACCTTACTGCATACTGCATCATTTAACACAAAATTCCCCATGGTTCTTTATCAACACAGAAATGACTGTTATCAGAACTGACCACATATTTCATGATGGATCAGTCTTTTGAAATGGAAATACACATTTATCCTCCTGTCTGAAGAAAGAGCTTTAAGATACCAAAATTTTAGGAAAATGATATAGTGGCTAGAGGAGTGATAAAAGAACCATGGTGGCTAAGTGGCTGGATGGGTTGAATGCAAGAGCCTAAGTGCCAGAGTGGCTAGATGGGTTGATAATAAGAGCCAGTGACAGAGTGTGGCTAGATGGGTGATATGAGACTCACAGTGGCAGAGGATGGGTAGATGAGTGATATAAGAGCCACAGTGACAGGTGGCTCAATGATTGATATATGAGTCACATTGGCAGAGGGTGGCTAGATGAGTAATATAAGAGACACAGTGACAGAGGGTTGCTCAATGAATGATACAAGAACCACAATGGTTGAGTAGCTAGATGAGTGATACAAGACCCACAGTGTCCGAGTGGCTAAATGAGTGATACAAGACCTATTATTGCTGAGTGGCCAGATGAGTGATCATACATAAAAAACAATGACTGAGTGGATAGAACCACAGTGGCTAGATGATTGATAAAAGAACCACATTGGCTGAGTAGCAAGATGAGTGATACATAAACCATAGTAGCCAAGTGGCCAGATGGGTTGAATACAAGAGCCTCGATGCCAGATTGGCTAGATGAGTGATACAAAAACCATGGTGGCTAAGTGGCTGGATGGGTTGATTATAAGAGCCACATTGGCAGGGGGTGGCTAGATGAGTGATACAGGAGTCAGAGTGGCAGAGTGGCTAGTGCATTATGATCTTAATCACCAGATCTTTCGTTTTTCCTCAGTGTTGCTTTAATTAAGACTCACTTGAACCTAAGTTGATACTTTAGTATTATGCCACATTACAAATGGTCTTTGCTCTTTATGAGAGAACATAGTAACAAGGCTTCCTCTTCCATCACTGAAAGGACACCAACACCATGAGAAGCAAATATTTAGCCATACAGAAAAATGGAGAGAGAGAGAGAGAGAGAGAGAGAGAGAGAGAGAGAGAGAGAGAGAGAGAGAGAGAGAGAGAGAGAGAAAGACAGACAAAGACAGACAGATACACAGAGAAACAGACAGAGAGACAGAGAAAGAGAGAGAGGGAGATAGAGAGAAATAGACAGAGAAACAAGAAGAAACAGGCAAACAAGCAGATATCTAGAAAGAAACTGAGAAGCAAAAAGAGAGAGAAAAACATACAAAGGGAGACAGAGAAACAGACAATGAAAAACACAAAAAGAGAAAGAGAGGAACAAACAGAAATAACCAAGAGAGGGAAACAGACAGAGAAACAGAGACAAACAGAGATGGACTGAGACAGACAGACAGACAGATGAAAAGAAGAAAGTGAGCTAGCTTTGTTGTCCATTTCAAAATGTCTGACACAAAGACTATAGGGTATTATGACAATTTGTAACAGACAGAACTATAGCTATTAAGTAACTGAGCCAAACACGAAGCCCTGGTCAGCCCCAGGACATCAGACAAGATAAGACATTATCATCATCATTAAGAAGTCTGCCTGACAGAGACATGAAGAGGTCAGGAGTTCTGCAGTCCCTCATGACCAGTAATAAGGGCATGACTTCTGTCATGTTCTACTTTCCTGTTTCTATGACAATGGGAAAAGATATGCCAATATACTTCAACTAATTGTCATACACATTTTAGTACTTACTGGTTCTCTTGGAGAGACTTTCAGATAATAAACCAAAATTATAATTTTAAAGTAAACTTGTTTTTTGGGGGTATTATAGGAGGAGCTGAACATTGCTACCTCATGTTAAATGTGACATCTCTGATAACGGAAAGCCTACAGTTTTTCCTGTACCGGTGGTATGTTTTTTTTTTTTTAAAGGCCTTTTTTATCCATGTTTGTCTTAACTTTTCCGAATGCAAAATCTTGTACAATGCATAGAACAATAATTTGTTTTGATTCCATAGAAATATTTTACGTTGAAAAAAAAAAAAAAAAAAAAAAATATTCAGATTCTTAAAATATTCCTTACATCAATTAGCAACACATCAGAAACATATTTACAATAAATGGAGTATATAAATAAATATAATTACAATATTAGATTTTGTTTTTGTTTTTGAATGGTGTTTTAGGCCACACTCTATAATGGTGTTGGCCAGTACAATGTACACCGGCACAATACTGGAGAGCAGATTGAAAACAGAATTTAACGAGACCACTCTCAAAAAATTGTTTGTTTGATGTTGCCTGTCTATGCCTTTCAGGTGTTGGTATATTTAGGTAGGTAGGCAAATTATTATTATTTTTTTTTCAAAGAAAAGGAAATCGCACAAAGCAAGAAGGTATGCTGTAAATACTGCCTCATTCTATGTATACACTTATAAAAACAATTTGAATTCTGACATATACAGCTAATGTGAAGAAAGATTGATATGTGTATCCATGTGTATATTATTAGCTCACCTGGTCTAGGAAGGAGCTTCAAGGTGTGATCCAAGCGTGTAAACAATATTTTATAGAAACAGGTAAATAAAGATTGGTTGATGGAACTGGCCCCCCCACTCCCAAAAAGTCAGGATACAAAAAATGTGAAAAAAATCATTTTGGTGGCAGCATTTTGGGTGTCAGAGTATTAGGGCTGATAAAGCACCTATAAAATTTAAAACAAAATCATGTGTTGGTAAGGACAAATCCAATGTATGAGGTGCATTTAAATTGATGAACAATAGATTAACAACATGTAATGTTAATAGAAATAAACATTTCATATTGCTTATGAATTTTGAGTTAAGGGAAAATGTAACGAATCCAAACATTAGAGTTGATTTTGGAAATGTGTGTGTCAATCAGGGAACACATGAAATTGATTATTGTACATATTTCAACACCAATCTTAATTAACACTCATTTGTTGAGCACCTGTTTTGATATAAATCTTACAATATTTATTCTGAAAATGACTGTAGTTAATTAGCAATGATTGCTCCAAATGAGAATTCCCCAATAATAAAGATTAGATAAAAAAAATGTGGATTACCCATTTCACAGAGAGAGAGAGAGAGAGAGAGAGAGAGAGAGAGAGAGAGAGAGAGAGAGAGAGAGAGAGAGAGAGAGAGAGAGAGAAAGAGAGAGAGAGAGAGAGAGAAAGAGAGAGAGAGACATAGGAAAGATGGGAAGGGCCAAAGGTACTAAAATTTCAATTTCAATATTTTTATTTTCTCTGTAGTTTTTAACCTATTTAGTATATCAATACCAATCAAATGTATATTCCTGAAGCTGGGAAGCTGGAGGGGCACCTGTTTGTATTACAGGAAATTGATTCTCTGGTTTAGCATAACACAGACTGAAGTCATTTTCTCACTTTTCATGTTTAAGAGGCAACAGCAATCATGTAAACATTAGCTGAGGTAACAGGTAATTCCATCTTATTTGTAGTTTGTTGTATATTGGGATGACCAGTAGGTTATCATAGCTATCAGATGACCAATCATTAACATCACATTTATATCTGGTGTGTTGATAAGAGATCTAATCCTACAACAAAACAAGGTGACCTGTAACCAACAGAGTCTGGTAGAAAAGTCAAGAATCAGTTACAAAGACTCTTGTTATAATCAACTCTTTATAAACTTTATGTGTCAGAATGGTGACATCAAGTACAGTGGGACCTGTCTTAAGAGACCACCCCAACTACCACTTAAATGTGGTCTCTCAAGACAGGTGATCCCTCAAAAGAGGTTTTATTTAAAGGAATTATTTAACATAGTGGCTATCAGAATATGGTCTCACAAGACAGGTGGTATCGAAGATGGGTATTAGAAACTGAGGGAGATTCTGAAAATTTATGTGCTTTTTTTTTGGCACATATTTTTATTAAATTCTACATACCGGTATTCAGGACCCAAAGGCAACAAATTGAAGAAGAAATCACACACTATGCTGCAACTGAATGTGTTTACATTTATGTCATACAATTGTGCGTGATTATGAAAATCATTGCTCTCATAAAAACAACTTCCTGAAATATCAACAAAAAAAAACAACAAAAAACCAACATCCCTGCCCCCCCCCCCCCAGTACATACTCAAATTTTGTGCCTTATACTCAAGGAATTTCATGTTTTAATGTGAATACAAGCATCACCTTAATGTTTTTATGATCTTTGTTAAAATGTACAAGGGTGAATCTACAGAGCTCCAATACTCTTTAAGTGATTCTAATAAAAAGTCAAGAACTAGTCCTCAATAGGACCTACAATGAAAAAAAGAAAATAAAAGAAAGAAGAAACAAGATGTGTTTGTGAGACACAATTGCCCCCGGTCCCAACAAATTTCTAGTGGGACGGAATTACAGACAGACAGACAGACAGACAAGTAGATGGGACAGAATTACGGACAAACAGACGATTCAAACCCTACATGTAGATCCCCCCCGTTGGACCTTCCAGCCGAGCTGGGCATAAAAATTGGTATTCTTTCAGGATTAAGTGAATGGTGATAAGTTAAAAAAAAAAAATACCTAATTTGGAAGGACCGGCTAATAGACTACTGACAAACCCCAGAGTCCCAAATAATTCACTGATAGGAAACTGACAATGCCAAATTATGAAGGGTCTTTAGCTTTTTTTTTTATATCTTAGTTAAAGTGGACAGTTTGTGGTCTTCCTCTGTATTGCTTAAGGATTTGGACGTCAAATTTCACACATGTTTCACTATGTTTTTACACATGATGCAACTTAAATGCCCTTGGTAATAGACTAACAAACCCTTGAATAAAGTCAATATACAAACAGATGCATCTCACTGACAAGATGTCCCAGTGAGAACAAGAGGGGTATACATACATGATCCCTAGGGAAGGGCTGATTGATTTAAAATACTGCACTTATCAACTTTAAAATTTAGAATTCAATTTATCAACACTTCTTCTCTCCATCATCACAGTGCCTCATTAGAAGTCTAAACAAACTTCTGATGACCACTAGTGACCACCCTACACCATGCACGAGAAGAATACATAATTCCTTAATTTAGACAGCCACCATGTACACAAATCACACTTTGATACTCAATGCTGGAAAGCTGTGTCGCCACAGTTTATGTACCTTGTCAAACAATCTCATCAATTTCTCTCTAATTAACTGATTTATAATTATCTTTGATATCTGACAGTTTTATAGACATGCATTTCATACCCCAGCTTCTGATTTGGATTAATAGTAAGAGATAGACAAGATGACCCATGTGAACTGAGCCAGGTCTAGAAAACGACTTTCTGGTGTTTTGGTTATGTCTTATGACAAAAGCAACAAAAAGGTCCTTATCTTGAGTTCCCTGTAAGGGTCAGCGTAATCAGATTTACAATAATCTCCATTAAGTACTTCTTACTTAATTAACTCATCAACCCCTTCCCCCTAAAAAAATGGATTCTTCTATAAAACAATGACTTAAACCAGTCCAATTGTCTTTAGGGGTAAGAAGGGTTAAGTTGAAATCTGAAATGTGATTTGAGAACAAAACTTTATTTAAAGGGAAAAAAATACTGGGGATAATTGATAACATAACAAAAAACACTCAAGGAGGCACACAATGAAAATGTACATATTGGACCCCCCCCCCCCCAATAAAAAAAAAAGTCAAACAACATTTGCATCAAACTAAAAAATAAACTAAAGGAGACTTTAACATTAAACACAAAATAATAAAAGATCGCAACTCTAACATATTTACATCCTCTTATCGATCTGACCTCACTTAGTCTGTTTTAAACCACAGCATTGAAACTTGACTAATTCTTAAAATGGGACATTTTTTGGCAAAAAAAAAAATAGATATAGGACTTATCCAGCATCTGAGGCAAAGCAGGTTGAGGCAGGTAAGGTGATATATCAACAGTAGAACCAAGTAAACCTAACCTCTGCTAATCTTCTTAAACCGATGCTGACGCCAGAGAGGTGAGATTAGGACCATACAACAACTCGTAATATTTTAACATCTGACTGACATTTTCACGTTTGTATATTTATTTGTAATTTTTATTATCATCATTTTCTCTTTCAGATTTTCACAGATTTTTAGACAACTTATACACATGTTTGTAAGCTCCAAAGGGTGATATCAGAAACCACTGTTTCAGATAGCCAATCTATCTTGATACCTATGTGAATTTAAAAACAGAAGTATGCATTTTTCTCACCAAACGGATACATTTTTCACATTTTTACCTGTATAATCAGCATACTCTTCAAATTCATTGAATATCAACATAATAATATAAATGCCCTTGAGAAAAAAAATTAAAGACAAAGTTAGGTCTGAATCATTACAACAGTTCTACATAACACAGAACTATTTTAAAAGTCAAACAAGTTAGGAGGCCAATGACAGACATAATCAGGTGGGAAATTTTATGACACAAGATACTTCTACTGAGGTACATGTATACATACATACATACATACATACATACATACATACATACATACATACATACATACATATAATAATACATACATACATCCATACATATATACATACATACATACATACATACATACATACATACATACATATATATACATACATATATATTATATATCTAATCATAGTCACATACAATATGTGACCTTGTGTGGTTCAGCTTAAAAATGTCATCCATACATCAAATCTTATTTGTGTGTGTGTATGTGTGTGTCTGTGTGAGTGTGTGTGTGTGTGTTTGTGTGTGTGTCTCTGTGTGTGTGTGTGTGCGCATGTAAATACAGTGGAACCTTGCCTAAAGACCTCCTCCTTTGGAGGACCACCTCACATTTAAGACCATAAATATTTAGTCTCTTGGAAACGTCTTAATAAAAATGTTAAAGATGTCCAGGACCTGACTGCACAACACATGGTTACATTTAACCTACAGTTAGCCCATTGGTTTAACACTGGTTACCTCCACGTTAACTTGCACAACCTATTGTGCCACTGGGTCCTGACCGTCACTTAATAGGCCACATGGCTAATCAGACCACTTTGAGCCACATATATGTATATATAGGAAGATATTTAAGAATATCATTCCACAGGACCACTTGTCTCTTAAGACAGGTTAAACACACACACACACACACACACACACACACACACTGAAAAAAAAAAGGATGCAGTGTGTTTTGGCAATATTATGGGTCTGACAAGGTCATATGTTATAAGGTCAATTAATGTACCAGTATCTTTACTGGCATTTATATATTGAATTTGAAGTTATGTTTGTTTGAATTCAAAGGAATTCTATCTGATGGTGGACTCTTAACATATATATTCACACACAGAAAAGAAAATTTGTTAGTAATATACAAATAAAATAATTGATTTTTTACCTTATATTGTAAGATATAATAGATATATCAAAAAGTTCCAATGAGACAACATTTCTTCCCATATATATATATATATATATATATATATATATATATATATATATATATATATATATATATATGGATTCTTGCTCCATTTACAAATGATGTTGTAGGAAATCAATCAATTTTGATGGAGGTCCAAGACCATATATTTTTTTTTTTAACCTGATCAACAACTTTTTTGTGAGGTATCAATACAAAATACTAAATGAGCTGACAGCTTTAATAATGAGGTCGTTAACAATTAGATAATTTATCGCAATTAAGCAAGGGAGGAATTTGTTTTGTTTTCAAATCAAAGAATCTGATGTGGCTTACTGAAATGTATTTCCTGTTTATATTTTACCACCCATTATGCTGTGAATGGACTGATTAGCTAGCACAGTGCAAACAAAGAAAGATATAAAATTCTATCTGGTAGAACCATCTCCATCAAAAACACTCGCTTGAACCCGACAAACAATGGCGTCTTTGCAAAGGGCAATTAATCCTCTTCAAACTAACAAGAAAATTGTATGATAATATTGTGTGATTTAAACTCTATAGCAGATTCTTTATCAACGCTTGACATGCAAGTATGACACGGGATCTGCAGATAGTAAGTATCAGTCCTGAGGAACGACAAACAAAATGAAAAGAAAAATGTCACCCAAGTATGTTCTCTTTAAATCATCTCTGTATCATAATTGTTGGGAAGGTTACGGAAGAGTTGCTGTATTATCTCGGCACAATACACATAATTGTGACCTTTGACCTTCTGGTCTGGTCTCAAAGACCTCCAGACCTCCCAAATTTGACACTTGAATGACATGTATATAGCAACTTATTATATTTCTATTTTCAGATTTTCATTCATAACTTGGTTGTAACTTTGTACTCTGTAACCCATACAATATATCAGTAAGTATAATGACTTCCGAAAAACACACACCATCAAACACACACACACACACACATCATCAACATCAAATACACACACACATCATCAAATACATACATACCAAACATGCATACACCATGAAACACCAAACACACACACCCACACACATCATCAAACACACACACACACACATCATCAAATACACACACACCAACAAACACCAAACACACATACACCATGAAACACCAAACACACACACCCACACACATCATCAAACACACACACACCATCAAACACACACACACACACATCATCAAACACACACACCAACAAACACCAAACACACATATACCATGAAACACCAAACACACACACCCACACACATCATCAAACACACACCATCAAACACCAAATACACACACACAACATCAAACACCAAACACACATATCATCAAACATCATCAAACACCAAACACATACATCATCAAACACACACACACACCATCAAACACCCACCCCATCAAACACCCACACATACACCATCAAACACCAAACACATACACCATCAAACACCAAACACATATCATCAAACACACACACACCTACACACATCATCAAATATACACACACACCAACAAACACCAAACACACATACACCATGAAACACCAAACACACACACCATCAAATACCAAATACATACACACAACATCAAACACCAAACACACATATCATCAAACATCATCAAATACCAGACACACATATCATTAAACACAAATATATATCATCAAACACCATCAAACACACACACACTCACATGTCTGTGTATGCAAGGCAGTAATATATCTTTGTCTTATTTGAAACAAAAAACAATATATTATTTTTTTTTTACTTGTGAAGATGAGAATTTATGAACTTTATTACACATAAAAATAGTATGAGATGATATATTTTAGATATTGGCATACATTTGTTACTAAGATATAGAAATTGATTTAATGACAATCACTTTATCTACAACAGTGCATATGAACCTTTGGTATAAATGTAGCTGAACAGGGAAAAAAGGTACAACATCAGTAATATACATGTATCTATAAAGATGATGTTTTGGCATCACATGTGAGACCGACACATAATGAGATGAGTTGATGTGAGTTGGTCACAGACTGAGAGGGTATGAAATATCACATGTGATTGGACACAGCCAGAGAGGGTTCTTAGATTATTGCAAGTTGGACACACTCTCAGAGGATTTTAAGATTGATGTGCATTGAACACAGAATGACAGGGTTCTAAAATTGGAGTACAGACTGAGAGGATAACAATACTGATGTAAATTGGACACAGACCAAGAGGGTACTAAGTATCACATGTGAGTTGGACACAGACTAAGAGGGTATTAAATATCACATGTGAGTTGAACACAGACTAAGAGGGTACTAGGTATCACATGTGAGTTGGACACAGACTAAGAAGGTACTAAGTATCACATGTGAGTTGGACACAGACTGAGAGGGTACTAAGTATTTCATGTTAGTTTGACAAAGACTGAGAAGATATCAATACTGATGAAAGTTGGACCCAGACTAAGAGGGTATTAAGTATCACATGTGAGTTGGACACAGACTAAGAGGGTATTTAATATCACATGTGAGTTGGACACAGACTAAGAGGGTATTAAGTATCACATGTGAGTTGGACACAGACTAAGAGGGTACTAAGTATCACATGTGAGTAGGACACAGACTGAGAGGTTATCAAGACTGATGAGTACAAGAATGTCAATTTCAGAAATCATTAGAAAATTCAAATGTAAAAATCTGTTAGAACTTGGTTTGGTGTTCATTTCATCAATTTTCCATCAATACTATACTTAATATAATAAAATATGGCTTACATGTAAGTATCTAGAAAAAAAAAACTTTACCGCGGTAATAGTGGGCAGACAAAGATTGAAAGTATCCTCTATATTATTTGTCCTATGTATCCTTTACTGATTTTTTATTTCTAAAAATAAAAAATTAGTAAAGGACATATGTATAAACAAGTTCTGTGAACATAAATAAAAGAACCAGGTGAGCCAACACTCAGAGTGCACCTGGTCAGAATTAATAGCCTTATTTTATAATATAAATATATATAGTGAGGGCACTCCCTGGATGTCCAGTAACAAATTTGTTTTTAGTAGGAAACATCTGATCGGTTTGAAGACATCAATGAATCAAAACACAGCACAAATAAACTTCAATTTCATTATCTGTAAACAGAAACTTAACTCATTTCTGTCAGAAATGTTCAATTCTGAGGAGTTCAATCTTGGTACCAGGGGACAAATCAAAACTGGTGGACTTGGTGCAGTAAATATACACATTGAGGATAGCATGTCATAATGACCCAATGTTTAATACACAAAGAACTTCACCCTGCAAGGTTACTGCAACTGATTACTGGTCACTGTGATGATATCAGGGTTGTTGAAAGTGCTCTATTACAGAATTTAATGAAGTAATGTTTAAATATAAAGTATTTGTATCCACTGATAAAAATATAACTCATTGTATTGTTTTTTTTTTTTCTTTTAGTTTGTTTGTTTGTTTGTTTAATGGATTACATATTAAGATACACTTGATTTAGATGCTTTTTAAGTTTTTTTTTGTTTTTGTTTTTTTATTTTATAAATAACCAGGGCCTGGCATCATAAAACTTAAGAAATACTTGAGTCTAAAAAATTTATCCAACTTTGACTAATCCTGAAATCTGATTGGCTGAGCAGGCCAAGTTGAGAATATTCTAAAACTTGAGTAAATTCTCAAGTTTTATTGTGACGGGCCCAGAATTTTTACATATCTGCCATTTCCACTTTGCTAGTTTAGTTAGTATAGGGAATATTGGCTTTGTGGTGACCAAGTACAATACACCTGAATACACACAACAACAACAACTAATACACATATTTGCATAGACACTCACAACAGAATTGGAGTTCTGAATATAAACCCATGGTTAATTATCAGGGTACCCATCAACTAAAAATAAAAGTTAAAATGTTAAAATCCTTAAGTCTTGACCAAAAAAATGTTAAGCATTAAAAATAAAATGTTTACCTTTCTACTTGACATTCTGTTTTTAAAAAAAAAAAAAAATTAAAACAAACAGAACAATATTGAATGTTGCCTTTTACAGACCTACATTTTGTTGTTAACCTAGAAATGTATGCCATTTTCGCCCCGAGATGAGAGGGCCAATATAAAAATGAAAGCAAATTTTTCAAACTAAATAATTGAAGGACGGACAGACATGCCATCCATGAGACTGGCGATTTAGTGCGAATCTAAGACGGTGTGTGTACATGCTTACTGCTGTAAAAGGCAGAAATTTTCCATGTATGATAGAGTACAGTCGATTCCACTTAATTGCATACCTGATAATTGCATATTCTTGTTAATTGCAGAAGAATTCAAAACACAAAACCATTTTTTTTTTTCTATCTCTTACATGTTAAATATTCCTTTTAATTGCATAGGTTAAACCAAAATTTCCTGTTAATTGTATGAAATATTCCCCAAAATGTACTAATTAAGGCAAGAAGCAATGTGTGGACATACTATTTACATAGAAATGAGAACATACCAAACTAAGTTTCATGAAAATTTTGCTTTTATTTCATTATTTTATCCTAATGCTTAATGAGATTCCATCACTAGTGTACCTAGGATGTTTATAATAGTACTATATATATAACTGAAAGAGAACTAATTGAACATAAATCATCATTATTCACTAAAATACTCTATTCCTGTTAATTGCATACTTTTGTTAGACATTTTGGCTATGCAATTAAATGGAATCCACTGTATATTGTCTATGACAACCCAAATGGTCAAACGTTTACTCATAATGCCGAAGTATATACATAAAAGTATAAACAACCGCAAACAAATATTTACCCATCCAAAACAGATACAGAGCGATTTAAAGACACCCTGGCCCTACCCTAACCTCCACCCTTCTTGACCTTCAGATGCTTGACACTGTAAAATTTATTTTCTGTGTTGTCAGGACCATAAACTGCCATTAAATTGAGACTTTAAGCAAACTTTCAATCTCATCAAAACCTCCAAGGAAATAGTCTTTGTCAGGTGAAAGATAAGGGGCAAATTTAAAAACTTGAACGAATCTGTGATGGAAATTAACAACTCTCAGGTGTGATACATGCTCTGCCTTATCTACAGAGTCATCCATTACAAGTAACAGACGATGTCCATTTCTAATGAAATGAAGCAGTGTAGTGGGACTGTCCAGTATTAGACTTCCCACGTAAGCTAAGGTCATGTTGTGTGTGCAGCGTGTTATTAACATCGCTTTTTGAGATCACTTTCCCATTAGGAACTTGATGCAACATGCTTTTGATCTTCATCCTTTTGTTTAACCTACAGGTGAAATATGACTTTAAGGTTACAATGTTTAAGAGCCCTATAATTAATACTCCCCTTTATCACGCGACAAAGTTTTCTGCTGAAAAAGAACAGACTGTGGATATAAGTTGGCTACTCAGACAAGGACAAGAAATAAATAAGTCATTGGGACAAACAGTATGAAGAAATACTAGAAGCAGGAAATAGATGAGAGAGAGGAGAGAGAGAGAGAGAGAGAGAGAGAGAGAGAGAGAGAGAGAGAGAGAGAGAGAGAGAGAGAGAGAGAGAGAGAGAGAGACAGAGAGATTAAATTAGTTTTTGTATGAGAGATTTAATTAGTTTTTGAGAGAGAGAGAGATTAGAATTAGTTTTTGTGAGAGAGAGAGAGAGAGAGAGAGAGAGAGAGAGAGAGAGAGAGAGAGAGAGAGAGAGAGAGAGAGAGAGAGATATTAAATTAGTTTGTCAGCAATAATTTGTTCTGTATGTTTGTGTCATAAATTCCCTTCCTGGTCTCAATCTTTGAGAAAGAGATATCCGGAAATATATTTTTTTTTGCTGTTTATACTATTGTCTGATTCACACAAGATGGCTGGGCTGAGTAACCTTTCGATTATCATACTGATGATTCTACTCACTTTTCGGTTAAAACAAGCTGCACAGGAAAAACGTTTTATTCTTCACTGGATATATACTCTCTAATGTATGGTGACAAGTAGGAACAATTACTCTAGACAATGTAATTTTAATGTTATGCTTTATTACCTAAAATTTCAACTCATCCAGGTCAAAAAAGGGTTCACAAGACTCCACCCTGCCAGTTTATTTGGATTTTACTATACCCCCTCCCCAAGCACTGGACATTATTTTGTATTATGCAACACATAAACATACCAAACTTTCTAACACATATCTATATTCCCTACCATTCTCACACAGTTATTGAAAATGTTCTAATTACACTTCTAGATAAGATTAATTATCAGAGAGTGCAGCAGGAAATCTGTAAACAAGTCAAACCATTTCATCTTCTCAAATGAATCAGTGGCCTAATTTTTGTACTGGATGTTTAGTGTATTGTAAAGGAGGACCTGTCCACTAGGTTGACCAGATACCAGAGACATCATGCTGTTAATATATGGCAACAACCATGAAAATGTAATTATAGATAAATCATTCTTCAGTAATTGAGACATACCAAATCAATTTCATTCCTCCATGTTGACTTGATTTCCGTGAATTCAATTATTAGTTTATTGTGAAATTGGCTAGTAACTGACCACAGCGATGGTCCTGTTCTCTAAATCAAAGTGTTCGCTTGATGAAACTTACATGTCACCCTTGTTTCTCCGGAATCCTTGTAGATAAATATATATATCAATCAAATTTTTATTGCACATTTTATGCGATCTTCAAGTTAACAATTTGGGACTAAATCAAAGGCAGACATGATAAGCCCTGGTGTTTCCTTTCCTGTTTCTTGTGTTAGTATCTTGGTATCAGTCCCCGGTACATACTCAATTTCATATCATAAATTTAAATATCAGTTTTGCTGGTGATATGGTCGCTTATTTTCCACAATTGATGAGCAGATTTTCTACTCTCTGTCCAAAGCCAGGTGATAGATATGGGTCTGTACTCACCAGGGCTCTTTGATGTTTTGTTCTAATGTATCTGTTGAAGCCATCATATTATAGATCAGTCAATTCACAAAACTGACATCAAGTATTAATTAAAGATCTTTTTATATCTTTAATTTTCATGGAGAAAAATATCTATTTTCATTTAATTGATTTATCTATTATTCATGTTGATTTATTTTATTTTTTTTGAAAATATTCTTAATTAGCAAGCATCTTATCTAAGCTTTGAAATCTTAGATTTGGTAAAAGGTAATTAAAGTTTATTGGAATGGTGTTTGATGACACACTCAATAATTTTTTTCAGTTTTATGGTGGTAGCCAGTTTTTAATGATGTATTTTACAATGTATTTAGGAAATGACCATTGGTCATCTGTCAATAACAGCGATGTAACCAGCTATGCCATAGTCTATCAGTATGTATGCCCTGCTTATACATTAATATGCCACTTTATGAGTGGCATTGTAACCAGTATGCCAGTCTATCAGTATGCCCTGCTTATACATTACTATGTCACTTTATGAGTGGCATTGTAACCAACTATGCCACAGTCTATCAGTATGCTCTGCTTATACATTACTATGTCACTTTATGAGTGGCATTGTAACCAACTATGCCACAGTCTATCAGTATGCTCTGCTTATACATTACTATGTCACTTTATGAGTGGCATTGTAACCAACTATGCCACAGTCTATCAGTATGCTCTGCTTATACATTACTATGCCACTTTATGAGTGACATTGTAACCAGCTATGACATAGTCTATCAGTATGCTTTGCCTTGTACAATACTATATGCCACTTTATGAGTGGCACAATAACCACTTATGCCATATTTCATCAATATAAGCTGCCTACAAGCAACTATGCCACACTGTGTTATTGGTATTGTAACTATATTATATCAGGTCTTTTTCTGCCAATTTTGGGAAAATGCGACTGGTGACACAACTGACCTTTCCATCTATGTACAAACAATTATTAAATTTGATGATGTCACAATACTAGACACCTCAGTCATACCTGGGACAAACATTCAAAATGCATTTTGACATCAAGAAATCAAATAACTTTCACGAACTTAAATGTGAACTTATGTCAAATTAGGAAACTAGTTAGCAGACATGCAAATCCAATTGTAATGGAATCTGTTTTTGTCAATGCATATCCCCTGCATTAACTTTTTTTTTTATTACTGTCATAGTCTGTACATTAAATTGGGAATATTTTTCATTAAATTGGGGAAAAACACATGTATTTTGGATTGGGATCCATATAACTATGGAAGAAGGCCTGTATATTCTACCAAGATAAGTGTACAAACAACTTAATGCCACTCTCTGTCAGTGGCCCAGTAACTAGCTTTGTCATATTCTATCAATACAAGCTACATATAAGTAACTAAGCCATTTTTATTTATGAGAGGAACTATAATGAGCTATGCCACATCTCACATACGCTGCTTTTACATTACAAGCTACTTTTTATGAGTGGTATCATCACTCAAGTAGTAGAGGTTAGTCATTTCGACCGCAATTATTATATATTTTACTTATATCTCTCGACTTTATAATGACATGATCAACATCTCTGTCGTAAACTTTCCGCAAACACAACAATGGATAATGTAATATACAGCAGTGACATGTGGACAAAAAGGAAGCCTTGATCATAATCTTACTAAGAAATCTTACAAGAAATTAACAATTCATGTGTTTTATCAAATCAATGTCTAGTGTACTAATACAGTTTTCAGAAATCACTGTCACATGATTTCAGACTAAACGGAAATAAATATTTGTGTGATGAACAATGGATACAACGGATAAACAACATATCTTTGTAGCTTGGTTAAGATTATGAGCTCTCTAAACTTCATCTTTTCTATCTTCCACTCCGATGTACACATTTCATAACAAAAAAATATTAAACCTATGCATTAACGTTGAGAGCTGTAATAGCGAAAGTAAAGAAGGTTGAGTGTAAAAAAAAAAGTCATGAAGGGAACTTCCTTTTGGTTTGTCTTTGCAAGAAATGATGGAAATTGGAATCATAACAGAAAATCTTCTCTTATCTTTATATGGGACACAGTGAAACTTGTGTATGAAGACCCCTTCGGAACACAACAAATAGGGACCAGTCTTTATAGGGAGGTGGTCTTCTTATAGAGGTTGATTTGTAAACAAATGGTACTATTGGGGACAGCAAAAATGGTCTTTGTGACCAGGTGGTCTTTATACACAGATGGTCACTAAAGCAGGTTTTACTGTAATTGCTTAACTCATAAACCCCTACATTCTCATTTAGACTCACCCAGATCAATCTAAGTATGGTCTACCATTATAATTCAGGAGTGAACAAGTTCAAATTGCATGTAATAATATCATTATAAAATTTTGATTCTAAATCATACACCCCTGAAGTCTGACAGTGGACTTAAACCATTCTGTGAAGTGGGCAGGTCCATATGTGACATCAGGGGGGTGGGGTGTGACGAGTCAAACCAATCCACTGAATAATTTTGAATCTAATATATAATTTTGAAGGTCCATAGATGAAAAACAAAACAGCAACAATCAAGTAAAATCAGACATACGGTAACAAATATTATCATCGAGTCTACTTATATCATAAGTCCAACCCTAGACCTATGAGGAAATCAAGAGATTTTCCTCCCTGTTGTATGGGCCGAATAAAGGTCTCATTCCCAATGAAAAATATATATGCATTTTTGCCTTATTGGCAGTCAAAATTTCCAAATTGAAGTCAAATGATAATGAATTTGAAGAGATTCTTGTATTTTCAAACAGCTTTGTGTATTTTTTAAATTTCCCAATATCAATAATATATTGCTAAAATTTCAAATTCAAAAGGGCCAAGGATCCATTTATAAAGGGTGGGGGGATCGGAAATCCTTGGAAAATTATGTCAATCCAAAATGACAAAATCTAGAGAGATACACAACGTTCAGGGAAATATTACAGAGGATTAAAGTAATGGGTAAATTCCAGATAAATGAACTCTTGGGGTGAGGCTAAAAATGATTTAGGCGGGATTTCTCAAGAGAAACATATGTGACAACCTGGGATGAAATTCCTGGGCTTGAAGAAAAAATTGTATTTCTTTTTACAAATGGCAAGACGATATGTTAAAGCGGTGTGTTTTCAAACTTAATACAATACTACAACAATACACAGGAAATGATCAGCAGTGAGAAATTCAACATTGACAAGAATATCGGGTGTTGATTACTGGTCATCCCCTTCAATGACCATGGTCAATAAAAGAAGCTCCAGAGGTTGGAATTCCAGGCATTCATTTAGAACAAATACACAGCTCTGGGGTGACCAGATTAGAAAACAGAAATTTTCTCAATGAACTGTAATGGAGATGTTATTTTCCCACAGAAAAAAGGCCAAACCAATCTACAATTGGATTCTGTAGTATTATTGTATGCGCTAAATTTGTGTACGAACAAATGAACAAATTTGCAACCTTGAAATTATTAAATTTAGAATGAGATTTCAATACTCGATAGTAGACAGAATTTCATTAAGCTCGATCACAGATCTTTCATGAGGTATGCAGATACTACCACAGTAGGATATCGTGAGTGGTGCTGAGAACACCACAGGAGGAAATTAAGGGTGGTAAAGAGACTACTGGAGAAAATTACAGATGGACCACCAAAGGAGTAAAATCAGGGGTGCTGCACATACCACTACAAGAGGAAAAATAGGGATGGTGCAGATTTTTTGTTGGAAAACACTTTTTATCTCAAAACTGATTTGTGGTGTAAAAACACATATAATAAATAAGAGATATAAATTATCAACAACATTTTATATCAAAGCCAAATTATCCATTTAACATTCAGACAATGAAAAGCACTGAAACTGAAATTTGTAAGGGTAGTGGGGAAATCTTAGGATGGCAGAAAAAAAAATCACAAGTAATACTGCACAGCCGCACGCAAACAGACCATGGTGGTCCCAGATACCGCAAGATCATGACAACATATAAAAAGAAATTTCTCAAGAGATACAAACAAATAGATTTCCTCTCTATAACAAAGGTTACAACTATCAAATCATTTTATATGAGGTAGTTTGACCATACAACATTGAATTTTTCATACCTACTTTAACCGAACTTGAATGTTTTTATACCAAACCACGAGATACCTTTCAAAGCACGAGAAATCTAAAATACATTGCCTTAAGAATACCTAATTCTTCTTGACAAAAGGTCATTATGTTCTGCTGGGTCAGGGATAATGTTTTTATCCGAGGATTAGCTCTGACCAAGAGATAGTAAAATTAAGATAAAGTGTTAAAATACCGTAAGTGTGCAGTACTTGGGATAAGCCCGAGTGATGACTACCTGACTACCAGTTTAAGTATTACCGTTTCTTTGTGTATCAAACAGGATAAAATGATGGTCATATTTATATAAAGTCTTCCTTTATATCATCTTACTAAAGTGAAACCTGCAGCAATTAACACCTGTCTACATTTTCTGCCTATATATGATTGAAGGCTTTTTTCTATAGCTGATAACTGGCCTAATTCCCAATTCAAAACACATGTGCTTTTTCCCAAATGAAAAAATTCCTTTTTTAGCAACAGCAATGAAAAAAAAAATGTATGATAGAAATAATAATTATATATTATATTTAGTCAGATACAGAAGATTTACAAATGGCTATAGACCACTTGTGGTGGTCTAGAGGTAAAGCGTTAGACTCGCAAGCGGAAGGTCTCGTGTTCAATTCCCGGTACCGGATCATACCATAGACTTTAAAAATGGTAGTGACTGTTCCTTCACTAAGTGCTCAGCACATGAAGTAAAAGTCATGAGTCTTTCAGATGAGACTGACAACCGAGGTCCCGTGTCGTGGAAGGCGTGGCATGTAAAAGAACCCTCACTACATTGGCGTCATTCCAAAGAACAGGCCAAAATTTGTAGCACTTCACCTAAAGTTGGTGACTTCTTAATATCAGTGAAAAATTCTTGACGGGATGTAAAACAACAAAAAAAACAAACAAACAAATGACTATATAGTCAAGAGAATAAAATAAAAGATGAGTTTGAGTATATATTGATTCAATTTGGTGGCATCATCAGGTCCCCAGCCAGAAAGGTGGCTTTACTAGACAGGTACAGGCACTAATGTAGGTTCTAGTGTTTCAGGTATGTGTGCACTTTAGTCCTCGTTAATGATAGCCATAAATGTCAAAAAGTACAGGTGTATGGTCAAACGTGTAACTTTTTAAAATATTCTCCATTTAAAATATTTAGTAGGTACATGCTCCTAGCAAATGTAACGTTAATTCATTGCCCTCATGTAAACACACTTACATGATAATAAATCTACACATCTCGAATCGTGAATACCTGCACAAAGACAGAATATGTATTTTTGTCTCCAAATATCACAAACAGCACAGATAAAATTCCTCACATACATTGCCGGAGGCTGTGACGAGTGACGACAGTGAAATTCTGCTGAGTCGCAATATTTTCTATTGATCTTTAGTTAATACTTCCTGCCAGATAATCGCTGTAACACCGTTTAATAATACATTTATTGAGCAAAGACTCTTCATATCCGGATAAAAAAAAAAAAAATAAAAAGTTTGTTAATGTATAAATCTTTTAGAGATAGTGAAAATTTTCATTTTAAGAAAATGTAAATATTTTCACCTGCTATGTTTTATCATTTCAAATTGTTTCGCTTTGCCTAATAGCATTTTTTCTATAGCCCTGGATTTCAAAGTTTAAAGTCTGACCACCAATATTTGAAAAACTGAAAATCTCAGGTAATACCCTATGTCCACAAGCTATCTTACTTGTTAATAACTCCTGGATTTAGTTGTAGTAAAATGTTTAAGAAACAACTGGACCACAATGATTCTATTTAAAGAACAAAGAACCTACATAAAAAAGCTGACACAGTGACTGTATACTTCATTACATCAATTGAATCTGACACTGACATACATTTTGACCTTGACCTAGTTAAATATGACCTACATTCATCTCTGTTACAAAGTACAAACACCTATGTATACCAACAGGTCCATTTGGTCCCTCCGAGAGACAATGCATTACCAAGTACAAAAAGGTTCATGCCATCACTTAGCTTTAACTAATCATCCCCTGAAAAACAATGGACTCTTCTGTAAATCAATGACTTAGACCAGTCCAAATGTGTCTTTAGGGGTGAATGAGTTAAATAGTCAATGTGAGTTTGAACTCTACTGGAACCTAAGCTGATTAAGAAGCAAGTTTGACAGTTTAATCAAGGAAGGCTGGCATTTTTTCCCTGAGCCCATTGTAAAAATATTTTCTCCTCGTCCAATGAAAACTGGTCGTCACCCATTCAACTTAAAAATTGGTGAATCTGGCTTAAATATGGGTAAAATTATTAATAAGACGTTTTCTTTAAAATATATCAACATGAATACCTAAGTATTGAGAAAATAATTATTTTCCATAGGGCAAGAATGACAGTCACCTTGACATATGTAACAAAAATATGTGAAATCTTCTATAAACTGTGGGCTATTCTTAAGTCTTTTAATTTTCAATTTTTATGATAAATGCTAAACCAGACATTTTTCAGAGAATTTTTATTTTTATTTAAAAGCTGTTTTCCATGCAAAATAAGCCTTGTTTTCCCACCAAGTTACATATATTTTCCAAATTTCACTGAAAATGTATATATTTCAATATATTGACATTTTCAAAATCCAGAAGAAAGGTGCCCTTTGTGAATGTGGACTAGAAATATCACTGTAGATGAATGAACAATGAATACTTAAGTTTTAAAAGTATAAGGTCTGGACAGGACTAGAACCCGGAGCCGCCTTCCAATCAAACATTCTCTCACAGTACAACACCAGGGTTACCTGAATTATCAACCATGGTTATGGAAAAAATGAGCAAACATCGAGTTAACAATATAAAATCTGAGACACAAAAGTATAAATTTACAGGCTGTCTGGGATACAATATACAAATCTGGTGATATTGGACAAACACCGATCTCTGGGAATCAAAGGGGTGGGATCAGGTGCCATGGAGGAGTAAGCATCCCCTGTTGACTGGTCACACCTGCTGTGAGTCCGCAGTCAAATTAACCCTTACCCCGCCAAACACGTCAATATACGATTTTATAATACCCTCTGTCACGGCCAAACATACGATTTTTGTAAACCCGCGCTCGCTGCCAAGTACGTCAATATACGATTTCAAAGTACGCTATAAATACTACGGAATCCTATGTAAAAGACCATTGGTGAATATAAAAAGATACGGGCACGTCATAGATAAGTCTTTAGTCTGATTGGTCGACACACTTTTATCACTAAAAATAAAAACTGAATGACTTAAACAACCTTTAGAATCTCGCTTCCGAGAAAACGAAAGTATTACAAATGGACTCTGCATCGCTTTATTCACTGTGCGATAATGGAATTTGGAGCTATATTTCCGTAGTTACAACTTGGAGGAGGAATACAATTTCCTCTGATTTGAAATAGGAGACTTAGATGTAAATTCAACACAAGTTCTCAGAAAACTCCTATGGATAAGTCACCGACTGATAGAATTATTCTGTGCATTGACCAGGACAACTAGACCAACATTGACTCACTACCAGTAAACACTCAGTTCACTGTGATACCAGGACTTGCATGCTATGTACCTGGCAACGGTAATCTTTTAGATTTTATTTATTGTTTAAAAAAACAATGTGGGAATCTTTTGTTTAGGAGACAAATCGCTGTCTCAAATTTAATTAATTTTGGCAAGCATCTAAAGCCACAATGTCGGACATCAGCCGCGTCAGTTTCACTCATGCCGAGTCATGGAAAGCAACTATGGTCGCAGAAATTACAACTTTAACTATTAATTAACAATGAATATCTGATCTAAAAAAAAAATAAAACACTTCAAAAACATTAATTGCAATCATTTTTATTAAAATTATATGGATATATGGGTCAATTTACACAAATTGACACACAATTACAAATTAAAGTGATCAGTTCAAATTGATAAAAATTCACAGTTTTAATCTGGCAGTGGCGTGTATACCTTGTAATACATATGCAGCAGTGGCTGGCTGAGTCAGTCAATGTAATGTGGCGGGATAAGGGTTAAAATGAAATTGGTGAGGAAACAAAATCACAATTGGTACAGATGATGCAACAACCACTATCAAACAGATAACTCAACATTGGAAATTTGTAAAATAATGATTGGTACGTAAAAGAACCCACACTATATCAGCTCCAGTCCATAGCATGGGTAAAAAAATGTGGCACTTCACCCATAGCTGATGGCATTCCCATATAAATATATAGAATTCTTTGCAGGATATAACATAACAGCAGAATAAACAGGCAAACAATGTGTTTAAGTACGACCATTAGTAACATTCTAATATGCTACAGTTTCAAAGTAAATATGGGAACTCGATTAACAATTATTTTATTTGATTAAGCTTATGCAGTCTGACAAATATTGAGGGAAACTAGCTGCCACACCAACAAATAATTATCCCGTATTATGTGTGAAGTGCATTGTATATTTGATAAACCCACATTTTCATTTGCTCTTTCAGTATTAAGCAAACCTTTGTATTTAAATTACAATAGACTTAACAATTTATTTGATCTATATGGCCAATTCAATTTTGATTTCTTTTTTCCATCTGTAATCTGAGTGAACCAGAAAATTACAAAGTTTCCCCCATAAACGCTGAAGTGTCTTTATTCTTTGTGGAAACCATGACCCCTTCTGGAACTTACCCTTTTCGAAAAGTTATAAAAAGTCGACTTAAGATAGAGCTATACAGGCAGTTAAATGAAGTGTCAACATATCGTCCATTGTCGAATTTGTGAAAATATGTTATATTTGAAAAAAAAAAAAGGCCAGGAATTCCTGTGTAGCAACTCCCATTGTCACGGTTAACAATAAAACATGAAGTGGGTGGTCAATCCATTATAATGACTTTAATAGTATAACCTAATGGTATTAATTACCCATAAGGTTAATGCTAATAATTATCATCATTAAGAGGAGGAGGATAGAATCACATCAAAATTCAATATAATTCTAGCAAACTACAAATATATAAGATCAATCTGAAACTGACAATGACAAAAATATATCCAAGACATGAAACATTTATCAAATTTTCAAAAAGTAATTAGATTTATAGTGAAAATTGGTTTTCCATGCAGCAATTCTTCATTTTCCATTGCTGAAAAAGTTTTATTAAATTGTTACATAGACAAGAAAATAAAAAATGGGTAGGGGGCACCTGAACCCCTAATATGTTACAGGTAGTTTGTTTGTTTGTTGTTTTTTTTTTTAACTTTTGTTATTGTTTATCTGTTTAATTATTTGCTTTTCTACTCCTTTCAAATTTTTATTCCTATAACTTAGCAATTTTGAGAAAATCATTCATGTGAATAGTGCGTTTGAGTACATATAGGACAGAGAAAAATTGAATTTTTGCAGAACATAGAAATCATGTGTACTGATGATGTACATCAAAGTATTTCTAAATATACAATATAACACATATGCAATTTTCAAAATTTTTTGCCCAGATATGTGAAAGTTGTCTATAAAACCTAATGTATAATACTGGTCAGTACAGGGCTCAATCTTGTTGATGGATTTATGTAGTAAATTCTTTGCAGTTACCTATTGTGCAAGCGAATTCAATTTATGAAAGATAATGGTTCCAGATATGAATGCCTTTGAGAAAATAATTAAAAACCTTGTCTTATATGTACTGATTGATGTTTGAATTTCATCCAAGCAATCTATTTCCAAGATGGATGTCATGGTAACTGATTACTCTCCAGTATATATTAATTAAGAGAAATGAAACTCCAAGGCCATAATGTGAAGATTACTTGTATCAATGCGATCTACTGCGATCTGATGTTTCTCCATGCAATACATAGCTATCACTTAAACTTCAAATGCCCAAGTAACTCATTATTGAAAAGCTTATATATTGATCCAGCAAAAAAAAATGGTTTGTGAAATGAGAACCAAATTAGCAGGTAATAGAAGACATGCACCAAGGTCAAGGTTGCTTGTGGTAGAATGTCAATGACAAAATATATGCTACGGTAGTATTTTTTGTAGTTAAAATTTGTAAAAAAAAAAAAATGACATCCTCGGCTCACACACTCACTCACAGACAGACATAATAGACACACACTCATGTATACACAGACATGCATACTTACAGATAGACACACACACTCATGGATACACACACACACACACCTATATATCCAGTTTCTAGGAAATATGCAATAAATGAATAAAAAAATAAGTAAAAATAAATAAATAAATCAAAGTACTGAAAGTACTGAAATGGGTTGTTATTTGGGCAAAATAGCCATGGGATTCAAACTACTTCTATCTAACATATATAAAATGAAAATAAATCAAATTAATGTAGGTCTAAAAACAAAAACAAAAACTTCAATTTCTAGTCTCTAAATAAATCCAAAGTTAACATTCTAAATTTTATTTGTTGTATCTTCCACACCAATCTTATTTAAGGTTTTATTGTGGTACATGAACATATGAACATATACTCTACCTGGACTAAATAAACAACCAAACAACGTTCTCTATCTTGAATAAATGTACGGGGTGAAAAAGACAGTTTACCCAATGTTTATTGTTAAAGAAATAATTTTTCATAAACCTATTTCGGGCCTTAAGTTGTGATGTAGCAAAACGATCTATCACCAATTTCATTTATAGATTTCAACACTTTCGGCAATGGATAAAAGTTTGTTGTTGTTGTTTTTTTTTTTTGAAGACATCGTTTGTTTGAAATTCATTATGAACAGACTGATTACACAAAATTTTGAGGTTTATATATTCCAATCTAAATGTGATTAACTTCAAAAGTTGTGATAATTGTTGTGTAAACACCCAACTATAGACACGGAAAGGAGAACAGGAAATTGTAACATTCGATGTTCGAGTTACCTCCCTTTGCGATATCAATACACACAGTCTGCAAGTGACTGTCGCTGGTTATGTAAGGTATGTGGTCACCATATAGGGTGTGTATAAATAAAGGAAATATGCACGGGGGATCTCATTAAGGCAGGTTATGTATAGCGATTAGTAGACAAACACGTTAATTTGATTGTTTTCAAAATGGACAGGAACTTATTCATAATGAATTTCACATGCCATTTGCATAACAAGCACCTCCTACTCGATGCTGTCACCTCTATTCTGCTTTTATTTTCATTTTTCCATAGACTAAAAAACATATATATTCTTGAGAGTTCAATAGAAACTGATTTAGCTTCATGTTGATATCAGTGATGTGTAATTATTTATATTTACAATCTCTGTATGCTTGTAGCTGTCAATATCAATATGGTAAATGGCACACTAATATTGCAGTTCCCGAAGGCAGGCTCAACATCACTTTATTCTTATATAGTGGAATTCCATATTTATAAATAGATCAATGATGACTACAAATCGTATTGTATAATTTCGAAAGGCAGAAGTAAGTAGAATTATGTGGTATTTCATTTAATGATTATTCAAACTAGATTTAATTTCATTTACACCAAAATATTTGACTTTTCTGTAAAAGATGAATTCTTGAGTTGGACTATATTTTACAAATGCAACCTCCATGACCTCTTCACTGCTAACAGGATAGCCCTCGATGAAAAGTCGAAGTAAACCCATAATAGGTTGTTATTACATAACAACCCATAATGAATAAATAAATAAATAAATAGATAAATAAATAAAAAAAACCTTTTCATACAAGAAAACATGCAACATGAGTGGAGAAGTCGTTCGAAGTGCAAACAAAGCGTCGAAGAGGCTAGGAGAAGAGTGGATGACGAGGGAAGGCAGAGAGGCAAGGCAAATGAGGCGGAAGGCGAAACAAGGCAAGCGTAAACGTGAATGTGCAGGGGCGAAACGAGTGCGAGCGAAAGCGTACGGTGGAAGGGTGACGGAAGTACAAAAAAAAGAGCACGTTGGGTAAGACAAGAAAGGCCACTAGAGAAGTGCGTTGCACGTGGAAGAAAGAAAACAAGTGAGAGTGGAGAGGAGGAACAACGTTGGTAAGTTAAGTCGTCCGAGTAGCTTAGAGGACAATAGACAGAGAGTGCGTAGGACAGAGAAAGTGGGCAAGTGAAGGGGAGAGCCTGTAGGTGAGAAAAGAGAAAAGTTGAGAGTCGTGGCGTAAAGTAGAGAGGGCGAACACCGAAAGTCGGGAGTAAGCAATCAAGAAAAGGCATAGTAGTAAGCGCTCCACGTAGGAGAGTAAGAAAGTGGCAGTAAGAGAGGAGGAGATGGACCGAGTGAGTAGCAAAGCGGTGGTAAGGACGTTATGTGGAGGTGGAGCTAGGCGCGTAGAGTCGAAGGAGGGGAGGAGGTAAGAGGAGATAAAGTGTTGTCAAGGAGAAGGGAGGCAAACACCAAGAGGCGTAAGTAGGGTGGGCTTGGCGTTCAGAAGAGAGAGAAGAAGAAAGTGAGCTAAAGTTTTGAAGGGAGGGAAGACAGGAGAGAGTATAGTAAGTGGTAAATAAGAAGGAAGTTGGAGGAGCGGAAAAAGCAGTAAGAGTAAGCAAACCGTGGTAGTAGAGGAAGTAAAAAACCAAGAAGAGAGACAGTCAGGACCACGCAGGAGGAAAAAGCCGTTTAGACGGGTAAAGATGGAGCGAGGGTGGAGTAGTGTGAAGGTGGAGGAGGAAGAAACAAGTTTGAGGAGGGTAAGTGGTAGAGAGAGACGGACGCGTGAAGAGGGAAGAGAAACGTAAGAGCAAGCAACAGTGCAAAGGGAACGTACGAAGTGAAGTAGTTTAAGATGAGTACCGTTGGTAGATAGGAGTAGAGTAAGGGTGTAAAGAGAGACAGACGTAGAAGAGAAGAAGAATTAGTAGGATTGACCACAGAGTTCAGTGAACAGGTAGGAAGGTGGGCGGGTTGCAGTTGAAGAGTAGTGACGGGAATCAAAAGGAGAGAAAGGGAAGGAAAGTGGAGGGAAAAGAGGAGTAGTGAAAGAGGGCGAGTTGCAAGAAAGAGACGGTAACGAGTAGGAGTAGGTAAAAGCGAGGAGAACGTATGTGATGTGGAAAAGAAGGAGTAAGAAGAAAGTGAGTTGCAGGTGAGGCACAAGTGAGAAGTCAGGTGAAGAAGAAGAAGCACAAAAGAAAAACAAATAAGCAGAGCGTAAGAGAGACAACAGAGAGCAGGGAAGAGAGGGAAGATGAGACGAAAAATGAGCAAAGGATAAGAGAAAAAGGGTAGGAACGGTGCAAGAAAGTGAAAAGAAGGAAAGAGGTGGTCGTGAAAGAGAGCAAGACGAGTGGGCGAGGAACAAAACGTGCTGTGTAATGTAGGAACGTAGCAGAAGTAACACGGGGAAGTAAAGAAAAGAGTTTGTACACGTCAAGGCAGTATGTACGCGAGGCGTAGGGAAGCGACACGAGAGAGAGGACTGAATGAAGTTATGTCGTAAAAGGAGATCAGTACACCGAGTGAGGAATGGCGTCAAAAAGTAGTTCAAAAGGTGCAAAAGGAACAACGGTAGAAGAAAAAGCGTTGAGTGCGCAAGGTGTTAAGTCAGCGACGTGGCAACGGACCAGGAGGGTGGCGGAGTACCTAGCCAGTCGTAAAGAGTAGCAAAAGCACGAGAGAGACGAGAACACGTGGAAGAGACGGAGGAGCGAAGGGGAAAGTTAGTTAGCTAGAGCAGACAGTAAAGAAAAGTAAGAGGTACGCGTGGTGCTTGGAAGAGTGTGCAAACAACGGGAAGGAGGTCAGAGCATGCAGCAAACCGAACAGAGAAGTACGAAGGAGAAGGGTGAAACGTTACGGAGTACTATAGAGTTTGAAGAAGAGTCCAAGTGGTGAGGGTATAATGAAAAGGAAAAGACGGTAGAGAGTGGAGTAAAAAGGTTAGAAAAAGCAGAAAACAAAGAAAGTAAGAGACGGTGAGGCGAAGGGCAGTAAGAAGTAGAATAAGAGGAAGGGAGAGAGGGAATAGGAAGCGAGAACTGAGTAGAAGGAGTGGCGACAAACCGAGAAGCTAGAATACGAGGGGTGTGTGTGTGAGTCTAGAGACAGAAAGGAGAAAGGTGCTATTAAATAAGAAGGAGGGAATAAGGAGGGGTTGTGGGAGTACAACGTACCAAGTGTAAAGTGGGGAGTAGGGAGACGGACCCGAGTAGCGGTTGGCAGATGGAGTAGAGTCGGTGGTAGCAGTGGCGGAGGTAGAGGTTGAAGTCAAAAGAGTGGAGGTGGAAAGAAGCTAGTGGAAGTGAGGAAAAGTGGTAACGAAGTCGAATCGAGTAGAGAGACAGGCAAAAGCCAAGGGCGTCAAGACGAAAGCAGAAACACAAAAAGTTGGGTATAGGTGAGAAAGAGAGAGCGTGAAAAGGGCAGTTGACAGTAAAGAGAGCGTATACCAAAGGCGTGAAAGAAGAAGAGAGAAGTGGGGAGTGTATAGGCGGTTGTGAGATAAGCAGGAGTCGAACATGTACCCGTAGGGAACAAAGAAGTCGAGAAGTACGAATAGCAGAGTACGGACCGAAGGAGTAGCGAAGTGGAAGTGGTAGGAAGAGTGGAGGTGGGGCGAGAGAGAGTGATAACGACAGTGATGAGGACAAACAAGGCGAGTGCTGAAGAAAGTAAGGTAGAACAGAAAAGAAAAACAGAGGTGAGAAGAAGAAGTGAGGAACGCAGAGAAGGAAGCGAAGTTGAGGTGAAAAGTAAAGGGGTAGAGCGTGAAACGACGAGTGGTGAAGAAAGTCATAAAAGTACAAAAGGCTGAGAAGAGAGTAGGTAAAGAAAGGGAACGAGAAGTAGAAGTACGAGAGAAAGTCAGGGTGGGCGGGCGAGAGACGTGGCAATGAAGTTGAGAGTGGAGAGAGAAGGTTAGTAGAAGTGAACAAGAGAAAAAAAAGAGTCTGAAGGCAAGAAAAGTAGAAGGAAGCAGAAGGCGAGTAGGAAAAAAAAAAGAAGTAAAGCGTGTAGACAGTAGGTGGAAGGACGTAGAACGATAGTTAAAGTTCGAGGAGAAGTGAGAGGAGGACAAGTAGCAAGTAGGTGAACGAAAAAGACGTTATGAAGAAAAGTGAAAGAGAGGAAGGTAGTAAGGGAAAGAAAAGAGGTGGCGAGTTAGCGTGTTAGAGCAACGGGAGGAAAGTGGCGAAAGAACTGAAGGCGTGGAACCGCCAAGTACGTACAATACAGTGGGAAGTAAAAGGAACGTGAATCACTAGGTGGTGACGTAGTGGGTGAAAGAGAAGGAGGTAGGTGGGAAGGTGCGAACAGCAGTGGGAAAAGTTCCGACGAAGATGATTTTACACCGTCGAGTGAAAGACGTAGAAGGAGGTGGGAGTGGAACGTAGTCGCGACAAGGGAGGTGAGGTAATAAAGCGGAGACAAACAGAGGGGAGAAAAGGAACGTCAGTGAGTAAGAAGAAGCTGGAGTAATGAAGAAGATAGGGAGGGGTAAAAAGAAAAAGGGTAAGAAACAAAGGGAGGAGCAAGTTAGAAAATAAGAAAGCTCGAAAGAAAGATGTTGCAAGTCGGGTGTGTGCGAGAGTGGAAGTGGAAGAGTGGAGGAGAGAGGGAAGGGAAGTGGATAAAGGTAGTAAGTAGTAGAAAACTGAAAGGAGGAGTTTAAAAGAAGGGAGAAAAGAAGTAGACGCAAAAGAGAAGTGCCGAAGGAAGACGCTGGGGTCTGACGTGAAAAAAAAGAATGAGAGCAAGGGAAGGAACCGTGGGGGAACACATGGCAGTAGACGCGTGAAGTGGTGAGGTGGGGTGGAAAGCGAAGGAGTAGAAGGAGGTACCGTAAAAGTCCCAAAAACGTGTAACGAGTAGTGGAGGCGCAAGGGGCATGAGCAGAGATTGCACAAGCGTGCGAGCCACCGTGACAGGTAGGGAACGGATAGGGCAGACGTAGTGGAGAAGAAGAGAGGCGAAAGTGGGGAAAGTAGACAGTAAGCAGCTGGAGGTAGTCGGGCAGTAGTTGTGATGTGAAGGAGTGAAGAGTGAGAGAGGAGGAAGAAGGTATGGTATGGTGGAAGAGAGGTAGGGCAAGTAAAGAAGGAGTAGAAAGGAAAAGAGACAGAGGTCAAGAGAGTGTGACATAAGTAGGGGAGGAGTGAACGAGAGAAGAGGAGCGTAGGGTGGCGCCTAGTGAGTAGTAGGAACGTAAGGAGGAGAGGTAGAGACGTAGGAGACCGTCGGGGAGGGTAGGCTGAGCTAGAGGTAGTGGGAAAAAAAGAAAGAAGTGGGTGAAACGAAGGTTGAACAAGTTTACCAAAGGGGACAAGGGTGGAAGCAGGCGATCTAAGTTAGAGAGGGTAAGTGAGACAGTACAGTAAAACAACGAAGGTGGCGGGACACAGGAACAAGAAGAAAGGTAAGTGGTAAGCTGGACAGTAACGGAAGTCCGCGAGAAAAGTGGAGTGGAGTGAGTAGAAAAGGGGAGTGGAAAAGTGGTAAGGGTAAGAGGCAACGGTACAAGTGGGTAAGGTGAAAGTGGAGAAGAGACGAGGAGCAGGTGAGTCAGAGGAAGAGTAAAAAAAAAAGAGTGAGAAGTAGACAGAAGAAAGTGGGGGATACAGGGGAAAGAGACAGTGATAGAACGTCGAGGGAAACAGAGAAGTGGGAAAAAGTGAGACCAACGTCAAAAGTAGTTCGTAGGTAAGTAAGAGAAAACACAGAAAAGGTAGGACGGAGTAGGCGAGTTGCAGAGTACAAAAAACGAACGGGATCGCGGAGTGAACAGGCAGTGGGGTAGAGGTGTGATAGTGACAGTGTAGGGAGGTATACGCAATTAGCGTGGAAGAGACCCGACAGAAGAGTAGAGTGAAAATAGGAAAGTGAAAGGAAAAAATAGAGAGAGTAGAGAGAGGAGTAGCGACGGTGGCAGAGTAAGGATGGACTAAAAAGAAGAGAACAGTAGTAGTGAGAGAGTCGCTAGTGGAACAAGTAAGACACAGAGTGGTGGGTAAGTGAGGAGGAAAGTGTAGGAGAGACAAAGGTGGAGGAGGAGAAGAGTGTTACGGTCGGTGAAGGTGGGAGTGGGGACACAAAAGTGGGTTGAAGGAAGATCAGCAACGAGAGTGCGAGGCCTAACAGGAGGGTGGAAAGGGAAAGCAGACGTACAAGTCGAAGACGAAAGTAGGGGACAAGAGAGCTAGGAAAAGGTGGCGGTGAAGAGAGAGGCGAACGAAAGGAAAGTGTACAAGAAAGTAAAGAAACTAGGAGAGAAGAAAGACAGAAAGGGATACGAGGAGAAGGGACGAGAAGCCGTGGTGACGCAGGAAAGCGTAGAAGGTAATAGAAGAAAGTGGGCAGTGGGAGAGCGCAGGCAGAGGTGGGAAGCTGAAAGACAGAGAAGGGGTCCTTGCGTAAGGGTAAAGAGGCAGAGTGGGTCGGAGAAGAGACGAGGAGTCGGGTAAAGTTCGTGGGGGAGGGGGGTGCAAGTTGGAACAGGAAACAGGATAGAAGGACGGTAGAGAAAAGACGACAAGTGGGGTTTAGAAGTCAGAAAAAGAAAGTAGAAAAAGGGTCCAGGAGTGGTTGGCAGGTAAGTGTAAAAGGACAAAGGGTGAGGAAAAGTAGAGATTGGAAAAAGAGAAAGTGATAAAGAACACGGGCGTGTTCGTAGCAAAGGAAGAAAAGTGAGGGAGTCGGTGTGGAGGGACGGAATAGGGTGAGGGAGAGAAAAGGAGTGGGTAGGGTGTAGTAGCGAAGGTCGGAAGAAGAAGTGAGGGACGAAGAAGAGAAAGTTAGAGAGATGTGCAAAGAGAGGAAAGTGAGGACAAAGGGGCCGAGTAAACGGAAAGAGTAAGTTAATGAGAAGAGAAGGCAAGGGGAGTGTAAGGTGGAG
Organism: Atrina japonica; assembly: GCA_030159075.1. Lineage (NCBI taxonomy): Eukaryota > Metazoa > Mollusca > Bivalvia > Pterioida > Pinnidae > Atrina > Atrina japonica. The sequence continues at coordinate 977,272 of BROG01000009.1, forward strand.
ACGAAGGGCGAGTAAAGGGTTAGAAAAGACAGCAAAGGGGAAGGAGTAGTAGAAAGTTAGTAAAAGAAGAAGGTCGGTTGAAAAGAACGAGGCGTCAGAGAGGACACGCGGGAGTTAGGAAAAAGGAAGTAGGGAGAAGTTGGAGTGGAAAGTGACAGTATAAGACGGAGGGTGGGAGGTGAAAGTTGTAGTAAAGAAGTAATGTGAGAGAAGTGGGGTTTAGAGGTAAGGGACAAGAGAACAGGGAACGTGAAGTGGGAGGCAAGTAGAGGCAAAGTCGGAACGTGTGAGAGACAGGGAAGCAAGAGGTAAAGAAAAAAGTAAGCGTACAGAAAGTAAGTGGAAAACAAAAGTAGAAGTAGCCGCGAGGAAGTGTAGAGTAGACCTGTAATTGCCGCCGAAGGTGGAAGTCGCCACAGCAAGAACGTGGGGAACAAAGAGGAGGGTGAAGAAGAGGAGAAGAGATTGTGGGCAGTGAAGGTTACGAAAAGGTATAACGGTAGGAAGCGTGACGCGAATTTGGGGACTAGGGAGAGCGCGGAGAGAAACGGATAGAAGAAGTTGGGCGAAAAGGACGGATAGCTGAAGTAGCGACGGCAGTTAAGTGAGTGATACAGGAGCAAGAAACACGGGTGATAAGTAGAAAAGACAGAGTCGTTGGTGGAAGCGTTTGACAGGGTGGAAGTAGGAGAGTAAGTAGATGGAAGAAGCAAGGGTTCAGAGAGTGCAAGGGTCAGGGAGTAAGAAAGACCAAGGTTAGTGGAGAAGGAGTAGGACGTACGTCGTCAAAATTAAGTTAGAACGGAGTGGAACAGGAAGGAGTGGTGAGTTAAGTAGGCGTGACGGTTGAAGAGGCAAGTAGGACCAAACGTACGATGAGTGGACAGACGTGAACGGGTGGCAGAGGTCGAGGTAGACAGAAGTAGAGTGTCGACGTAGTTAAGTGAGGTTACGTACCGGGTGTGAAACGAAGGGGTAGCTGACGAGTGTAGAGTGCTAGGAAGAGTGGTGGAAAGTGGGTAACGAAAGTCGTCGTAAGTAGAAGAAAGGGAGGAGAAGGTGGTAGGGGAACAGACGTGAGTAGAAGAAAGTAAGTGTAGAGAGGAAAGCAAAGTGAGAAAGTAGAAGGGCCGGTCCAGTCAGTACAAGAAGAAAAACTAAACAAGGGGGTGATGAGGGGGAAGTAGCGATAGAGGAGAACAGTAGTAACGTCCGGTGAAGAGTAGGATGCAAGAGAAAAACGTTGAGGAGGTTAGTAAAGGGTAGCGAGGAGAAATGAGAGAGAGCAAAACTGTGGAAAAACGTAGCGCAGGGAGAAGTGGTGTCGTTAGAAGAGGGAAAGAAGAAAAGTGTCAAAGGAGATAAAAAGAAAGAAGAGTGTTAAGTGGCACGAGAGGAGGGTAAAAGAGAGAAAGTAAAGTGAAAGGGAGGAACAAAGGAGGAAGAAACGTGGGAGGAGAAGCAAAGAGAAAAGCAAAGTGAAGTCGTTGCAAGGAAGAAGGAGGGAACAAACGACAGAAGAAGTCCAAGAAGAAGAGTAGTGAAAAAGCACGAGGAAGAGGTGGAAAGCAGGCAGCGAAGTAAGAAACAAAGAACAGGAAGTCGTGAAAACGACAACGAGTCATAGAAAGGACGTTAGAGAGCGTAGTGCGGAGTATGCGTTAATAAAGTGTGATCGGAAAACCAAGGGAGGATAAAAAAGGAGCAAGAAAGTAACAGAGAAGAGCGAAAAAGAGTAAAGGAGAAGGGGCGAGGAAAGAGGGGAAGGTGGACCGGACAGCGAGTTAGAGTGTCCATGTTAGCCGCGTATGGAAGGTGGGAGAAGAAAAAAGACTCAAGTGGGAGGAAGAGAGAAAGAGGCTGAACGACAAAAGGAGAAATGAGAGAAAGGCAGTGGCGGAAAGGGTAGGTGAGGGGACGGATAAAGTGAAGTGCAGAGTTAGACAAAGTAGGGAAAGTCAACTGTGAGAGAGAGGCAAGTAAGTAGAGAAGGGAGACAGTAGAGCGAGAAAGGTCAAAAAAGAGAGAAGGTACAGTGAGTAAATACGGCAGTGAAGGACGAGTAGAGAAGTGAAACAGGAAGGGAGGGTTTCAAGAAAAATAGAGGGGGAAAGTGAGGAGAAAGCAGTTAAGGTAAGAAGGAGTAGAGTGGACGTCGTGAAGGAAGTAGAATGTAAAGTGAACGAAGCGAGTGTGCGACAGGGACAGAAGAAAGTAGTGCAGTAGTGGGTACAAGTGAAAGTGTAAGAGGAGCAGGAGGGAAAAAAGTAGGCGCGGAGGAGCGGTTGGACTCGTGAAAAAAAGGGGTTAGAAGAGTTAGAAACGACGAGAAACGGAAAGGTTAACAAGTGAGCGGCCCAGAAGAAGCAAGCCTCGGAAAAGAGGAAAGTAAGAAGAAACAAGTGTACAAGAAAAGAGAACAAGGTTGGAGAGGAGGAAGGAGAAGAGTCAGAAAGCACAACGGGAGAGCAACGGGAGTCGAGAAGGGTACAAGTACAAGAGTCTACGTAGCAGATGTAGCGGGGTAGAGAAGTGGAAGAGAAGAAGAGTTCTGCGGTAAGGGGGGAGAGGAAGTTAAGCTGCAAGTTTGACAAGAAGAGAAAGAAGTGGGAAGGTCGGGAGTGGGCAGAGCACGTGAGGGAGGAATTTAAAAGTGGGTGAGAAAAGAGAAAGGTAGACGGAGTAGTAGGAGGAGAGATGGAGAAGAAGGAGAGTAGTAGACAGTGCAGTTTAGAAGCGCGGTTCAAACAAAAAACACGTAAGGACGTAAGGAGACACCGTTAGGGGGGGCGAGCACTAAGTGGGGTGACGACGGAGTTAAGGGAGTGGAAGTAGGTGCGGGGAAGAGGCTGTAGCGGAGACCACAAAGTTGAAATAGAACGTATGAGGTGACGAACGAGGATGTATAGTAGAGAGAGAAAGTAGGTTAGAAAGCAGTGAGTGGTAGTTCGAAGCAGACAGATGGGGGATGCAGAGGCCTAAGCGGAGTGGACCCAATGAGGCAAGGCGATGTAGTACAAAGAAGTGACGCAAGAGGTATGAAAGTTAGAGAGAGCGAGTGGGCGAACGTCGTAAGACCGGGTCGAACAACAAAGTATAAGTGAGAAGAGGAGAAAATCAGGTGGAGCAAAGTGGAGAGACCCCGGTAGGAGTAATGGCAGTATGTTGGAGAGACGGGAGTGAGGCGTGGAGTGTAAGTAAAAGGTGGGTGAGTAAAGAAGTGAAAAAGTCAGAGGGATAGTGGGGAAACGAGAGGCAAGGAGGGGTAGAAAGGCTCATAGAGTAAAAGACACAAAAAGGCGAAGTAATAGGAGGGTAGCAAGAAAAGGAGGAAGTCAAAAGCAAAGAGCGTAGCAGAAGATAAGGCACGGAGAAAAAGTTGATGAAGTAGACGGATGAGTACGGGCGTTAAGGCGTCGAAGAAGCACGGGAGAGAAAGTAGAGACAGAGGTGAGAGGTAGGCAATGAGCAGTGAGAGGAAAGAAAGGTTAAGAGGAAGGAAAGAGTGAGAGACGGAGATGGAGGAACGGATCCAGTAAAAATGAGAGTGTAGTGGACACGGTCAAAAAAGCGGTGCCATACAAGATGTAGAAGTGCTAGTGGGGAAGAGGTAAAGGGCGAAGGTAGAAAGTACAAGTGTGGGGAGTGAGTGAGTTGGTTCAAGTAAGAGAAAAGAGGAAGCCGCAAGAGTAAAAAGTGGAAGAGTGCAGAAGTCAGGAAGTGGAGTTACGAGCGATAGACAAGAAGTAGTACGAGTTAAAAGAAAGAGTAGAAGTAGAAAGAGGTAGTAAAGGGGCGTGGAGTGAGGGAGTCTGTGGAAGCGATGAAAAGAGCGAGGAAAGACAAAAGGAAAACGAGAAGTAGTGTAGATAGTAAAGCACGCGAATAAAGGAGAGTAGGAAACACGGAGTTAAAGTAGCAGAGGAGAGTTACGTGAGGTTGGGGGAAGTGTGAGAAGTCAAAGGAAAGTAGGGGAGAGGAGAGTGCGAAGAGAGAATCAGGGAGGGTAAGTGAACGTAGAGAAGGAAGAGGCTAGAAAGAGTAAAGAACAAGGACAAGGGCCAACAAGAAGTGACGGAGTGAACGAGTAAGAGTGGAAATGAAGAAAAGGAGAGAGAAGCCCGGAACCGACGAAGAGGAGTAAAGCAGTAGGATAAAGAGACACAGAGTCGAGCAGTGGCCTGGGAACAGGAGGGAAAACTAGAGTAGCGGTATGAGCAGACTGGAGAGACAAAGAAGAGTGAGGGTAGTATGAAAGAGGAGAAGAAGGAGGGATAGAAAGATGAGAAGTAGGCGTTGGAACAATGGTCGAGCGGCGTAAGTAAACAACAGGTGGTGTCATGATGTGTAAGCGTTAGAAAGGCAGAAGAGTAAGTGGGGAAACGGACAAAGGAGGTAGTTAAGTAACACGTAAGTAGTACGTGAGTGAGAGTCGAAATGAAGAAAGTACGTTCAAGGAGAGAGAAAGAAACGTAGGGCAGCGACGTGAGAACCACAGAGACCAACCGTAGATGGTGTAATAGATGGCAGCCGGCCGCACGAAGTCCTTCCGAGTTGCCTACCTCTTTCCCCTAATTCTAATAGTCTTCTCTCTTAGTCTTCCCCCCTCTTCCTTTATGCTAGTCTCCTATCTATACTCCCCTTCCTCTCTGCCTTCTACCTTACCCTACTCCCCCCCCCTATCCTCCCTACTTTTTCTCCCCCTCTCCCTTAGACTAACTCTTCTCAATCCTCTCCCTATATTCTCCTTTCCTACTATCCTTCCCCTCTCTTTTCATATCGGATCTTAAACTCTCTTCACTCCTTCTTATCCCCCCTCCCTCTCTCCTCTTACTTTACCCCTATTACTCCTATCCTACTCTCTACCTACATACTCTCCCTCTCACTATTCTCCTCTCCTCTTTCTTCCCTTCTTACCCCTATTCCTTCCTCCCTCTCTACCTACTAACTATCCTCCCTACCCTCCCTCCTCTCCTATTCTCTACGTCCTCTTCTATCCTTCCCTCCTCCCTAGTCTCACCCTCCCTCCTCCCTCCTCCTAACTACTATCTACCTACCTTCTATGCCCTTAAGCTACCTCCTCCCTATCGCTCTTCTCTCTCCATTCTCTAAGTCTCCTCTTACCCTCTCCCCTTAGTGGCTCCTCGACTTCTTACCCTAGCCTACCTTCCTATCTGTGACTCCTTCATAGCCTTATAGTCTCTAAATAAATCCTAAAGTTTAAAAGTTAAATTTTATTTGTGGTATCTTCCACACCATTTCGTATTTAGGTTGTATTGTGGTACATGACATATAACTCTACCTGGGAGCTATATAAACAACCAAACACGTTCTCTATCTTGAATAAATGTACGGGAGTGTGAAAAAGACAGTTTACCCAATGTTTATTGTTAATAGAAATAATAATTTTTCATAAACCTAATTCGAGTGCCTTTAGTTGTGATGTAGCAAAACGATCTATCACAATTTTCATTTATAGATTTCAACACTTTCTGGCAATGGATAAAAAGTTTGTTGTTGGTTTTTTTTTTTTTTTTTTTATGAAGAAATCGTTTGTTTGTAATTCATTATGATCAGACTGATACACAAAAATTTTAGGTGTATATATCTCCAATCTAAATGTGATTAACTTAAAGTTGTGATAATTGTTGTGTAAACACCCAACTATAGTCTCTGGTGATTTTCCCTAACTTCAACGGAAAGGAGATCAGGAAATTGTAACATTCGATCTATGTTCGAGTTACCTCCCTTTGCGCTATCAATACACACAGTATGCAAGATGACTGCGCTGGTTATATAAGGTTTGTGGTCCACCATATAGGGTGTGTATAACTAAAGGAAATATGCAGAGGGGGATCTCATTAAGGCAGGTTTGTATAGCGTATTGTAGACAAACAGTTCTAATTTGATTGTTTTCAATAATGGACAGGAACGTATTCCATAATGATTTTCACATGCACATTTGCATAACAAGCACCTCTACTCAATGCTGTCCTCTATTCTGCTTTTATTTCATTTTTCCAGAGAACTAAACAACATATATATTCTTGAGAGTTCAAATAGAAAATGATTTAGCTTCATGTTGAATATCAGTGTTGTGTTATTATACTATTTATATTACAATCGCTGTATGCTTGTAGATGTCAATATCAATATGGTAAATGGCCACTCTAAATATTGCAGGTTTCCCGAAAGCGCAGGGCTCAACATCACTTGATTTCTTATTAGTGGAGATTCCATATTTATATATAGATCAATATGATGTTTTGTTGAACCATAATACAAAATCGTTATTGTATAATTTCGGAAAGGCTGAAGTAAGTAAGAATTATGTGGTATTTCAATTTTAATGATTATTCAAACTAGATTTAATTTCATTTACACCAAAATAGTGGACTTTTCTGTAAAAAGTTGAATTTTGAGTTGGACTATATTTTAAAATGCAAAACCTCATGACTCTTCACTGCTGAACAGGAAGCCCTCGATGAAAAGTCGAAGTAAACCATAATTGGTTGTTATTACATAACAACCCATAACGAATAAATAAATAAATAAATAAATAAATAAATAAAAAAAACCTTTTCATACAAGAAAACATGCAACATGAGCATGCTGTTTCATACACATTTTACCTTTATATATTTTCAAATACAAAATCAATTTTTAGCCTGCTTTATGAAGCGTAGTTCCCGAGTGATTTGACAGAACTGATAGATACGTAGGTTTACAGTCTGACAGCCTTTCAAGAATTGGAAACTTCAAATTGTTGTGACACATTTAATTGTGTAACATGTAACATGAATAATCATTGGAAATTATCAATGAAAATTAAACACACAAATGAATGGCAATGGAAATTACCATGCCGATGGGTACTTTTTTTACCAAAAAAAATGGAGATAGTAATGAAATATGAACACTAAAATTGCAATTTCATTTGTAGCTTAAAAGAATGTGACAATATCATCCAGGTTGATTAGCAATATATCAATGACAGCTCAAGACCAAGTCTGACATATTTTGGAATAAATTAGAGTGCATGAGGTTTTAAACTCGTCTTGTAACCTTTACTTTAATCGGATTGTTTATATTATCCTTTCGCTATGGTAATATTTTTACCTATGTCTTCATGGGAATGCCCCCATTCTGGACATTTACACCAAATTTACATAATATTCCATAAAACAAACAAAAAGAGGCCCTATCTGGGGAGGCAGTTCGAAATCCGCTATTAAACAATGCATAACAAATCAAATGCACTTGACTGGATCAAATTTAATCATAGGTAGGTTTCAGTAAGTACAGTTAAACCTATACATAAAATTCACAGAAATGTTGCTATGCCAACTGGTATCCTCAATTATCCCCCTTAAAAAAAGACACCAAATACAGTACTAACCACATTATGTAAATCGATATATTCAATGGACTCCCTAGATATCTGGGGACAAAAACACAAAAACCGAAAGAAATCTTTTACCATGAGATCTAAATCTGATCTTTATAATATAGACCAGCAGAAAAAATCTTGATCTTTGTTTGGCTTCAAAGACCAATGTAAATTCCCTGAATAAATTTCGCTGACATAAGATGATTTACTGCGCATTCCGAGTAGGATGACAGTAGAAAGTTCATTGGTCTTAGATCAACCAGATCAGAGGGTACTCGTGTAAAATGGCCGACAACAATGAGTGTAAACTTTTGATCACTTTTACCAAGATTTAAAAAGAGATATGAGATGTAAAGATAATTAAAATGATTTACCACAGTGTTGGTGGTAACTGTCAGAATCAAATTTTAATAACAATATACCAGGGTACAATGTGCCCCACATTTTCATCAAAGAATGGACCATATAAGCCACACTGGTCAATTGATTCCTACCATAATAGTCTCACCGGTCATTTGATTCCCGACATATAAGCCTTATCGGTTGATTGGTTCCTACCATATGAGCTTCACCAGTCAATTGGTTCTAACCATATGAGCCACACAGGTAAATTGTTCCTACCATATGAGCTTCACCAGTCAATCGGTTCTTACCATATGAGCCACAAAGGTCAATGGTTCCTACCATATGAGCCACACCGGTCAATGGTTCCTACCATATGAACCACACCAGTCAATGGTTCCTAATATGAGCCACACCGGTCAATGGTTCCTACCACATGAGCCTCAATTGTCAATGGTTCCTACCATATGAGCCATGCCGGTCAATGGTTCCTACCATATGAGCCACATCGTTCAATGGTTCCTACCATATGAGCCTCACTGGTCAATTGGTTCCTACCATATGAGCCTTACCAGTCAATGGTTCCTACTATATGAGCCACATCGTTCAATGGTTCCTACCATATGAGCCTCACTGGTCAATTGGTTCCTACCATACGAGCCTTACCAGTCAATTTGTTCTTAAAATATGAGCCACACTGGTCAATTGGTTTTTGCCATATGAGCCTCACTGGTCAATTGGTTCTTGCTACATGAACTTCACCAGTCAATTGGTTCTTGCCATATGAGCCTCACTGGTCAATTGGTTCTTGCTACATGAACTTCACCAGTCAATTGGCTTCTAACATATGAACTTCACCAGTCAATTGGCTTCTAACATATTAGCCACACTTTAAGTCAATTTGTTCGTATAATATTAGCTTCACCAGTCAATTGGTTCCTACCATATTAGCCTCATCAGTTAAATGGTTTCTCTTCTTATCCAAGAAACCCCCAGACCAGGGTCATGAACAACTGTGATATCCTGACAGGGTATTATTTATTCATACTATTGTAATATTTGTTCAGACTTTTATTATTCTGTCACAATATCTATTTAGACTAATGCAGTAGGCCTACTATTGCAATATCTATTCAGACGTTTGCAATACTACAGTAAAACCTGCTTTAACGACCACTTGTGTATAAAGACCACATATTTTTGCTCTCCCCAATAGTATCTTTTGTGTACAAATGGAGCTCTATATAAAAACCACCACCCTATAAAGACCAGTTTTCTTGTGTCCCTAAGGAGATGTTTATATATAAGTTTCACTGTATAACAATATCTATTCAGACTATTGAAATATCTATTCAGACTATTGAAATATCTATTCAAACTACTGCAATACTATCACGATATTTATTCAGACTATTGCAGTATCTATTCAGATTATTGCAATACTACTGTTATATCTATTCAAACCATTGCAGTACCATCATAATATTTATTCAGACTATTGCAATATCTATTCAGACTTTAGCAATATTTATTCAGACTACTGCAATAATATCACAATATTTAATTCAGACTATTGCAATATCTATTCAGACAATTGCAGTAATAATTCCAAACATCACAATATTCATCCCGAGTCACAAATATTCTACTTTATTAAATGGAACAAAAACAATACTTCAGCCATAGGATACAGGCTGAAGACTCTAACTTATAATACTGACCTATCCATATATTTCAAGGGCAACAACTGTGTCTATAGGACCTTTACCTGGTCTGTACCAGGACCTGGCACCATACAATTTGAGATTTTACTCAAGTCTGAGAATATTCTAAACTTGGCCCTCTCAGCCAATCAAATTTCAGGATTTGTCAAAATTGAGTAAAATGTTTAGAAGTTTTATGATACCAGGCCCTGCTGATTTAGATATGTGACTTCTCTAGATTATCAGTAGATATCATACACATCAAACATACTAACAATCTGTAGGCCTTGATCTATAAATCATAATACTGTTACATACAGTTATATTCTACAATATATGTGTGAGCAAGATGAAGGGTGGGGGTGGGGACATGGTACCAAAACAGATTTCAGTTTTTTATCTTATTTGTGTTTTGACACATCCCAATGAGGCCACGCTTGTTTACACCCCACTGTGGCCACGTTTTTTTAACATCCCACTGTGGTCAAGCTTTTTTTACATCCTGCAGTGGCTAAGCTTTTCTATAGAGTGTTTGCCTTACAAGAAAAGGTCCTGGGTTTGATTCCCTCTCCTATCTCATTACATGTACTAAGAATTTACTCATGTCTTTTGCCTCTTAAGTCTACATGTGTTTGATCCTTACTGGGACCCAGTCAGATTATAAATGCAGAAGTATGGTCCAGGTTCATCTGCAGACGGCTGTTCTGGTTTCTTCTCTCTTTGACAGTATAGTCAAGCTGGGCTTTCTCCCCTGCCATTAAAGGCTGGCAACCAATGTAACCAAAAACTTGTTGACTGAGGCACAAAGGATTCAGACAATGTTCAAACTTCGATAGAGAATGGATAGAGAGAACACATAGGCAGGAGACACATCATAAGTTTTTATGAAATAGGAGAGTATTTTTCAATTATATGGTGGCGGCCAGTTTTTATGGTGGGGGAGAGCACACAGTTACACGCAAATAGATTGTCTACCTTCCGCAAGTAAACTAGCAAATTTTCTCACAAAAATCAGCTAAGGTTCCAATGAGGCTTTAACCTGCGCTGACCAGAAGTTAGAGACTTCATTGTTCATGATGCTCTAACCTCTCCGCCCAGGAGGGTCCCCTGTTTTCGAAGAAAACCTAGATACAATGTAATTGGGAAAAGACCACCATCCTTCCAGAAGTAAACTTTTTAACATATTGAGACAAGGTTCCAATGGGGCTTGGTCCTGTGCTAACTGGTAAAACCTGAGACTTCATTGTTTAAATCATGATACTGTGACCACTTGGACATGCTGACCCTACAATACATTTTACAGTCAGTATTGCATTTCTAGCTGTTCACTTTTGTACAAAGCTGTACACAGATCTAGGTGATGTGAGCCAGTATATCATTTTATCTTTAATTTTTTTTTCATCAACGTTGGATCTCTTTGTAGTGATTTTTTGGTTTTATAACATTTTGTAACACTTCAATCACTGATACATATCACATTTATGAATGAAGGAGTAGTTATATGACTACCTTATACATCAATACTACAACACAAACTAAAGTATACTGTGTGAATGGATTCATTGATGATTAATACATGTCCCCAACCTGTGAAGTATTCTGAGAGTACTGATGAACCAATATGGTGTCCCTTACCGGTGAAGTATTCTGAAAGTACATGTACTGATGAAACAATACGTGTCCCGTACCTGTGAAGCATTCTGAGAGTTCTGACTAACCAATAACCCCTACCTTTAAAGAATTCTGAGAGTACGGATGAACCAATACGTGTCCCCTACCTTTGAAGCATTCTGAGAGTACTGATGAACCAATACATGTCCCCTACCTGTGAAGCATACTGAGAGTAGAGAGGAATCAATGCATGTCCCCTACCTTTAGGAAAAGACTTTAAAAGTGAGAACCAAGTCTTTAGAACTAGACTTCAGAAGTGAAAACTATGAATCTTTTAAGATGAGACTTTAGCAAAAGGTATTATATACTATGTACTGACACAGAATCTACTACATAACTCATCATCATCATCATCATCATCATCATCATCATCAAACCTCAGTTTAATATCTGACTGGAATGAGATTTTGTACACACGTGACTGTTGGTGTCGGGATCAGATGAGACAGAGTTAGGGACGTGTGCTACATTACAGAAGTTTGAACCACTTAAGTCACTATTAATACAAAACATATGTTTTCCTTTTTCTACATTTACTGCATCTGCAGATAACTTCTACTAATCTCAAGAGAAAAAAAAAACGTAAAAATATTGGGAACTAAAAATTTAACAATGTATAACTGAATGATAAGCCACTTAGAAATCTCACTATGTTTCATCTTGTTTTTGCAAGCAACAGCCAATTTTTTTCACCATGGAGATAAAAAACTAGCCAGTTCTCTTCCTCCTCAGTTGAAAGGTTCCTGTGGAAAGAATTGGCTAGCCATCTCCCCCAGGATAATAATAGGCTAGCTAGTACCATTTTCCAGTGGAACAGCTTCAGCAGGGGGAGTGTGGAGAGAATTGGCTGTTTCATTGGCTCCAGTCATTTATAAAATTTCTCTATAACTTCAAAGAACTAAGTGTACATAATTTCTAATCATGAAGTGAAATGAACATTGATAAGAATGAAAACAAATTGATAGTTTATGATCATATTGACCATAGAAATGGTCACTTGCAAGTGACCCAATGCATTCTACTAATGAATTTCAACTGACCAATCATGGTACAATGTACTACAAACATAAAGAAAGTCATCCTTAATGATAAAAAGTGGAGATGGGTGCAGGGAAGACTGAGTCTATGGATAATTAGATATAAGGTATACACTGGTAAACACACACACACACACACACACACACACACACACACACACACACACACACACACACACAAAATCAATAAAATTTCCCTAATACCGCCAATTTTTTTTTGTAAAAACAGAAAATAAAAAAAAGTGATTCTGATAAAATAAGCTAATCTCAATGTGTTTACACTACATAATAGTAACTTTGTGTACCAAGTGCAACTCTGTATCTTGTTACAGACACATCATCTTTAAGATTTATATGACTAACACTATATGTCTGATAAGCTGTCACACACACACACACAAAAAATAAAATAATAAAAAAAAAAATACCCATGAATGGCATAAAATCTCTTTTTGCACAAAATTATTATATTTTTTCAAGTAAAAATTAAAATCACTCTTTAGATCTCTTCCTTTATATTGCTCCAGTTTTAGAACAGTGATCATAGTATGTGCTTTATAGTCAGATTTAACTAATGCATATAACCAATTCATGACACAGATAAAGGAAGATAACTCTTACTGGAACCTTCAGGTTTAAAGATGCATGCTTATAGAATTTCGTAAAAATTCCATATTCAGTCAACTTCACTTGTAACGAGGCCGTATATAACGAGATATTGGTAATTATGAGATAGTGTATATTCCCAGTGCATTTCTTACATTATTTTTATATCATTTCATTAAATCTGAATTATTGGTAATTATGAGATTGTGTATATTCCCAGTGCATTTCTTACATTATTTTTATATCATTTCATTAAATCTGAATTATTGGTAATTATGAGATTGTGTATATTCCCAGTGCATTTCTTACATTATTCTAAATAAATATGAACAACGAAATCCGATTATAAATAACAAGGTTCAAATCCATTTCCCTTCCACTTCCTTATAAGTGGAGTTGACTGCATTATTTTTTCTATCATGAAATATTTCCATTTACTGAAAAAATGTCCATAGCATTATTTAAAAAAAAAGAACAAATTACATCCCCAACTGAGGTGCAAGGGGTGAGAACAAAGCATAAACATCTGTGATACATCGTGAGTTCCTTGTATAAACCATATAAATGCCATGCAGAAAAATGTCAAATTATCATATTTTATCTTCCTCTTATTCATAATTTAAATTTTTAAGTTCATCTTATTATTCATGTTTTAATTCATCAGGTAATTACACTCACCTGTACAGGTATTATTTCACCCTGCACATGATGAAATATAACAGATTGAGTTTAACATTGTCTTATTAATGTACATTCAATACTAACTATGTGGTCAGATAGGCACGATAATAAAATTTGACTTTGAAAACATTAATATGAAATATTTTCTGAATAAATATTAAAAATTGGTATTTTATCAATTTTAAAAGATCTATTTTATTAACTTATTAACTTCATGTATCATGCTCAAATGAATTATTTTCCCTCGATCTGAGTCAGTGACATATGTAAAATGAGTAAATTGATTATATGCATATCAGGACTTGGAACACAACAGATGTTATCTTGTTGTTTTTACTCTGGCTAAATTTGGCTGAAGGTCAGAGAAGAAGTCATATGAATTTCTTATTTCATTAAAATATGATGTAAAAATTCACCAACATAATTTAAAAGTAAAATCAGGAAAACAAAAATAAATTTTGTGGTCAAAGGGAGATAACTCTTTAAAAAATGCTGTACCACATCTTTGGACTAGGTGAATATATTATACTTCTGATGCATCACAATAGCATACCAGACAATGTAATAGACAATCACAAGAGTGTACTTTCCAATAGTACTACTGCAATAGTAAACCGGCAATGCAACAGACAATCACAATATTGTACCTTCCAACAGTACTACTGCAATTGTACACTGGCATTACAATAGACAATCACAAGAGTGTACCTTCCAATAATACTACTGCAATAGTAAACCGACAATGCAATAGACAATCACAATAGTGTACCTTCCAATAGTACTATAGCAATAGTAAACTGGTAATGTAATAGACAATCACAAAAGTATACCTCCAAATAGTACTATAGCAATAGTAAACCGGCAATGCAATAGAAAATCACAATAGTGTACCTTCCAATAGTACTATAGCAATAGTAAACTGGCAATGTAATAGACAATCACAAAAGTATACCTCCAAATAGTACTATAGCAATAGTAAACTGGCAATGCAATAGACAATCACAATAGTGTACCTTCCAATAGTACTATAGCAATAGTAAACTGACAATGCAATAGACAATCACAATAGTGTACCTTCCATTTAGTACTATTGCAATATTCTACTGACAATGTAATAGAAAATCACAATAGTGCACCTTCCAATAGTAATATAGCAATAGTAAACTGGCAATGCAATAGACAATCACAATAGTGTACCTTCCATTAGTACATGTACTATTGCAATAGTAAACTGGCAATGCAATAGACAATCACAATAGTGTACCTTCCAATAGTACTATTGCAATATTCTACTGACAATGTAATAGAAAATCACAATAGTGCACCTTCCAATAGTAATATAGCAATAGTAAACTGGCAATGCAATAGACAATCACAATAGTGTACCTTCCAACAGTACTATTGCAATAGTAAACTGACAATGTAATATACAATCACAATAGTGTACCTTCCAATAGTACTGCAATAGTAAACTGACAATGTAATAGACAATCACAATAGTGTACCTTCCAATAGTACTACTGCAATATTCTACTTACAATGTAATAGAAAATCACAATAGTGCACCTTCCAATAGTAATATAGCAATAGTAAACTGGCAATGCAATAGACAATCACAATAGTGTACCTTCCATTAGTACTATTGCAATATTCTACTGACAATGTAATAGAAAATCAACTGTGCACCTTCCAATATATAATCAATAGTAAACCGGCAATGCAATAGACAATCACAATAGTGCACCTTCCAATAGTACTATAGCAATAGTAAACCGGCAATGCAATAGACAATCACAATAGTGCACCTTCCAATAGTACTATAGCAATAGTAAACCGGCAATGCAATAGACAATCACAATAGTGCACCTTCCAATAGTACTATAGCAATAGTAAACAATGCAATAGACAATCACAATAGTGCAATATACTATAGCAATAGTAAACCGGCAATGCAATAGACAATCACAATAGTGCACCTTCCAATAGTACTATCCAATAGTAAACCGGCAATGCAATAGACAATACAATAGTGTAACTGGCATAGCAATAGTAAACTGGCAATGCAATAGAAAATCACAATAGTGTACATTAAAATAGTACTATAGCAATAGTAAACCGGCAATGCAATAGACAATCACAATAGTGTACATTAAAATAGTACTATAGCAATAGTAAAATCACATAAGTAGTGTACCTTTAGTACATTACAATATTAACTGGCTATTGACAATCACAATAGTGTACCTGCCAATTAGTACAAACAATAGTTGTGCATATATAATCACATAAGTATACCTTCCAATAGTTCTATTGCAATAGTAAACTGCAAATAGACAAAAATGATTGTGCATCAGATTATTTAAAGTTTCAATAATTGTAAATTGATGCATAAAAGTTTATTTAAATGTTAAATAATTCAGTAATTTCTACCAGCTGGATAATATGCAAATTTTTACTGATTATTTACAAATAAAAATATTATTTTACCAGTGTTATAGAAAATTAAATGGAAGGAAATTTTAAACATTATGGAAGTTAACAAAATGAAGACATTTTTGTCATTTTAAGTAAATAATTTCAAAATTCTAAAATGTCAGTGACATCTGCAACGTCACAATGATTTGTTGGTATTACAATATATATTCAGACGATCGCAACGGTAAAATTTCACTCAATAGTCGCCACTGCTGTAAACTACTACGGCCTGTCGATTTGAAATAAATTTCCAGTAACAGTGAGTGTATTAGCAGAGTCATCATAATTTCTATAAATGCTCATATTTCACATATTTCTATAATTAATCTATTAATAAATAACAGGACATAACAGTTTTTGACTCTCATGGAATTTAAAATTATGGGAGCTGATAACCTTTTATAAAGAGATTATTTCACTGGACATCATAAATTGAAATTTACTAAGCTGAACATTGAACAGAACTCAAACAAAGTGCTACATATTAGAAGTATTTTCTTTTATTTTTATCTTTTTATCAAAAAACTTTATCAAAATTAATACTCAATGTTATGAATTAAAAAAGTATCTCCTTTCACAGTAAACATTTTTCTCTTTTCAAGAAGTCAATATTCCACTTTTTAGCAAAAAAAAAAAAAAAAAAAAAAAAAAAAAAAAAAAAAAAAAAAGAAAAAAAAAAAAAGAAAGAAGGAGAAAGAAAAAAGAAATAGCCTTAATGAATACAAGCCTGATACCTACATTTGTATATTATGTACAATCGTCATGGGCTTGACAGCAAATAATGCTTCCATTCATTCATTTACCATTTTGGTGGTGGTTTGGAGGCAAGTCAAAATTTTTATGTTCATAATCACAAATTATCACATACCTGGCATGCTGATCTGTTCCACGGTTATGTTGACTTGTCCTGAGTTGCCAAGCGGCAAGTGGTCCCCATCGATGGCCAGGGTACTGGAGGGTATTTGTATGGTGGCATGACTGGTTCCACCGCTAGATGTGGCTATTGCAAGAGCTTGCTCTATCATGTAGACCTCACATGACTCTTTCTGGTGTTCCTGTGAAGAAGTTATACCCCATATGTTGAACATGGAAGATTGCGAAATACAGTCAAACTTGTCTATAAAGGCCACTCAAAGGAACAAGGAAAAGTAGCCATTATAGACAGGTGACCATTACTAAGAGGTTTATTCATTATAAAAAAGTTAACAAGGTTGACGTTTGAATGACCTTATTGGCAGGTGTCCTTTATACAGAGGTGGCCTTTAATGAAAGTTTGACTGTACATATTTTTTGCCTCATTCCTGAGGATTTTAAAATATGTTTATGCTTACACAAAAAGTAAACTATTTTTGAGAAAATTGACATTTTAGATCATCTGAAAGCTTGATGACCTTTAACACCATGACCTTTCAGTTTTTGTATTATTCTGTAAAACTGTCAAATGCTTATGTCTATACAACAACAATCCATCGTTTTATTTACAACGCAAAGAAACAGCAAATAAATAGTTTGGTACGTTATCATTACCTATAGGGGTATTCCCACCCTGATCTAGGGCTCATGCCCTACCCTTGAGGACATGAATTCTGCAATTCTAGTAGAAGACTTTATATTCTTTGTAACCATGTCTCCAGATATACTTTGCAATACATGGGAGTGGATAAGCAGATTTTCTAAGATTAAGTATACATGTATCATCACTGTATGGCTATATTGGCACCAACCCAGGAATTGAACCCCTGCTCCTAAGGTTCCTAAATTCCACATTTCCAGCAGACAGCTTCGTAGCCTTTCTATATATTACATGTATATATTATCAGTATTTCTGTTCAATTCATAGATGCAAAGAAGAAGATTTTCAAATACTGAGTATATCATCACTATGACTATACTGGCCCAACCCTAGGGACCGAACCTTTGCCCCTGGGGTCATAAGTTTCCTAATTTTGGTAGAAGGCTTTATACTCTCTCTAACCATGAATTCATTTTTTTCTGTGATGTACAATGGTATAAAAGAAGAAATTTTTAGTTTGGGATAATTTTAGCAGGTTTTTGGCCTCACACAAAGGGCTCATGGTTACAAGCTAAAGGACCACAAAATTCATTAATCACGTTCCCCTTATACTAAAGAAAATGACTGACACAGTAGGTATCAAGAAGTTAAAAATATTAAAACAGATGCCAACAGACGAGGACGGACATCAACAAGTCACCTGAGTGACTCAGGTGATCTAAAGAATAAAAGTAAAATAGGATATGACATACCCTTAGCAATGCCGGAGATTTTAATGCTGCACCACACTTATCACAGACACAAGTTTTGATGTCGGAATGTTTCCGTTCTATGTGTTTTCTGATGTCCGTAAATGTATACCCATAGACATCACACACGCCGCACTTGTAATCTTTCTGTCCGTTATGTCTACAATGTAAATGATCACAGAATTTAGAGCCAGTATCTCAGCATATCAAGAACTAAGTACAGTTGAACCCGGATACAATATTGACATCGAAGGGGAATAAAATTAGGATATCAACAGTAGCGAGTATAGTTCCCTCCAGGGGACTCATAAAGCAGTACGACAATGTAACAGGGTTCAATGTAAGTGAGATCGACTGTATATATAATAACAACAATTATGTACATGTAAATGTATTGTGACAATATGTTATGATATATAAATGATAATAAAACGGATGATAGTCGAGAAGACAAAATTACTTGGATTTTAGTATCATCATAAACACACATGAATACACACACACCCCCTCCCTCCCCCTCTCATCACAAAGAACTTGGTTTTATTTATCAAAAAGCAAACTTTTCATCTGACAACATTTTCTGATAATTATATAGTATGTTTTGGTTACTGGATAACAGACTCCGATATCTTATACCCCATTTCAAGTGTACATGTAAGTACATGGAGTACAATAGGAAAGAATATGGGGCCGGCCATGTTATTTAAAACAAAAGTCATAAGTCGTAAAATTATACTGACCTTAAAACAATAATTGGGATGACTTTATCAGCCCTGCCCTAACTCGAATCTTAAAGCATATTGGTACATAAGATGTTGATAATGTATAAATACTTATAGCTTCTACATTTGTAAAGATTAATTTATATGCCACTTACAACAAGAACTTAGATCTACACACTGATTCTATAGATCACACTGATTCTGGCTCAGTCATAGTGACAGGACCCGATTTGGTTGTACATGGAAGTCATAAGTCCTAATTCTAGTAAAATGTGAGCAAGTCGTAAGACTTAAGATCAAGTCTGAGGACCTCTCACAAAATAGGACTCCTGATAATGGATGCATTCAAGTTCTCCATAAGCACATGAAGCATGGATGAAACTTTAGAAGCTTTTTGTAGATTTACGTCAAATAAAAGCTTTCAGATGCATTCTACTAATGCACATGTCTGAACTAAAGATATTACAGACATCACATACATTGTGTAATGGTTCTGATTGACTTTTGAACGTTTTTACCGATACAAATCTCCAAAATGAAAAATCAATAAGACATTTAAATTTCAACAAGATTTGATGAAAACTTCACTAATATTCATCTATGATATAAATTTCCTCAAGAAAATGACTGTAGTTGTGTAATGTGCCGAGAGCCGATGATAATCTTCTTGTTTTACCGATACATACATTTGAAGTGAAGATAACCACTCGCAGTGGTAAACATTCAAATCACAATCGAAGGGCTCCAAGTCTTAATCCTGGTATTGGGTCATGCCTAACTCTTTAAAAAAGTGTAGCGGGTCTACCATTGAGAATCAATAGACTCTAATTATAAAAATTACATAGATTAGTCCAACGAGACTTTAAGGACTGAATAAGTTACGGTAAGTAATATGCTAACTAGAGCTGTTCTAACAGGACAAATACTCCCAAGAACTTTAATCATATGTTCACTGTGACCATGACCTTGTAGATATGACCTTGGTTCAAGATCATGACACACTCTTGGTCATGGACAACAATTGAGTGAAATATTATCTACCCCCAAGGTAATATGAAGAAATGATGGCCCAGACAAAATTGATGGATAATTTTTTTGGGGGGAGAGGGGGTTTCAAGCTGTGTATGACCATTTTGTCCTGGTCTCACCTCCCCTTCAATGTCAAACCATACAGTAGTGATGGAACAATGGTCAATTATTATTGATGACCGATCGGAAGAACTCAACAATTGGGCATGAAATTCCATAAATTGATTTAAGGATTTTAATCTGCATTTCATATACCATAGTTAAGTTACATTCATATTCTGCGTATTTGAAACCAAGTCCAGAGGTTAACAGAACCTTTATTGTACAATTACAATGTCCTGTCCCCTTTCAATTGAGAATTGTATGCCACAATAGGCCATATTGGGAAAAAAGTAACCATGGTCATTTTACTCATAAAAAAATGACTCAAAAATGTATTCATCCAACTTCTTATATTTAACTGACAACATATGGTTTTCACTTGAAGATTTTACACATTTTAATTGAGTGATACTTAACGTTTCTCTTTGTTGCCAATCAAAATGTGAGCTGTATGGTAAACATATTTCAGAAATTTTGCTCAAAATTGGGGGGAGGGGGGGGGGGGGAGTGAATTTTGTTTTAGGTATGGGGCCTTCTACCAGACCCACATGTTGATAATATTAATCCCTATTAAAGTGGGTGCATCTCATTTTAATAAACATTGCAAAACATGAGAACAAATTCCATCTATTTTCAAATATATTTTTACTTGACAAAAATGCATTTTTGAGCATCATGCATATTTCTTCTTTAATGTAAGATAGCATATGATTTCTGCTGAGAAATAGGGACCTCCAAGGTCCAGTGGTTTGAGCATCCCACTTTCAACCATGAAGTCTCATACTTCTGGTCAGTGCAGGTTCGAGCCCAGCTGGAATCACTTACAAAAGGCCAGTGGTCTGTTCCCAGGTACAATTGTAACTGGGCTTTATCCTCCACCAATAAAAACAGGCCACCGTCATATAACTGAAAAAATTGTTGAGTGTGGCATAAAACACCATTCAAAATTAAAATCCTCAGAGAAATAAACAAATACATGTAGTACAATACCTTTTGAGATGCAGCTCCTTGTTCTTCAGATGCCGGAAAGCTTTTCCACATACCTCACAGACATGCTTTGGTTCTTCATGTATTAAGATATGCTTCGATATATCTGACCTCTCACATCCTCTGAAAAAAAAAATTATAAATTACAGCAATGAGGTATAGAGAGGTTATAGCAATTACTGATATAGCTATGGAGGTTATAGAAATTACTGAGGTATATATATTACAGAGGATATAGCAATTACTGAGGTATATATAGTTATAGAGGTTATAGAAATTACTGAGATATGTATACCGGTAGTTATGGAGGTTATAGAAATTACTGAGGTATATATAGTTATAGAGGTTATAGAAATTACTGAGGTATATATAGTTATGGAGGTTATAGAAATTACTAAGGTATATATAGCTATAGAGGTTATAGAAATTACTGAGCTATAGATATTTATGGAAGTTATAGAAATTACTGAGGTATATATAGTTATTGAGGTTATAGCAATTACTGAGCTATAGATAGTTATGGAGGTTATAAAAATTACTAAGGTATATTTGGTTTTGGAGGTTATAAAAATTACTGAGGTATATTTGGTTTTGGAGGTTATAAAAATTACTGAGGTATATGTAGTTATGGAAGTTATAGCAATTACAGAACAATATATATCTACATGTATGGAGGTTATAGTAATTACTGAGGTATATAAGTTTTAAGTTATTGAACTGGTGAAAAATGGATTTCATCAAAAGTGGAAATGGAATTGTGGCAAATTTGAAATAGGAAATCACCAGCCCTAGTAACTCAACAAAATAACAAATTTGGTTAAGATTTAGTGATTTTGTTGTTTGTTGATATATAAAACACGAAAATATTTTAAAAAAGTACCGGTAGAAACATTGTGTACATAATTTGGATAGTTTAATTTTGGCCATTTTAATAGAGTGGCCAAACTGGCCAAAATATCCCATATATATATATATATATATATATATATATATATATATATATATATATATATATATATATATATATAAATAAATAAATATATATATATATATATAAAAATAAATATATATATATATATATATATACATACATACAGTGGATTCCTCTTAACTGCATAGCCAAAATGTTGAAGAGAATTATGCAAATAACAGGAATATGCAATTAACAGGAATAATGTATTTTAGTGACCGATGATGATTAATGTTCATGTAGTCCTTTCATTTGTACATATAATACTATTATAAACATCCTAGTACATGTACACTAGTAATGGATTCTAATTACATGTATTACGGTAAAACAATGTCATAAAATCTAAAGTTTCATAAAACATAGTTTGATATGTTCTCATTTCTATTAAAAAGGTTAATTTCCACATATGATGTTTTACCGTAATCAGTACATTTCCCCATTTTGGGGAATATTTTAAACAATTACGGTAACAGGAATTCTTGGTTTAACCTATGCAATTAAAAGGAATATTAAACATACAAGAGATAGGAAAATGGTGTTGTGTTTTGAGTTTTTATGCAATAAACAGGAATATGCAATTATCAGGTATGCAATTAAGTGGAATCGACTGTATATATATATATATATATATATATATATATATATATATATATATATATATATATATATACTTATGATATAATAATACATGGATCAACGATCAAAGTTTGTATCAGAATCATTCATATACATGCTAATCCCATTTCACGCATTCTATCTTTAGTCAAGTGTGAACCATCATTCAATGACATGTAAGTCCTGAACACAACTTAACTGCACCCATAAATACTCATTTTAAGGTCGGCTGGTAACAATGACAGGACCCATCCTCAGAATCACCATGCTGTAACCAGGGGTTTAGTCTCCCGGAAACAAGCTTTTGTAGTATAATTATCCCATTGATGAACTACAGAAAAAAAAAACCCATAAATATAGGTGCTCAACTTGTAGATCGTGAAATGGGAAGAAAATGCAAAATAAGCGAAATATTGTGTCTGAAGTTTTCTGTTTGTGTTATTCTCTGTATCGTCATTAATGTTAATGATCACGTAACACAGACGTGTGTACATAAATTAACAGGGACACTTTTATGTCTGTTTGTAATGGTAATAGAGTAGAAAGATATATGAAAACATGAACTTAATTTGAAATAAATTCTATTCAATACATTTATCAGTTATTTACCGTTTTTTGGTGAATTAAAAGTTATTACCTGGAAAAAAATGAAATTAGTTCTATTGGTGCTTGAATTAACATACATTGTAATATCTTTACAATAGCGATATGCTTTATAGAGTTTTGCATCTATATGTACAAATGAAATCTTTGGTCTATTAGATGACTGTTATCAGCTGTTGTATCTGGATAATTTAGCTTTTCGAAAAGCAAATTAGTTTAAATGACAAAAAAATAAAAATCTCTTTTATGTTTGGTCAATCCTTTTTGTGACTAGCGTTCATCTATATCGAGTACTGGTTTGGTTTACGATACACTGTCATACCTACGATTCCTTTAAATATCAAACAGACTAATGACAATCGTTTTACAAAGTGATAAGAGTAAAAAACGTGTAAATCGTAGGTCATACTGATGAGATTAAAGGTCATTCACATGAGACCAAAGGACAGTCATATCAGATCATGGGTCAATCATGAGATAACATGTCATTCATTTGATGTTGCATGACCTCCATATGAGACCACAAGACTTTCATATGAAATCACATACAATTAAAGGTTTTTCACATTAGACCACAGGTCATACAGATGAGATCACAGGTGATTCACATGAGATCAATGTCATTCATATCAGATCATACATCTATCACAATATCACATGTCTTCCATACGAGATCACATGTCTATCATGAGATCACATGACTTTCACATGAGATCACTTCTTGAATATGAGAATACATTTATATCATATGATTTAACATCAGATTACAGATCTTTCATATGAGAACATGTTTTTCATTTGAAATAACAGGTCTTTTATTCAAGATTACATGACTTTTATATGAGATCACAGGTCAACCATCAAAGGTCAATCATGAGATCACAGGTCAATCATATGATATCACAGACCAAACATATGAGATCACAGGTCAATCATATGATATCACAGATCAATCATATGAGATCAAGAGTCAATCATGATATCACAGATTAAACTAATGATATCACAGATCAATCATATGAGATCAAAGGTCAATCATATATGAACACTTGTTTCTCATATGCAATTACAGGCATGAGATCACAGGTACATGCATTTCACAGCCTCTGGGTAGTCATAAAGACATGACTTAATTTACTTGTAAGTCTTACCCTTTGCAAAGTGTTACCAAGTCATAAGACCAAATCTTAGATAGATGGACAACTTCCCTACATACTGATAGCCTGTATAGCTTTCTGTTGAGGAAAACACCTAGAGGAATATGAAATTGATGAATTGATAAACCACCTGTCTGTGAAGACCAAAATCTCATGACAGATCCCAGTCCAGAGTCACCGAATTGACTAAATTTTCACTCAACTAAATTTCAATGATTTCATGATGAAAACTTTAAAAATCTATACTGAATCTGGACATTTTTGTACAATGCATACACTTGTAAACTAAAGAAGTAAAGGAAAAAACTTAAGCTTTAGTACATACTTAAGATGTTTATTGTTTTTTATGTGAAAATCATAAATTTTACTCGTTTTTTTTATGAAAATGAAATGAACAGTCAAGTTTACTAGTCATTTCTATCCAAATGTTTCACAGGCAACTACATGGTCAAAATGACAAAATAAAACTTGAACTTGAGTAATGAGTGGATTTGGTGACTTCTGTCCCTGGTGATTTATCATGTCAAAATCCCCTGTGGTTCAAATTTTGCTGTTTAATGATAGAGTTAAATGTTCACGTGTATGTACTTACTACTTACAAAAAAAAAAAAAAAAAAAATTCCATCATAAATATCAACTTAAAAGTACAGCTAGTCTCTACATCAAGTCATTAAAAAGCTTTGAGACACTAACAGATATATACATGTATAAACCAAATATAAAATGTAAATGTGTGCCAGTATAAACTTGACCTACTTAAAAAGGACATCCAAACAATTAATGGTATGAATCCTTTAACAGACAAATAAAAAAAAAAATCTGGATTATGTGAGTTTGACCTAGATTTTATAAAAGCATAGGAATGTACAAATTACACAACACATCCCCCAACCCCCTGAAAAAAAGAAAACTCCAAAAGGTCAAGAAAATATTTAAGTCCAGGCATCAAGAATGTTTTCCCTGGGTATTGGTTAATTGCCATCTACCTTAATTTGGGAAAAAAATTGACGACATATCAGGTCTTCACTATAATAATTATAACAACTTTCAAAGCCAGACAAACACGGACATGCTCTGATGTCATCCTGAACCTGACATTTTATAATTTGTATCGAACAGTCGTTGTATCAAGTATCGATATCAAATAAGATATTAATACACATCAGTATACTGATATATTGATATACTCCTACTGTTCACCGAATCTGATATGTCCATGAACAATTACAGATCAAGATTTGTCCGTTTTGCTTATCCTGGTGTAATTCTGTGTACAGATTTTTTTTTATGGGTACATTGTATCTTGGAAATTGACATTTACCTTGAATTAGGGCAAAATTGACAACATATGATATGGCCTTCAATGTAAGAATTCAAATAACTCTCCCAGGTAGGTCAATGCAATAGGGAACTTTCGAGTTAGCCCGGATTACCGTTATTATCCTGTATTTATTCGCGCCTTCTCGATTTTGTTCCTCATATGTTCTGGTTTTCATATTTACTTTCGCAACGTGTGTAAAGTAAATGGAAATATTTTTACTTTTTAGCGCATTAAATTTATTTTGTATAAAGAAACCCAAGAGACTCTTAAAACATACCACAGTGGGTTATTTAGTTGAACGACAAATTACTGAAATGTATCAGGCAGAGAAAAATGTGCGGACAGACCGGGGATCGAACCCAGGACCTTCCAAACACTTGCAGGGCGCTTTTACCAATTGTGCTATGGAGGCTATTTATATATTATCGAAACCGGAAATAACAGAGGAATATTTTTCTAGAATCACACAACTGACGATAATAAAAGCAGGATTATAACGGTAATCCAGGTTAACTCGAAAGTTCCCTATTGAAATTATAAAAGTCTTGGATAATATGACACTGGTGTTACATGTTGTTCGTGTATAGAAACCGATTTTTACCATTTTTTTTTCAAAACAATTCAGTTAACATATATTTTGGGAATTATTTTTGTTTTCTTTGTGTTTTACGCCACACTAATAAATTTTTCAGTTATATGGTGGCAGCCAGTTTTTAATGGTGGAAGCAGGAACCCAGTTACAATGTAACCTTCTGCAAGGAAACTGGCAATTTTTCTTACAATTTCAACTTCAGTTTCAAGTGGGGCTCAACCCTGCACTAATATTAACTCATCAACCCCTGAAAAACAATGAACTCTACTGTAAATCAATGACTTAGACCAGTCTAAATGTGTCTTTAAGGGTGAATGGGTTAAGAGGCGAGAAACTTCCAGATTTAAGGCGCAATGCCAAGAAGGCCCTTGGAATCATTATCATCATTTCTGGAAGAAGTGTCAGTTTTGCATTGGGAATTAATGGGGTGGATTATTTCAGAAGAAAATACACTGTTGAAGTAATGTCTAAATCACAATAGCTTGCTTTAGGATTTGTACAGGGTCAAATTACAATGATACTATTAAACACAACAAGCTACTACAAAACCTAAAGCTTTTAGAGTATATTAAGAGTAAGGTTATTTACCATAAAAAAATATTTTGGATCTACTTATCAAAAGAACGAGTGAAAGTTCTTTCAATGACATTTATATAAATCAAATTCCTCACAAAGGACTATATATGATAAGGGTCCAAAACGGCCCCCAAATGGTGGATGGTCATATTTTCATAACAGGTTCTACATATCGCCTAAAGTTGAGATCTAAGTAGTTTGACTTGCTCTCTTGACCCCAAAGGTCATTTCAAGGTCATGTTAAGTCAATGGAACTCCAGTGACTTAATGAACTTTTGTGTTAAGTCTGGTGAAAAATTATTTCAACAAAATGAAGTTTATTCCATAGATAAATTTTACCTGGTGAAAAATATATGTATATGTAAAATGTATTCCTTTTAAAATATAGTATAAAAAGAAAAAAAAAAGTACGACAAGCAGATTTGAACCCCGGACCGTTGAGATCACAATCTGACGTGCTAACCATTACGCCACATTAACTTATATGCAAAATTGGTGTAAAACAGTCTGATTTAAGACCCAACAAGAGAATGCAGTCGCTAGTTGTATATCCTTACATTTTGTATTTGTATTGCTTACTTTGGAAAACTAAAAAATGTACTATAGATTACCTCATAGATCTATACTCCTATTTTTAAAACAGTGATATTATTTACTTTAAAAATTCAACGTATACACTTGATAAAAGTGTCGGTGATGCCGGAGTTCAGATGTAACATTCTAAAAATAGATTCTGTGCAGTTGGCCTGTATTCGGCGCTCGGGTAAAGAAATGCATTAGAACCAAGCAACCAGATCAGGCTAACTGTAAACTGACCTACATGTAGTAGTCAATTCATCATATTGTATATCTACTATGGATAAAAAACACTGATCCAAGGGTCTACGGTAGTATACGGCCCGTATTACGGGTTACCAGTTGGTAATGCGTAACCAAAATGGCCAAAGTTAGGCATATTCGATCTCTCAGGGAAGCAAGTTTACCGTAGATTCTAGTTATCTTTAGTGAAAAGTTGTCGAGCAGATCTATTGACGGAGAATTCGAAGAATAAAAGAAAAACAAAGCATTGTAGCCTAGCACTTTGCTTACAGTACTCAGTATTTGCCAGTTAGTATTGAGAATGTGATTGCCGCAGTAATATGGACCCAGCGATAAAAACAGAAGAAACTACCCACTGTAGCTATTTATAGCCTATGCAACAACAGTGGGGTTTCCTGGTTTGTCAAGTATAGTTTGTTTCTGTTATGTATGGTCCTCGACGAAAATAAATGAACGCCTTCTGTAGACCGTCAAAACAACGGGAAGTAGAATCTCCTTAGCAATGACGTAATCCATGGACGTGTTGTTCATATGAAAAGTTGTTTGTTTATATTGAACGCAGCTTTGGACAAAATTTTCCTTCGTACACAAAATAGTTAATGAACATATACAATAGAGTGTGGAATATCTTTCTTGTCCAAGGCTGTGCTCATACTTCATTTTACCCCCAAAGGCTCAAAAATAGAATGAAATAGATAAAAATATTGAAAATATACATATTTTAGTGTCGATTTTAAGACACTTTTCCTGACAAGGAAACTTTTGTTTTCAGTGCGTATGTAAAGTGCTAATCTTAAACTTCATAATGTGTACAACCATGTACTTTACAAGAAATACTTAATTTTCATTTCATTGGTGGGTATATAGGCATCTCTATCATATATAGTCCTTTACTGTCAAAACTGAAAAAAAAAAGACAAACACTGGCTTTTAAGTATTTGACATTTGACTGTATAGTGGAGCTATACTCATATTTACCACAACTATAACATTACACTGAGGACCTGTCTATCAGGGATTTTCCTACCTACTTCCTGAAGTTTGGGTCCAGGGCCTGGAAATGCAATATGACTTTATTCATTCCTGAAGTATTATTAATAGTAGTCTATACTATTTATTGATTTGGGCAAGTCCGAAGTTGACCACAGGGGTTGACTGGTTAAATAAAATCAAAACCCTGATATGACACATGTTGCTGTACCATCCCAACAAGTTATAAGTGGTGGCCCTGTGGTTGTTGGTGTTATAATGTTGTTTAACGTCCCACTCAAGAATCTTTCACTCATATTGAGATGTCACCAATGGTGAAGGGTTTCAAAATTTGGGTTATGCTTGGCACTTACTGCCATTGAACAATGAGGGTTCTTTAACGTGCCAATACCTGCATTGATACGAAACTTTGGTTTTTACTGTCTCCTCCAAAGGACAGGAAAAGCTAGCCGCCTCCACTGAGGCTCAAACCCGTGACCCTCCGGTTGTGAATCGAGCACTATACCCGGAGCCACGAGGGCTCTTGGCCTTGTGGTAGAAATGTTCACAACACAACAGTATATTCTGGTCTTCATCACAAGTGATGCTGATCCTATGCCGTATCCATCCCCAAGACTTATATGTTTGAGTAGGACGATACCAGGAAGTATAAGTCATTCATCAGGATTTTAAAGTTCAGTGAAACCTGTCGTGAGAGACCATCTGTCTTGTGAGACCATTTTACAGAACCACTCTCTTAAATATTCCTTTCAATAAAACAACCTCTTTTAAGGGACAACCTGCCTTGAGAGACCACATCTGAGTGGAAGATGGGGTAGTTACTCGAGACAGGTTCCACTGTACCGTAAATATAGTAAATATCGCAGAAAGACGGCTGTGATCAAACTCACCCTATGTTTCATCGATATAGAGCATCAAAACAAAAATGTCAGAAATTTGAAAAAAAAAAGACTTAAGGTATTTGAATGACAGCTGCTAATGCACAATGGAAAACAGGTAAAAACCAATATGCCCCCACCATATGGCCTAATCTCTTGTTCATGAAAATAAATTTGAATTTGCATAAGCTCTTCAACCTGTTTTCTGTATCTTAAGTAGTTTTGATTTATCAGAACATTAAAATCTTTACTGAGAGATCACTCTCATGAGAGACCACCAGTCTTGTGAGACCACATTCTGAGAACCACTCTGCCAAAATAATCCTTTAAATAAAACCTCTTTTATAGGGACCACCTGTCTTGAGGGACCACATTTGAGTGGCAGATGGGGCGGTCTCCTAAGACGGGTTATACTGTACTTTTCTCACACTTGTATCACTTATACATTACAGTAATTCATATGACATAAAACTACTGTAAAATGAAGCCTTTACTTTCTTCAACTTGTCTGCATTAACAAACACAAATTTCAATGGATTTTTTTATACTTGAGGACATTTCGACACATACCGACAAGATTCTTTTCAACACGTAATGCCATAATTCTGGTTTATAACATTTTCTCTTTCTTTAGATGTCATCCTTTATTTGGCAGAACGTTTTAACGGTGACGATTATTTTCTGATCTTTTTTTTAAAGAGAAGCTAAAAAATGGCCAGAGAGGTACGAGATTTGGTTATAAAGATGATGTAGATACGAAGGCATTTTATTACAATGACAAAGATCCGAATCACATCATCTTAATTGTAGCCCACCACATGACCACATGGCTACAAGTATGTGACAAGTATTTCTGCAAACTTCCCAATGTCATGTCAAATTATCTCACTCCCCATATCAGCATATTTCTGTCAGGAATCATGTTTGATGAGCGAGAGACATTCCTCGCTCTTAATATCTTAAGACTACCGGTTCGCTATACTCCATCACCTTACATTCAACAATTGTTCTATGCCATGGGAATATACAACTACCTTTTAACATTTTCTCCATGGCTGAATCCAAATGGCCCGATCTATTCTGATAACCCTATTTTCAACAGGCTGATTGAGATGAATTCCGATTGAAAATGGAAAATATATAGGTAAAATACATGACTTTTTAATGACACTTTGGTTTTGTAAAAGAAAAAAAAAATTCCACCGCTGTTCTACCTACAGCACAGTCAGGTATCTAATACGCTTGAAGCAGACCATTTCATTGATAGTTAGCTTAGATAATCGTTTTGTGATTTATCAGTACAATCAAAAGAAAGATGTATTGCTGGTATACATGTATACACTACCAAAAGCCATTGTCTTCTCAAAACAGAATATGTGTGCACACACGCCACACATAATATGTGTGCACACATGCCAAACATACAGGCACAGACACATAAAACCAGTCACACACAGACACATCACACACAACCAGTCACACACATCCACATCACACACAACCAGTCACACAGACACACATAACCAGTCACACACAACCAATCACACACAACCAGTCACACACAGACATACACCACACACAACCAGTCACACACAGACATACACCACACACAACCAGTCACACACCACACACAACCAGTCACACTACACACAACCATCACACACCACACACAACCAGTCACACACACTGGGAGGAAACTAGAATACTGAGAGAAAACCCAACTGTCAGAGCTGGTGACTGCCATATACCATCTCACATACTTTGCTACTGCATTTGAGGATTGAACTCTTGACGTATTGGTGAGATGTGAATGTGCTAACCACTGCACTAATCAGACAACTCATTAATCAAATTTGATTAATAAAGTACTATAAACAGAAACCTGATACGAAGAATCAACTTTCTAATCAGATCATTATGATTAATTACATGGAGATATAAGTTCCACTACAGAGCTCCAGACAAGATTTTCAGGTAAAGGGTATTTAACTTCAAATAAAATCTAAAGGGTAAATCAAAATTCTCAAAGGGTATTTTTAAATATTTAAAGGGTGTTTATACACTGTCACTATTACAATTTGTAACTTCAATTTCCAATGAGCAATTTCACCCCCTGTTCTAAATTCTAAAGCTGATTTCCAAATTTTTAAAGGGTAAATACCCTCTTACTCCCCTTATCTGGAGCTCTGCCACTGTATTGTAGATGGCATAGTTAAATCTTAGTAATATCTTTGATATTTCTATCTTAACTCATTCATCCCTTAACACACATTTGGACAGGTCTAAGTCATTACAGAAGAGTCCATTGTTTTTCAGGGGTTGATAAGCTAAACACTGAAATATATAAGAGTCACCATCTTGTCCTCGCTTGTCACTTCACGAAAATCCAGAAATACATTACTCTGTGATACAAGCCACATATATATTTGATGAAGAAATTACATACACTTTCTGAAGAACAAATGCACAACAGGGCTAATACAATCCCTGCACGTGTTTTTATAAGATAAATGTGATATAAATTTTGTGATGTTATATAAATGAAAGAAGAATGTGTCTGAGGGCACGATTGCCCCGACTTAAACTGGCTTGAAAAACCTGAAAATCTTTTTGAGAGCATTTGATATCAGAGCGGAAATGAAAAAACTTGCAATTTTCCATGATACAAAGGGACAAAAGCATAACTCTAGAATGGTAAATGACTCACTGCCCTTATTCAAATTCTGCCTGCGGCTTGTGGTTCTTAGCATTGTGTAAGAATTTTATTAAATTTGGATAAGGCAAATTAAATTTAGAGTGCTGAATTGAAAAAATTTGCAATTTTCCAAGATTAAGAGGGGCATAACTCTAGAACAATAAGTGACTCACTGCCCAAATTTAAATTCTGTTTGTGACTTTTGGCTATTAGCATTGTGTATAAGTTTAGCCATATTATGATAAAGCAAACTAATGTTTTCAAGATAATAGGACAAAACTTCCAAAACATAAGAAATCCACTAAAAAGGGAAAATAACTCCCATATCGGTCTACCTTACCAATTTCGGCCCTATTGATTTTTTTGTAGATCTTTGTATGCTGAACATTTTTGCTTCTTTCACTTTCTCTCTATCTATTATACTTTTCTGGATAATATGACAAAATTGTCCAAAACATGAGAAATCCATTAAAAAGGGGAAATAACTCCCATCAGGGTTGACCTGGAAATTTCAACCCTATAACCATTTTTGTAGATCTTTGTGTGCTGCACAATTTTGATTCTTTCACTTTCTCTCTATCTATCAAACATTTCAAGATTTTGGCTCAAGTGACCTAAAAAGTTCAAGACACTACACACAAAGAATTACAGAAAAATAAAAGAATCATTCTGGATAAAAAAAGTTTAGACGCTATCTACAAAAATTGAACAAACAAATTGATGTTTAATTTACTGTATCATTCAATTCAATTCATTTCTGTACTGACAACAGCTATGTATATATATGTTGTAATTATCCTTGTTAACATTTGGTGAGTGTGACAAATGTCTTGGTTAGCATTGGTGACGTCAAAGTATATACATGTATATTATATGACAGTGCATATTGATAAAGTTCTTTGTTATACATGATACTCATAGCAAATCCTTTACGAACAAAAACGCAGTAAACAAACACATTTTGTACCTTAAGTACTTTTCATCAGATAAATGTAAATGAATAGTTTAAGCATTAACCATCAGTTGTGTGAATTAATAACACCATTTTTTTTTATTACCGGTAGTGAAAAGATATGCATTTCATTTGTTAAATATTTCTCTATATTTCACTGTAAAAATAGATCCCCCCTTCCCCTCACTGAGGTGATCAAAACATTTCATGGAAATGAGTACATGTTGTTTTTGTTAAGCTATTATTAAGTTTTTCTCAACACATTTTAACAGATTGCAGGCAAAAAATATTTCAAAACAAATAACAATTTCATAAATACTTACTGAATACTTATTCATCTATTTTCATATTTGTCTGTCTATCTATGTGATTGATTGTCGATTTATCTCTACATGTATCTCTCTACTTTTCTAACTATCTATCAATTTATCTAACTACCCATCTATATCTCTATCTTCCTATCTATTTCTCTTACTTCCTATAAATTTAAATAACTATCTGTCTATTTATCTGACCACCTATCTATTTATCTCCATGTATCTCATTCATGTATCTTATCTTTTATCTTCATGCCTTATCTATAACATTATTTATCCACATCTATCTTTTAATTACATTGCATTAATCGTCTGTCTACATGATTTCACCTATCTTTAACATTAGCTTCATTGTATCTATCTTTTGTTTGTAGTACTCTTTCTATCTATCCCTGTGATTTCACCTGTCTGTAACATTATCTATGTGTATGATACTATCTTTTTATCTATAGTCTTTTTCTATCCATGTGTTTTGCTTATCTATAACAATATTGATCTACATGTATCTGTCTGTCTATTTCTCTGTCTATCTTTTAATCTTATTGCATTGAGATTTGACTTGTCTGTAACATTATCTACACACACACACACACATATATATATATATATATATATATATATATATATGTATATCTGATTTCACCCGTCTATAACATTATCTACATGATTTCACCCATCTGTAACATTATCTACATGATTTTTCCCCATCTGTAACTTTATCTATATTATATGTTGTAGACAGTCTGTAACATTATCTACATGATTTTTTCCCGTCTGTAACATATTCTTTATGATTTTGCCTGTCTGTAACATCATCTAAGTATATATATATTTTTATCTATATTGCCCTTTCTATCTATCTTCATGATTTGGCCCGTCAGTATAATTACCCATATGATTTGGCCCCTCTGTAACATTATCCACTTGATTTTGCCAGTCTGTAACATTATCTACATGATTTCGCCCCTCTATAACATTATCTACATGATTTTGCCCATCTGTAACATTATCTACATGATTTCGCCCATCTGTAACATTATCTACATGATTTCGCCCATCTGTAACATTATCTACATGATTTTGCCCATCTGTAACATTATCTACGATTTCGCCCATCTGTAACATTATCTACATGATTTTGCCCCATCTGTAACATTATCTACATGATTTCGCCCCTCTATAACATTATCTACATGATTTTGCCCATCTGTAACATTATCTACATGATTTCGCCCATCTGTAACATTATCTACATGATTTCGCCCATCTGTAACATTATCTACATGATTTTGCCCATCTGTAACATTATCTACGATTTCGCCCATCTGTAACATTATCTACATGATTTTGCCCCATCTGTAACATTATCTACATGATTTCGCCCCTCTATAACATTATCTACATGATTTCGCCCCTCTATAACATTATTTACATGATTTCGCCCCTCTATAACATTATCTACATGATTTTGCCCCTCTATAACATTATCTACATGATTTCGCCCCTCTATAACATTATCTACATGATTTTGCCCCTCTATAACATTATCTACATGATTTTGCCCATCTGTAACATTATCTACATGATTTCACCCCTCTATAACATTATCTACATGATTTTGCCCATCTGTAACATTATCTACATGTATCTATCTTTGTATCTATATTTATTTTTCCACCTATGTTGGTTTGATTTGGCCAACTTGAATTGGCTTACCTATAACATTACACGTTTTATCACAGTTGACAACTTCATCACTCGACTTATAACTTTTATTGTAATTACATATTCGTAAAGTGACACTCAGTACGAAAGTATTATCGGATGATGCGACACCCATTAAACAGACAGAGATCTAGCATCAAAAGAGAACATTTCAATTCATCTCCGGCATTCTACAATACCTATCTCTATGTACTTAGTCCTCCCTGTACTTTGTTCAATCGGGTATTTAGATCTACCATTATTGACACTCATCAGAGGGGTAAGCCTCCCAAACAAAAGGAAAACTAATGTGCACTTGTGCATCACACAGTTGCCAATAATTATCACCAACTCAGGTGAGAAGGCGATCAACCACATTAGCCGCAAATCTAAAAAGTCAACAACATTTAACACTTGCGGTCATGTTTGTGTCCGATTTTACGTCAAGTAATGTAATTTATCAGCGGTGGCACAGTGGGTAAGCCATACAACAAGTGCTCATCCCTGGAAGACAGGAAGGGGAAAGATTATATTACAAGTCACTTAGTCTAACATGTTTATATCTTTCACTTCTCATTGAATCCTTGTGTACTTGTTATAAATCTAACATGCTCATTAAAACTTTGGTTGGTCATTTAAGGTTAATGGCCATGGGTCAAAACAGTTACTTCTGCCAGTTAAATAAAAAAAAGAATTCTTTTGACGTTCAAATGAAAACAGTAGGTCATGATATAAAACACTGTTGGAAGTATGAGAGAGTTAGTTGAACTGGCAACAAACTCGAGATTTTTACCATGATTTCAAGTTCAAAATGTGAACAGAAGTGTGACAAAGATATATACAATCATGTCCACAAACCACTTGAGCACCAGAAGGAAAAGATTTGATAATCACAGTGAAAAGAAATAAAATTTGACAATTTCACACCAGTACAGAAAAGTAATTATGAATGAGAAAGCCACATTATCATTTTTTTCTTTTTTGGAGGTGGGGGGGGGGGGGGGGGGGGGGGGGGGGGGGGGGGGGGGGGGGGGGGGGGTGGGGGGGGGGGGGGGTGGGGGGGGGAGAATCATATGTATAAGGAAAATAATGTAAATAATATCTTTAAAACTCCAGAAAAAAATTGCATGGCTAACAATGGGATTACAAATTATTTTAACTACAATGCTACAGAAGGTTTCAAATACCGTGGAACCTTGCTTATTTTGACCATCTAGCTTAGAAGACCACCTTGTATTTCAGACAATAAACTTCCAGTCTCTTGATAAATAATTTTAAAATAAATAAATAACCTCATTTAAAAGACCACCTCACTAATCAGACCACTTTGAGTCAGTCAGAAAGGTGGTTTTAGTAGCCAGGTTCCACTGTACTTGCATCCCATTGTATTGGGGGGGTTAGGGGGAGGGGACACAAAAGTCCCAAATTCTTTTCCCATTATAAATAGGACACCAAATTCTCATCTACAGAGTAATCCAAAACATGTCGGCAACTATAGAGAACTCGACAGATGAAAGTGATGGCAAACTTTTTAACCAGATCACAAACTATGTAAATCAAGCAAGCTTTTCTGAAATCTATTAAACAAAATCATTCTGCAATATCTAGCAATTTTAAAATACCATTACTTCTGGACAGTGTATTGCCCGAGTGTTACCGGTATACAATTTTTTTCAAGGAAAATATGGCCTTGAGGGCAATCTGGATCTTTTTCCCCCCCCTGGATTCTAAATACTAGGACATGCAATACAAAAACAAACAGTGCAATTCACACCATTCTCTTTGGTAGATGATATCAAAATTAAATGTTTCTTTCAGTAACTGCAATCAATTTTCATTTCATTAATCATTTAATTAGATGATTATTTCCATTTGTGATTTAATCTAAAACTCAGATTATCTGAATATGTTTCAGTTCATTCACAGAATATTTCGCGGCCAAGCAAAGGTCAAAATGTTAGAAGTACCAACAATGCATATTTATATGACTTTGATCTGTATGTAATGAATTAAGACACAGCAGGATTTACCTACAGAAAATTTTCCAGGGGGAAGGTTTTCTATATAGAAATCTTTCCGGGAGAAGATTCTGTATGTGGAAGGTTTTCTATATAGAAATCTTTCCGGGAGAAGATTCTGTAAGTGGAAGGTTTTCTATATAGAAATCTTTCCGGGAGAAGATTCTGTATGTGGAAGGTTTTCTATATAGAAATCTTTCCGGGAGAAGTTTCTCTATGTGGGAGGTTTTCTATATAGAAATCTTTCCGGGAGAAGATTCTGTATGTGGAAGGTTTTCTATATAGAAATCTTTCCGGGAGAAGATTCTCTATGTGGAAGGTTTTCTACATGACACCCGTATGCTTTTTTTCTACATCAAGGATTTCAGGTCAAAGCTGGCTATACGGTG
Source organism: Atrina japonica (assembly GCA_030159075.1). Classification (NCBI taxonomy): domain Eukaryota; kingdom Metazoa; phylum Mollusca; class Bivalvia; order Pterioida; family Pinnidae; genus Atrina; species Atrina japonica. The sequence continues at coordinate 1,014,878 of BROG01000009.1, forward strand.
CCACAGGCAATACGCAGGAGATTATGATACATGAATGACCACCAAATAACTCACCTGTAGTCACAGTGTGGGCACTTGAAAGGTTTTTCTGGCTCGTGTATTCGTAAATGTCTTTTAAGATGAGCTTTCCTAGTAAATTTTTTTGAACACACTGTACATTCATAAAGGACTTCTGCTGGCATGTGTACCATCCGCACATGCATTTTCAGAATATACTGGTCCTGAAATGAAAGTCCATATTCACAATGTTAGGTCTGTAAAACTAGTACATGTATATACTACCAAAGAAAAAACACAACAAGAGGTGTAGGGACCATACAACTCACCTGTGCAAAAAGGACAACAACAAACAACTTCTGATCAGAAAAGCTCACCTGAGTCTATGGGTCAGTTAAGTTAATGAAAAAAAAAATACTTGGTTTGGAGATCTCGATAGTTTTCAAGACACTTGACTACTTTTGAGAAGTTGGGGACCAGACCCCCCCCCCCCAAATGGATTTTTGCTATGTATCAATAACCTTGACTTCACACAAGAAGCTAGAAAATATATGGTTTTGGGTGGGGATCTCAAATGGTTTTCAAGACAATTGACACCTCTTGAAAAGGCAGGGTCCAGAAAAACCCCAAGGGATTTCTGCTATGCACCAATCAAATTGTCTTTTTGGCACCATCAGCGCAATGGTCTTTGGCTCAGGTGAGCTTAAAAGAGATCATTCAAATTTCCACTTTTTTTTGCAGATATCATATATTATTTCAGAAATAATTTCTTTCTCTCATATCCAACTGCTACAACACCAAGTGAATAAGTTACATGTATGTGAATCAAACAATATACATGTTGTAAATAAATTCAGTTAAAAAATTCTTCATAATCAGAGTTGTATAGTTGTTCTTCGCATGTAAATAACCGACACTTAAAAACCACATACACAAACAGACCCTCGTAAAAACGTTATCAGTCCATTCATGCCTCACATACACACCCTTTTACAAAGTTTAAATTTCAACAAGATTCATCTTGAACATCTTCAGCTGTATTTGCAGAGAGATAAGGAATAAACTGCATTTTGGATGTCTTTATTGCATTTTACAAGGTATCATGCAGTTACAAAGGAAGGGTACAAATTTTGCATGTAAGTATGTCAATGATATTGAAGTAAAGTGTATGATGAGCTTTGAGTATGAGCATCTTTGATTTTGTATGATGAGTTCTGAATGTGAAGCATCTCAGTGGTTTTGTATAACAAGTTCTGGGTATAAGCATCTCAGTGGTTTTGTATAACGAGTTCTGGGTATAAGCATCTCAGTGATTTTGTATGACAAGTTCTGGGTATAAGCATCTCAGTGGCTTTGTATGACAAGTTTTGGGTATAAGCATCTCAGTGGTATTGTATGACAAGTTCTGGCTGTAAACATCTCAGTGATTTTGTATGACATGTTCTGGATGTAAGCATCTCAGTGATTTATACCATGATTTCTAGGTGGTAAGCATCTCAGTGATTTTGTATGACAAGTTCTGGCTGTAAGCATCAATCTCAGTGATTATGTATGACAAGTTCTGGGTGTAAGCATCTCAGTGACTTTGTATGACAAGTTCTGGGTGTAAGCATCTAAGTGATTTTGTACATGTAAGATAAGTTCTGTGTGGTAAGCATCTCAGTGATTTTGCATAACAAGTTTTGAGTGTAGGCATGAAATGGAAATTAAAGTGAACAATGAGACAAGTTTTGGATGGTGTAAGTATCAGGTTGACAATGAAAACAATTATAACAAATTTGACATCTGAAATACTGTTGTTTGATCACTGATCATCTTGTTTAGATGCAGCGATCAATACAAAATGGCGGTAGCCAACTCGGACACGTGGGTTTTCTCCGGTTTCCTCCCACAGCAAATCACCCGGTAGGCCAACAACAGAGCCAACAAGAGATATTTATATAAGTCGCTTTAAATTTGTTTGTCAATCATTGTAAAATTAATAAAGTTTAAACTTAAACAAAATGACACACATAATTTCCAATTTCCTATTTCAAGTATAAACCACTAAGTAAACTCTACAAGTATGTATGGGCTGCAAATCAGAGCAACTTTTAAACCAGAAAATAAAAATCAAAAGTACATAATTTATCCCAATACAACAATGGATTCCATCTCATATGAATACCAAAAAGCAAGTCCAAGTAAAGTTTTAGGGGAAATGAATGGTGGTAAGATATAATTTGGATCATCACCAAGTTGCATAATGATAATGCATAAAAATATAATCTTCCATTAAGGATTATGTCAGAATTGTTTTTTATTAGTGTAAGCATTATGTAACCTCAAATGTACATTTAGGTGAATCACATCAATAGAATATGTACAGGGTTTTCCCTGGCACACAAAATCCTGCACCACTGTCATCATAAAATTGCGAATAAGGCCTAGGCCTAAATAAGAATCAGTTGCCACATAGTGGGTGCAAGATATACTCCTCACGATTTGTCAGACTACGTCAACAAGTAACACTACAAAATAATACTACAGATCGTGTCATAATTTTTATTTAACCCATCTACCCCTAAAAATAATGGGAGTTAACGGAAAATAAATGACACAGATAAGTCCAAATGTGTCTTTAGAGGTGTATGAGTTAATATGTAGAAACATTAATGACTATACTTAATGACACATATAGGAATCATATACAGAGAAACTTGTATATAAAGACCCTCTTAGGGACACGACAAAACCAGTCTTTATAGGGAGGTGGTCTTTATATAGAGGTTGATTTGTACACTAATGGTACTATTGTGGTGGTCTTTATATACAGGTGGTTGCTAAAGCAGGTTTTACTGTATATTTACACTTTAAGAATAACTGACCCCAAAAATTTCCAAACGACTCATTTTCATTAAAATGGGGTCCACATGATTCCTTAATGAATATTTCTGAGGGAAACCCTATATGTGGGCCTCTTTACAGACAAGTTAGTATTACATGCTTTCAAGTCCTTGTTCATATGCCTCCAATGGTTAAAAAAGGGGAGGTAATACAAAATGTACATAACACAACAGTTATAAAATAGAGCTTTTCTGTAATTTTTTTCACACACTCACCAGACAATCATTCAGTTATCAATATTGCTTACAACATCAAATTGTATGTCCTTAAATTTAATTCTACTGTGCATATTTAGTTAAGTGCTAAAACCCACATCAAGTATGCTTACATATTATAAATTTTGGAGTTCCCCCATACTTGTCCTGTTTACAGCACCAATGGAACTTGAAAAGATATCATATGCAAAACTTGGGGTGGGAAAGTTTATTAACATAATTAATCAAAATTAAAATTTTCGGTACTACTAAAAACTGTGCACATGAATGACTCATAAAATAAAGAAACATGTTCTTGATATGCACGTAAAGCTGTTTTTCACAGCAGGTTTTTCTGTTCGTGTACGTTTGAAGTATTAATAAGTATAAAAACCTTGTGTACTCCCAGACATACACACCGATATAAATCATAATTGTCCATTACGAAGCTGAAGAGGAAATCGTCATTCATTTACAATTACAGTCATTCATTTTTTTACTGGGCATGTTATCCAAGCTTTCAATGAAATTGGCCATATTCTATTAATTAACAAGTGCAGTCTTTTAATGTCTGGTGAATGAAAAAGTCAGCAGGAAGCTGGAATTTTTCAATCGGCAGCAATAACCTGATAATTTGCTCACATGCATAAAATGAACCATCTACCTAAATACATCCAATACATGTTATTATCCTCAATTAGTGACCTGTGACCTTACATACAGTAAACTGTAACAAGAATGGTACTTCAGAAATACTGCCAGGAAGTTGAAATTAATATACATGTAAAACAAAGCCATGTTGATTTTTCCTCTATCAAATTAGTTATTCCACAATCAAGAGTTATTGCTAAGACTGTGTTGTTAACTCATCTACCCCTGAAGTCAAATTTGGACCTGCCCAATTCAAAGAACAGTCAAGTTCACTGTCAGAATTCAAGGGTGTATGGTTTAGAATCAAAATTTTATAATAACTTGTATGCAAAATCAACTTGTTCACTTCTGAATTAGGGCAGTAGACCATACTATTTACTGATCTGGGTGAGTCTAAATGTGACCACAGGTGACGATGAGTTAATATGACAGGTGCACTCTAGTTGACCCTCAACCCCCATAGATTTAAATGGACTGTCCTTTATTCTGACTTGGATTGGCCCATGGTGATCTATGGGGATGCACAAGGCACTGAAGGGAATGGTACTGTCAATACAAAAAATGTAGAATACTTTTAAGGACATAATGTTGCATATCCTGTACTTATGTATCTATATACTTCTGTCTGTAGATTATTGTCCAGTGACCCAGAATCAGCTGTCATTGACACTGCTAAAATAGAATTAAATTTTAGCAATTTCCTTCCACTCAGAATTAATGAATAGCAAAGAGAACTGACGGTTAAAAAAAGATTCAGAAAATCACATACAGATAAACTGAAATCGAAGAGGAATGAATTTTTCTTTCAAAATAAACAGGGGTTTCAAAATAACAGGAGTCATAGTTGTAATAAAGAAATCTGGCTGTGGAAAAGTCGGTTCAACTGTTCATGTATCTGAAATTTCATTTTTACACTAGTATAAGGCTCTTAGGCTCACTCGTTTACTCACTCGCTTGCTCTCTCTTTCTCTCTATCCTACATCAAACCAGATTATATGCCTACAGAAAGAAAAACATTTTAGGGATTGAGAGAATGCAAGAGATTTTTTTCCAATCAGGAAAAGCACAGCTGTACCACATTATTTCACTCTCATATCCTGTAACCTTGACCTTTGTATGAATGGTTTTGATACGACCTTTGGCATTGGTCTAGTGGAAGACCATTCAAAGGTCCTTGGAAAAGCCCCTGTCACACATTGACAATTTTGCCAGCACATGTCAACATACGAAAAAATTTGGTTAATATGCTGGCATGTGTCGGGTAAGTTGTAAGTATGTTTTGCATAAGTTAACAACATGCTATTATACGCTGGCATAAGTTGAAAGTACGGCAAGACCATCAAAAACATTTGTGCATGCGCAAAACTTTTCAACATATGCCAGCGTATGAGCCATAAGTTCCACTTACGCTGGAGTGAGTTGTTGTTATGTAATATGATCGTTAACACACTTTTCTGCATTTTACTTGTTAATGTCCGTTGTATCCGAAATTACAGCAACAGTTAGAAGTATGTCAACGTTTTATGAATTTTTGATAAAGTTTAAAGGTCGGCATATATTTATGTTGTGTGACGGGGCTACAGTGAAGGTTTGATGTATGCCAACGATTTATGAATTGTTCATACATCGACATATGCTGGCTAAATCGTCAATGTGTGACAGGGGTTTTAATTCACACCACTGGGTCACACCTAAGACTTATACATTTAGGTAATGACTATTCTTTTGTCATGTGCTTTGCATAAAGAGTGAAAGTCGTAGGTTTTTTAGTTGAGAAATAAAATCAAGCATCATGGACGACAGCTAGCATGTCAAACAACATAAACTGTATCCATACAGGTAAATCTTCCTGGTGCTTCACCTGTATCTGGTGAACTCTACATACATATGAAAAATTCCTGGCAGGGCGTAAAACAACAATAACATACAACAATAACAAAAAAGAACAAACAAAACATTTGTCAGTTACATGTTTACAATTATTCTTGGGATATTAAGACTATTGTTTTCTCACACCTCAGACAGACTAATACCACTTTTATCGGTACTGCAAAATTCTATCTTGAACTGCAGATCCAGAACATTTTGGATCCCTACATGTACATGCATCACCTACATCATTTGTAAACATGGCCGTTCAAGAAGATTTTCATGTCCTTAGTTTACATTCTTTAAAAGATGTTTGAATTCATTATCAAATTATTTCTTATCAAATTTGTTTGAAAGGAAATAAATATACATCATATATGTCTGTGTATATCATAAGTTAATATTTGAAAGGAAATACAGTAAAACCTGCTACAGCGACCACCTGTGTCTAAAGACCACTTGGTCACAAACACTGTTTTTTGCAGTTCCCAATAGTATCATTTGAGTACAAATCAACCTCTATATAAAGACCTATAAAGATGGGTTTTTTCTTGTGTGCTTAAAGAGGTTGTTTGTGCCTAAGGAGGTCATTACATATAAAGTTCCACTGCAAGTACATATGTGTATACATATATATCATAAGTTTTTATTTATTTGCAGCCGATGAACAAGTGGTGAGTGATGCAGTTACCAAAATAGCTGAAACTGATTTATATATATATATATATATATATATACACAAACAGGATTTCAAGCTATCCAGGTGGGAGAAAAATAATCAACCACCACATTTGATATCCAGATAGAAAAATATCAGTCTTGGAAGGGATGGATCAATAACTCAACCTCTGAAAACACCTGTGTTTTGACTTACTGGTCCATCCCAACCTTGATTGATATTTTTTACCTAGTACTTAAAGGGGAGCTAGATTCTATCAGCCACATGTGGCTCACTTAAATAGTAATGACTTTGATTGTATGTTTGATACATTCCCCTAATGACCTTGACCTTATATCAAAACTACTATTGGCTAATGTATAATTCCTGTAGTCTTTCAGATGAGATTTGAAACCGAAATTACTTATTCCAATAGAGCTGGCCTGGCTCAGTCGGTTGTGCGCTTAACTTTTGATCGTGAGTTCGAGTCCTGCCGGCAGCAGGTTGGATTCCTGTCTTTCTGATGAGACAGTAAAAACCAAGTTCCTGTGTCACAGTAGGTGTTGGCACGTTAAAGATCTCTCACTGCTCAATGGCCGTAAGAGCCGACCATAGGCCAAAATTTTCATATGAGTGAAAGATTCTTGAGTGGGACATTAAACAACAATAAACAAACAAACAAACCTATTCCAATATATTGAATATAAATGACTCAATTCTGAGGACACCTACATAACTGACTAGTGAGGTCATGACCCGAGTCTAACTCTTATCAAACTTGAGAATGTTCTTATGTCTCAGAATTTTCTGAATCCTTTCAACACTACAGATAATAATAGACTGATCTAGGACAACAGAAAAGAGCATACCATTAAGAAAGTTAGGAGTGAAAGGCTTATCTTCAGTAAGTAAAATTTCATTAGCTTAGCGAGCCAATTTGAGTATATTTTAACGGCAGTGGACCATGTACATTTATGGCAGTGGGCCCAATGCATGACAACAACATATATTAAGATACTGTTGAGTCCCAAACTACAAAAGCAAGGTACCACATGCATGCCGCCCTTATAACTTTTCTGAGGTTGCTTCTATATATTTTCAGTCACATTTATCAAATCTGTTTTGACCAATCAAAACAATTTATATCCTTCATGATATATGTACAATCATGGCATAACACATAGAACCCCCTCAAAATGGTGGGTGAGACAAATTAACCATCTCCAACTCAGTTACCATGACAAATGTCAAAATGACTATACCTATTTCATTCATTAATCAGAGGGTCTGAATCACAATGAACCTAGAATTCAGTCATGGAATCGCACTTCAAACACTCTCCATCAACTGAATTACAGCACATCAGAAAAGTGATACATCAGCATTCTCACGACGTGACACATGGCTATTGTGTGTCCTTGAATGATTTCAGAAAGACATTCTTTGTCACATAAACGAAATTGTTAGACATACAGATGTCTAGTATGAGTTGAGAGCATTCATCATCTTCATCGTCATCATCTTCATCATCAATGTTGTCGGCAGAATAAAATTCTATAACCTACATCAAACTGAACTGTGACATTGAATACCAGTTTGAGGTTTTTTAAAATTCATTCAATGGTCAATTTTTTTTACAAAAATTCATAAAATTTTTATAATATTTTATTTTCAATCATAAAATGATTCTATTTACTGAAATAAAGATCATTGATATAATTGTTTTAAAAATTGCACCTGGAATTATGATGCAAATGGTTAAAAAAAATACTCAAATATACCAGACAATTTGAAAAAAAAAAAAAATAACTGGTCAACCGGACCAGTGAATAAAGGAATTTCACTGGTCAAAGAAATTTTTTTACTGGTCTGTATATATACACAATTGAAAAGAAATGGAAAATTACTGGTCATTTGGACCAGTTATCAAATAGATTTCACTGGACTTTTTTAAAATTTACCAGTTTTTCTGACAAGACCGGTGAGTTTCAAAAACTCTGCTATACACACAACTGGTCGCATTCAATTAGGCCTATACAATGTACTTTGTAAGTTGATGACTAGTAAAACCTCACAAACTTAGACTATGTCAAACACACTTTATTTAATGGCCAAAGGAAATATGTGACAAGTAAACTCTCCTTTTGATTTTGTTATGTAACATGAATGGAGTAATTTTTAGGCACATCAGAAATTATAGAAACATTGTGTTTGGCATATCATTTTGGTGGTTTTTGGTACAAAAAAGTCAATGCAAATTTGATGGCACTTTTTACTGTAATTGTAACCAGATTGGTAAATGATTTCCCTGTCAATCACTGTTACATCCAAGCAGATAAGCTGGGTATCAATATACAGTAATACAAATGTATCTGCTTCAGTGACCACCTGGTCACAAATAGCCATTTTGTGTACAAATCAACCTCTATATAAAGACTACCTTCTTATAAAGACTAATTTTCTTGTATCCCTAAGGAGGTCGTTATATACAAGTTTTGAAATGTCATATTTGCATATTTAATGAAAAGTATTCATTGCGAACACAGTTCTATATAAAATGTTCATGACAAATTGATTACCGGCTGTCACATGGTTAACCAAAATATGTTCTAAAATTATGCTGAATGTACCTGCCTTAAACAACTTAAAATGAAAGAAAATGAGAAAGAATCAATTTGGCAATTTTAGTTAAAACACACAAAAATAAGCACCCTGTGAAAATACCTGTTACATTGCATGTATCACAACAGTTATACATGGCTATATGTTTGTGTAATTCTTCTATGTACAGTCAGAGGCTATATAATGACTGTACTGTTGGTATTCTGACAATTTTGCTGTGAACAAACATACATATAATTATGAGATTATGCAGAATTCAAATAAACTTTATTCCATCTATCAGCTGTCTGTAACAACATCAAACATAGAACATTTAACAGGGACACAAAACCTTACTTTTAAGTCTCATCAGAAAGATGAGGGTCCTAGAGCATGCCCTATCTACTGGGAGACAGAACCTTACTTTTAAGTCTCATCAGAAAGATGAGGGTCCTAGAGCATGCCCTATCTACTGGGACACAAAACCTTACTTTTAAGTTTCATCAGAAAGATGAGAGTCCTAGAGCATACCCTATCTATTGGAACACAAAACCTTACTTTAAAGTCTCGTCAGAAAGATGACGGTCCTAGTGCATAACTTATCTACTGGGATACAGACCTTGACTTTTAAGTTTCATCAGAAAGAGGAGGGTCCTACAGCATACCCTATCACACTGGGACACAGACCCTTACTTTTAAGTTTCATCAGAAAGAGGGGGGTCCTACAGCATACCCTATCACAGTTTCATCAAAAAGAGGAGGGTCCTACAGCATACGCTATCAGAAAGACACAGACCCTTACAGCATAAGTTTCATCAGAAAGAGGGGGGTCCTACAGCATACCCTATCACAGTTTCATCAAAAAGAGGAGGGTCCTACAGCATACGCTATCACACTGGGACACAGACCCTTACTTTTAAGTCTCATCTGAAAGATGGGGGTACCTGAACATGCCCTATCTACTGTATAGGGACACCGAACCTTACTTTTAAGTCTAAACTGAAAGTTGTGATTTTAATGTCCTATACCAATCCTCTTTTAAAATGTAAAAAAAATATATCATAAACTTAACAGATGTGCATTTTCAAAACTTTTATTTTATATTAAACATACAAGGAAAACATTTCAATCCACTATTTCATATGTCTAAAATCTATTATCACAAAATCCTACATGTATATCTTATATTCAAAACTTTGCAGCTACATGTCCAATCAGAGACAACACGTATAAGTATGTCCCCAACCCCTTCTATAGTATTCACATATATTCTTAACCTAACTATGGATCGTCATATATTTCGACTCTCCGACACTTGACACAACTCTGAACCTCAGTGCGGTCTCTGTAGTTCCCTAAAACAATGTTAATATATATATCGATCCAGTCAGCAACTAGACATGTCCTCCCCCACCATATATCTCCATTGACTCGACATTATCTGTCAATTAACATGACAAACAGCTTTACCAATAGTCTCATAATAGGTCTGCATAACAGACATTCCTTGCATACATGTTTCTCATTGTCTCTCTATTGTTCTCGCATTTAACATGCATTGTAGAGAGTCAACCTAAGTGTACAGAGTCCGGAAATCATCTGGTTCTGTATTTTTAATCTTAATGAGAAACAAAAAAAAACACACACACACAAGCGTAGAGTAGTCTGTTGTCGAGATTCCTTGTTGCATACAAATATCTTTCGTGGCAAGTTTGAAGCAACAAATGAATCATTATTTGGATTTACCTAACGACTTATGTATTGCAGGTGTAACATTCTGCCACATAGAAATCAGACATACTTCTAGGGTAACAATGACTGATGACTTTGTCCCAGACTATCTTCTGTAAGCTGGTTCCCCTATTTATATATGTAGTCTAATGCCTATAGTATCAGTGTTAGTATGTATGTGTGAATATTTGTTTGGGTGTGTAGGTATTTGTACTTTGTATGTACAATGTATACATGTTTGTTTTTGTATGTCAATGTTGGCAGGCCTTTTTCTATAATATCCATGGGGCCGAAGTCCGGCTCCATTCCAAATGCAAAATACATGTGTAAATTCCCAATTTGATGAAAAAAAATTCATGATGAAAAATAAAGTAATGTAAGGGGAAATGCATTTATAAAATAGATTCCATTACATTTAGTTTACCATGCGTACAAACAATATTTCCCAATTTGATACAAATTCATATTAAAATTCCCAATTGTGTTGCCAATGGCATTTCCCCAAAATTGACAGAAAAAAACCTGGTTTGCATGTGTATATGTGTTTATGTCTGTGTTTACACACACACACAGACACTCACAATACACACACAGTTATGCTTTAAGTGCCATTACTTTGGGTATATAATAAAACAATGATAAACAATGAAATGCTACATACATGTATAACAGTAAACCAACTGAGAAAAAACCTGGACTACTTGCAGTTTAGAACATAAAGTGTTTGAGAAAAACTACCGTCTAGTAAATATCTATGACTGTTGACCATAATTGCCAAAACCAAAGTATCCTATGATCCCCTGATCTTTAATCTCCAGGCATATAAATGTGCAATGCATGTACATACTCGCACAAAACTTGATAGTTACATTTACAATGACGTATAAACAAGATGTCTTTGAGCAACACTTCCCCCCTTCCCCAAATGAAGTCTTTTATAAGGATTTCAAAGTCCTATAATTCCGGCAAATATTGTCAAATGTTAACCATACTCATACTCACCCTATACTTCACTGATATAGACCCTTTCACGATAACTGCGGTCCTGTAACTTTGAGTGGCAAAATGATACAGATTCCCAGAAAATGACATCAAGAAACAATCAGTTACCATAATGACGTCTCTGATTTTGTGGGTTTCTGTATCATTTTGCCACTCAAAATCACAGGACCGCGGTTAACGTGAAAGGGTCTATAAAGCAACGTACCAAATTTGGTTAAAATTTACGGAAAGAATCTCAAAATCATTTGACAGGAACCAAAACAATTCAAATGGACAAACAAACAGATTGACCCAGATTAATATGTCATCTACCCAGATTAATATGTCCTCTACCCAGATTAATATGTCCTCTATCCAGATTAATATGTCCTCTACCCCTAATCGTCAATCTTGAAGGTGCAAAAGCTCATTTGAAAATGGAACATTGTATATTATCACAATATCTTTCAAAAGTTTGATTAAGGACATTTTATTATGAAATAATCTACAATAGTGCAATTTAAAAAAAAAAAATATCTTATTTGTCCCATAAGGGCCCATGACACTACAAAAAATGGAAAAGGGGTAGGCGCTTATTGGGACCAAACTGACATGAAAACAGTTCATTTTTCACAAGGCATGGTGGTAAAGTTGTCGTAGTTATAACTGAGGACACTTATGGACATTCTTCTGTTGCTGGGGGGCTATAGATAATTATATAGACTGTTAATTACATTTTCCCGGGTATATCTCCTAGAAAAGATACTTGATGGTGTGTGAAAAAAGGTGTGTAAATCTTAACTATACGGTGATGGACACCTATAGGAACATGAGCACTTATTGGTCTATTAGGGTATGTATTTATGTATCTACATTTATATATACACATAAAAAAAAACAAAAAACAGGAGTATGTACCAAAACACCTACAGGAATTTTATGGCAGGAAATGAATGTAAACATGCACAACACGATTGACTTGGTAAGACACCGAGCATGGATGATCATATTAAATTTGATACAACATTTACACAGCTCTGAAACACTGATGCAAGTACAGATTTCCGACTGCTCTAATCAGCTGATTTTCATCCTTTATTATATGTTGAGAGATTGTCAATTAGTCGTTATACTTTTAATCCTGATATAAAATAACAAAGGAAAAGTGGGTTATAATTAATAGAAAATTCAAGAGTTGGAAGCCAAAGAAAGGAACATACAAAGTTTTCGTCTCCAGTTTCACCATGTAAAATTGTCAATGGCAGGTTTTCAGAGCCCGATATGCCGTACTTTGGAACTTAATAGAGTAATTACTTATGCAAATCTATGCAAATTACAGACGACTTTACTGATAGAATTAATTGAGTGTAGACAGGCATCAGTTACACGCAGTCAGTATAATCATTAACTTGTTTTTTTGTCCTATATGTCAATTCCAAGATGTAGGAATTCTCCATATTGAAGATATAAATACTCGGTATTGACCATGTGATGTTTAAAAAATTCTCGGCACTTGTCACTGTGGTAAGAACCACAAGAATGACACATATCAAATATAGAGAGTTGCAAATTGAATGTATCAAATATGCTGCCTCTACTAGTTTACCTAATGCATATTTTCTATGAAAAGACCCAAGACCCACTGTGCAGTGGTTTTTGAAAAGAAGTTATTTAATTCGAAAGATGAACGGACAGACGGCAGACATTTGCCCAAAAAACCATTGAACAGATTTGCTTACAAGGCCCCTCTTGGACAAAGGAGCTAAAAATCAGGGAGAAATAATTTCTCCTTCAGGTGTATGACAGGCAGACATTTGATGGTAGGGGATTCAGGTGTATTGGAAACATCAAAAGAGAAAAATTAACAAACCTTATATACTCTTCCGCAAATGTCACACGTGCATCCGTTGGCGTTGTGTCTCATCATGTGACGTTTGATGACATATGCGTGTTCCGCCATGAAATCACACACATTACATATACATCGTGGATGATTTTCCTGTAAGAGAAAGTCCTATTAGTGAACGATATATATTTCAAATTAAACCTCAAACAAGATGCCCCATGGGCTACAATGCTCAAAAGAATAAATGAATAACTTAACATCCATAGATGCCATCGTCTAGATCAAAGGCCATACACAAATTGCAATATAATCCACATTCAAAGTGATTGAATTGAAAAAGAGAATTTCAACTCCACTTATAACGAGATCATATATATAACAAAATACCAGTTATAGCGAGGATGTATCTGGAAAACGAAATCTGGCTATAACAAAGTTTAAATCTATCTCCCTTCCACTTCATTATTATTATAGTTGACTTGATATTTTTTAATTTTCCTTTCAAATTTAAATTCTCGCAGTAGTTCTGACAATTCAAAACAAGGAATTTTTTCCCAGAAAACAAAACTTAATATAATATACAGTAGAACTTCGATGAGTCGAAGTCCTAGGGACCACCTAGAAAAAGTCAAAACATCGGGACTTTGACTCATGGATGGTAACCGAGAATCATACGTATTTTAGTTTCAGAGGTTCTATAAGGTGTATATGATTGATTTAAAACCATTTAAGACCTATACGGCCATTATAGATAATAATTAGTGCTAAATTTAACATAACTGTCGTGAAATTAAAACATTGAGTGTTTATGAGAAGGAGAAGAATTATCATGGTGCGATGTAAATTTTTACTTCAGATTATATGCAGGAATTCTCATTGTTTTGGGAATGGGCCCAAAAATTTATTCGAAACATCGAGAAATTCGACTCACTGAAGTTCTACTGTATATCTTTCTTACATGTATATGTGTAACTGTGTCTGGTCCAAATTTTGTTTTTATTTAAACTTTTGTTTTTGGTTATTACTTGAGGACTTGAACATCCTCATTTTGACTTAAAGGGGCACTAGCTGTCTTTACCAAAAAAAACCAAAAACGTTACTTTGATATTTTTCTACTTTCTACTACCTGTCCTTGATGTACAATAACAAATAAGAGCTATATTCAGACATACAAACATATTAAATTCCTAAATATTTTGTGAAAATAAGGTCAAATAGTAAGGTTGAGTTTATCAATGGCAATTGATAAAGTGCCAAACCTAGGTTTCTCAAGCAAATTATATAGGAATTTAGTATTTTTATGTCTTTTTTGTTATTGTTTATCAATCTAAGAAATAAAACAGGAAGAAAAAAAATTTAAAAAACCACAGCTAATGCCCCTTTAATTGACTCTTAGAGTATAAAAGAATCAATACATGTCCACTCCCTGTGAAACCATTATCATCCTTCTAAAACCCCAGAATACAATTGTATGTACATTTCTTTAACAAAACAAAACAAAGTTATATACGTGTAAATATACATGTAATTGTACCTTGTTATCCTTGTTATAGAGAGATAATATCTATTTTGTTTTGTTTTTTTGACAAAAACAGAAAGTAAAAAAAAAACAACTGCAAATATAAGCTAATATTTCTCTGAATGAAGTGTAGATAAAAAAGGGTTCATTTCTCATTGAGACTATCAATATCTTGAAGAAAAAATTCAGGAAAACAAAGGGTGGTCAAACCTCCCTTGATAAAACCAATGTTTTGTCGAGATGTTTACTAAAAGGAGTGCGAAATGATTACATTCCCATGGTAGTGAACTCATACTGAATGAAAGTATCTTTCTGTGTCACTGGCAAAGCTAGAATAAATGGCATTCTTATCGGCAGAGGAAGATGACCATGAAAGTGAGTGAAATTGTAGACCCCGCACTTTGCTTTGTGAATGAACCACATATGTCCATCTCCAAAATACAACTCTAGGAGATAGGAGAAATGATAAAACAATGTATGAGCAGATTCCTCTGCCAGATTTACAGGAAGTCTTCTGCTATGATGCACAAATGAAAGTGTTGTTGTGGTTAAGTCTGAAAATCTTCCCGTGAAACATGATGTTTTCAGTTTTTGTTTTTGTTTTTTCAAGGTCACTAAATAGAGGTGGCATGCTGGTAGCAGTGTTAGTGTTGCTATGATGAAGTCTGAAAATTTCCTGTAATACAAAATATCTTCATTTCTTTTTGAAGGTCACTACAGTGGGTACAGTAGTAGCAGTGTTAACACTGCTGCTGTTAGGCCTGCAATCTTCCTGTGAAACACAATATTTTCAGTTCTTTTTCAAGGTCACTTAGAGTTGGCACAATGGTAACAACAGTATTAGTCATGCTGTGATGAAGTCAGAAATCTTCATGAGAAACATAATAAGGTAAATTTGGAAGTTGAAATAGTAGAAGCAGTGTTACTGCTGTTAACTCTGAAATCTTACAGAGAAACACAATGTTTTCAGTTACTTTTTCAAGACAAGATTTGGTAACAGCATTAGAGTTGCTACGGGTAGGTCTGAAATCTTCCTGTCAAACAAAATGTTTTCAGTTCTTTTTCAAGGTCACTTAGAGTTGGCACACATGTAACAGTATTAGTCATGCTGTGATGAGAAATCTTCATTTGAAACACAATAAGGTAAAATTGGAAGTTGTAATAGTAGTAGCAGTGTTACTGCTGTTAACTCTGAAACACAATGTTTTCCATTACATTTTCATGGTCACTTGATTGGCCTGAAACCTTCCAGTGAGCAGAATACTTTCATTCAAGGTCACTACCGTTGGTACATTAGAAGCAGTGTCAATGTTGCTAGGATGAACTCTGAGAAACTGAGTTTCCTGTGATATAAAACATTTAAATTTGTTTTCAAGGTCACTAGAGTTGGTACACTGGTAACAGTATTAGTGTTGCTATGGTTAAATCTGATGGCAACCTGTGATAAAGTTATTTTCAATTCTTTTTCAAGGTCAGAGTAGGCAATTTTGTAACAGTATAGATGTTTCCAGGATAGAATCTGTGAGCTTCCTGTAATACAATGTTTCAATTCTTTTTCAAGGTCACTGGGGTTGGCACATTGGTAACAGTACAAATGTTGCTACAGCTATGTCTGATGACTTCCTGTGATACAAAATCTTTTCAGTTCTTTTCAAGGTCACTGGGGTTGGCACATTGCTAACAGTATTAGTGTTGCTACAGTAAGGTCTGATGGCTACCAGTGATACAAAATGTTTTCAGTTCTTTTCAAGGTTACTTGGGTTGGCACGTTGGTAACAGTATTAGTGTTACTACAGTTACATCTGATGGCTTCCTGTGATACAAAATTTTTTTCAGTTCTTTTCAATGTCACTGGGGCTGGCACACTAGTTACAGTATTAGTGTTGCTACAGCTATGCCAGATGGCTTTCTGTGATACAATATGTTTTCAGTTCTTTTCAAGGTCATTAGTATTGGCACAGTGGTAACAGTATTCTTCTTGCTACCAATTGGCCTTGGTTTTAGTTCTTTAAATGTGCTCTTTCTAAGACATACTGTTCAGGGTCAAAATTATATTTTTATGTAAAATTATATCTTAAGCATTTATTTGATGAATTGTAATGACATTGGCTAATACCCAAAATGCTTATGATTTTTTTTTTTTCAGAATTACAATATGTAGTTTAATCAAGGAACTGACAAGATGTCTTTCATAGTATAGTTCTTTATCCGTTTACCACGTCTAATAAGGGATCAGAAATTTTTCTACCTCCTAAATTCTGGGTCCAGGGTAAAAAAAATTGTGAAATATGACATTTTAATTCAAACAGAAAAAGCTTAATATGAAATATTTGTTTGAAAATACCTTGTTATTTACTTTGAAATTCCAAATTGGGAATTTTGTGCATATTTTTAGGGGAAATACAAATGAGATACAAAATAAGAATGAGAAACAATGTGCCAACACCCCCCCACCAAGTCATAAATGATGATTTTAAAGTCTAGTATTATGGTAAATATTTATTGAATGAAGGCCATGATCAAACTTCGACAGACAGAGCTAAAACAATATGCTCCTAATTTTTAGATATTGGGACATAAGGAAATAAATCTTATATTGTCAATTTCAAGAAAAAGAATCACCATGTCAGATTAAAGTAACCACAGACAATAAACAAAAATTTGTTTCATAATGAAAATGTAACCCCACACAAAATGTCATTGGTACCAGACAATGGGTTCACGAAATGAAAGGGAAACCAAAATAGAATGGTCTAATAGTGACAGATATAAGCAATCTAGTTTTACCTTGAAATGTGCGAGAAGATTCTCCTTGTTAAATGAGACAAAATTACAACATTTGCATTTCTGTGTTTCCTCTGTATGTGTGGCTATATGGGTCTGATACTGCTGAGGGTAAAATGCCTGGTAGCCACATTTAGGACACTTTAAATCATTTAGTTCTTTGTCTGAAAACTTCAGTCCTGAAAAAAAGCATATACATATATATATAGTTTGGTTGAAATTGACCCACTGGTTTTTGAAAAGCAGTTGAAAATGTCTTTAAGTTAACAATACAGGACAGACAAAAGACAAACTTGCAATAGGTCAGCTGACCCAAGGATATACATTTATCTACAGAACACTGCAGGCTTGCGGTGGACTGAGTAAATAGGGATAATCTTTACAGTATATTTCAGGGAATGAGGTGGGCTGTATAAATATCTACAGAACATTGCAGGGGTAGGGTGAGATGTATAAGTACATGTACATAAAATCTCTACAGTACACCGCACGAGGTGGGGGAGAGTTGGTGGTCTTGGCCATTTCATTTTAAGTTGTTGGACACTAGCATTCCTTATATGAGGGGTCCATAATTGACAACAATATGCAGATAGAAAGCAACTTATAGCACACATTATTTCTACATCCATCCACTGTTCTCGAATTATTTATCACTATAAATATACAAGTGTCATATTTCTCGTGCCAAGATAATGGTTCCGGTGACCATCAGCAGGATTACAACTGACACCAATGTGTCTGACCACACAGCGTCCCACATGGGCTACATATCTCCATATGTCTGTACTGTCATTCTGCACCAAGTAAAATCAAGATGTGTTTGAAAAGCAATTAAGGACATGCCCCTTAGAACTAAGCCATTCAAGAAAAGTCCCATAACTTTGGCAAATATTGTGGAATATTCATTATTGAATAAATTTAGATTAGTGTTGTCAAGATGATCAAATTTTAATTGATCATCAGCCGTAAAAGTAGTCGATTCTAGACAATTGATTTCAGATTTCATAATTAATTATCAATCAGTTTTGTTTTCCTTTTGTATTATTTTACATAATCAAGTTTTATTAGAAATAACAATAAAAATAGAACACTGCATATTAGGAATTTAATTTATTGTTAGTAATATCGTTACACAGTAAGCTACATTTTAAGATTTTGCAAATGAAAAATGTAAGTGGTTTCCGATCGGATTGTAGGTCGATCATTGATTGGTTAGGGTCAACCAAAGTTACTGATCAATCAATAATGATTCTCAACCGATTTGACAACATAATTTTAGATCTTATCAATATAAATCAACATACCAACCACTTTAAAAAGTTTGAAGAAATCAAAGTATTAAGACAGAAAAAACACAAACCAATACTTAGAAGCATAAAAAAGTGTGAAATAATACTGGCACCCCTGTTCATCACCAATCTTCTCAACAGAGAGAGAAACGACCCCAACTTTTGAGAACTTTAAGACAAAAATTTTGTAAAAGGGGAAAAGAAAAGATCAACGTTACATGAAAAGGTCATCCACAATCAAAAATCATTTATGACCAAGAGCCAATGACATTCTGTGGCTTTCTGGAATGTTTGGAATGTCTATAATTCCAGTCTGTGGATGTCCCTTTCACAACATAAGATCTATTTCATCATGACAGTAGCTGGTATCAGAGGTGACCTTTATTAATGTTGCTTTGTTGTGAAGGTTATTCTCACTTATCCAGGAATTTGCTTTCATGGTGGAGGTCTGTACCGGAAGAGAAAAAAAAAAAAAAAAAAAAAAAAAAAAAAAGCCAATGAAACAAAGGTAATTCCTGTATTCCGTTTAACAAGAGAAAATGTGATTGTCTTGTTAAATTATCGCCCCCAAAATTTGTACAAATACTTTGATAGGCGGTCTATCTGATCCATGCACTCTGTACATGAAACAGTGTGTGTACCCCTTAAATGTATGTAATGATAAAAGCATGCCTCTCCTCTAATGTGCATGTGAATTCTGCCATGTCATCAAAAATCTCTCTCTCTCTCTTTCTCTCTCTCAAAAAGCCACTATATTTCATTGGGAAAAATGTAAAGACCAACTTGGACGAAAATGTGTTTTAGTATGTGAGTATAAGTCTGTGTCACAGTATGTAAGTATATGTTAGTCTGTGTGTAAGCATGTGAGTATATAGTAGTATGTGTAAGTATATGAGTATATGTTAGTCTGTGTGTAAGTATGTGAGTATATGTTAGTCTGTGTTTTAGTATGTGAGTAATAACTCTGTGTGACAGTATGTGAGTATATGTTAGTGTGTGTAATAGTATGTGAGTATGTGATAGTATGTGTGTAAGTATGTGTGTATATGTTAGTGCGTGTCAGTATGTCTGTGTGTAAGTAGGTGATTATATGTTAGTGTGTGTCAGTATGTCTGTCTGTGTAAGTATGTGTGTCCACAGACGTGTCAGCATCTGTGTCTATGTGAAAGCATGTGTTTGTCTATGTGTCAGTATGTCCATGTTTGTAAGTAAGTGTGTATATGTTAGTATATTTTTGTTTTAGTATAAGTATGTGTTGTATTTTAAGTATGTGTGTGTGTTTATGTGTCAGTATGTGTCAGTATGTGTATATGTAAGTGTGTGTGTGTGTGTGTGTGTGTGTGTGTGTGTGTGTGTGTGTGTGTGTGTGTGTGTGTGTGCATGTCTATGTGTCAGGATGTCCATGTATGTAAGTATGGGTGTATATGTTAGTATATCTCTTTGTGTTAGTATGTGTCAGTATACATGCATATGTATGGTGATAAATGTGTGCACATGTTTCCCAGTATATCCTGTTTCTATGATACATCCTATCTCTTTATATATTCAGCATATGTAATTCCTTTGTGTCTGCATATATATATATATATATCTATATATATATCTATATATATATATATATATATATATATATATATATATATATATATATATATATATATATATATATATATATCTATATATCTATATATATATATATATATATATATATATATATATATATATAATATATATATATATATATATATATATATATATATATATATATATATATATATATATATATATATATATATATATATATATATATATATATATATATATATATATATATATATAGATAGATAGATAGATAGATATGCAAATTAAAGAGTGATCATTTTTCCAGCTAAAAAGTAATTTCTATTTTAATAACTTTCATTCATAAAAACTTTAAATAAGTAATTAGTCTGCAGTCAAAAATCTCTTTCAAATTTTCCATCTACCAATTACTACTGCTTTTAAAGATATTGCACATTTATTTAAAAAATTAAGATCATTTAAAAAAAACAACATCTAGCCATGTTTATTTCACCTCCTTCACATTAGGTGCTGTGTTTTGAGTCAAACGGATTTGGCAAATCCTTTTGGATCATTTCAGCAGTTTTTCAGCAGGGATATTTCACAGCGTGTCTTTAATTACAAAAACCACATGCCTGGGATATATGATCTACATATTTTCAGAGAGAACTGATATGACCTCCACATGGTAAAGTCTATATCAGACTTTACACAGATTTATCTACAGCGCAGACACCATCATGTACAGTACAATTCAGTGTCATTCTTACCCCATCTACCCATGAAAATAATGGACTCTACTAAAAATCAGTGACACAGACCAGTCCAAATGTGTGTTCAGGGGTGCATGATTTTAAGAGAAAATCTTTTTTCAAGAAAATAGAAAGCTACCTGTTTGCAGTCCAACACAAAAATGCTCAATTTCATATTTTATTGGCACACTCAACATTTTTTCAGTTATATAGTGGCGGCCAGTTTTTAATGGTGGAAGAGAACCCAGTTGCAATGTACCCAAGATGAGACCACTGGCCTTCCATAGTAAACTGGCAAACTTTCCCACAAAATCAGCTTAGGTATCCAATGGGACTGGAGCCTGTACTGAGAAGAAGTGAGACTTTTTATGATCGAAAGGACGATGATCTAGCCACTTGGCCAAGAAGGCCCCCCAAAATGCTTAAAATAATTGGGATTTCAAAATTAATGATAAACAATGAAAGTATGTTCTTGTAAATTAACAACCTTGCCATTTTCTCCTTGGTCAAGAATCGTCAAACAATCTTCAGTATAATGCATACAGGTACATTTATATGCTATTGTGAAGATGGTTTTACTCCTTTATATTATCTATTTTTTAATTATTGGTTTACTTTTTCATAAAGTCATTGCAAAAGATCAAACTTGTGCCATAATGTATATAAATATCATCTACATCAAATATGTCCTGTTTGCTTAGTTTCCTATGACCTTGAACTTCACATAGGGATAGTTCCTGTTGGTTAAAATTGGGCCATTGTCTAAACATTGACACGTGATGCACAACAAACCATGACAGACAAAAGACTGTCACAATATGTCACAATGAGCCTTTGACTCAGGAGTCCTAAAAAAATGAAACAAGAAAAGATGCAACTTCTGAAAGCTATTTTAATAATTTAAAAATCTTCATTACATTTCGATAGAAAGATGTTGAAGATGCAGTCACAATCCTTTGTGATTAATAAAATCAACCCCTACCTTGAGGGCATGACAAAGGAATCTCAATCCAAAGGTAAGACTCTTAAATGAAAAACCCAAGGCTTGCCGAGGGTTTATCACTGAAAAATCTTATCCGGAGGAGTGAAGATTCTTTTGTCATTACCTCAAGGTAGGGGTTGATGACTTTCCCCCCATGTCTTAAATACATGTTTATGTAGACCTACGTGTAATCTACACAGATCTATGTCAAGTACTGCATTCTAGAAGCTACAGAAGTTCTACGTCATAAATTGTATTGTGACGTCATATCACGTGTAGCTTGTCAATACCCTAGGGGTTGATAAGAAAATCATTCCCCATGAAAAAGATGGAAAAACTTGTGAACCATGGGAGAAAAAATACATGTAGTACAAATTTTAGTACATGTAACACTTCACTAATCAGACCACTCTGAATCAGTCAGTTAGGTGGTCTTAATAGTGAGGTTCCACTGTAACACCTCACTAATCAGACCACTCTGAGTCAGTCAGTTAGGAGGTCTTAACAGTGAGGTTCCACTGTAACACCTCACTAATCAGACCACTCTGAGTCAGTCAGTTAGGTGGTCTTAACAGTGAGGTTCCACTGTAACACCTCACTAATCAGATCACTCTGAGTCAGTCAGTTAGGTGGTCTTAAGAGTGAGGTTCCACTGTAACACCTCACTAATCAGACCACTCTGAGTCAGTCAGTTAGGTGGTCTTAACAGTGAGGTTCCACTGTAACACCTCACTAATCAGACCACTCTGAGTCAGTCAGTTAGGTGGTCTTAATAGTGAGGTTCCACTGTAACACCTCACTAATCAGACCACTCTGAGTCAGTCAGTTAGGTGGTCTTAATAGTGAGGTTCGACTGTAACACCTCACTAATCAGACCACTCTGAGTCAGTCAGTTAGGAGGTCTTAATAGTGAGGTTCCACTGTATACATTTTCAAATGGTGAGGGATCAATTATGAGGGAATTTTTACAAATTGACTTGCAGAAGGCGAGTGGCCTCTTCTCTCAGTTAAATTGTAATTTGGCTTTCTCCTCTACCATTGAAAACTTGCCACCATCATATAAATAAAAAAAATGGTTATTTGTAGTGTATTGTAAAGCAACATCAACTCTTCAACCCCTGCGAAAATATTGGACTCTTCTGTAAATCGATGATTTGGACCATTCCAAATGTGTCTTTTAATATAGAGGTGAATCAAATGAATTGGGACGGAAATAAAAATAAAAAATAAAAATCTGTTTTCACTATGTAGTTGTGTATGTACATGTATGCCATATCACTGCCTGGCTATATATTAAGACTCAGAGGGACGACTGATTATTTAGCGTATGAAGCTGTGAAGTAAAGATGAAGAGGTATAACTCTTATCTCCTATCACCAGTATTATTTTGTCAAGAGTTTAATGTGGAAATATTTTAAGGAATCTTCAGGGACAAAAAAAAAATACTGGAATGAGCTGGTTGTTATTTTATCAAATGATTGACAATTTTGAATTCCATTTAATAAAATTATTTTCAGCAATATATATTTTCCAAATTAAGCATGAAAATTCTGCAACTTATGAACCCAGGATTCATATCAAAATACGTAAGAAAACCCCATATATGAACTCAATAACAAACAGATATTAAAAATGTTTTAGACATCATAATTTTTTAAACCAATTTGGTTATGTTTAACTGATCAATCAAGAAAATGTCAAAAACTGAATTTCAAGCAAAAAGTTAATTTTGGCCATGACACTTAAGTCTGTCAACAAGTACCTTTTACAAATCTATAGAATTTGAAATCTGGTTATAGTGGGGGTCTTTATATATGTACTGTTCATGGTGAGTAACTCTGCCCAAGTCAATACACATATTCATCAAGGAAACTTCATCATCAATAGCATACTCATTGTTTCATTCATGAAAATTATTTAAAAAAAAATAGGACAATTGTTAATTTCACTGTGTGTGTACAAATACAAATTTATATAATGAGCAAGTGTTCAAGGGAAAGGGATTGAAAACCGAGTAAAATCTGAGAGCATACTTTCAATGGACATTTACATCTAAAAATATACTTTATGTGTGTGTGTGAGAGAGAGACAGAGAGAGAGGGGGGAGAGAGAGAGACAGAGAGGTGAGAGAGATTGGTCTTTATCTATACTGAGGTGGGGACAACAACGATCAGACAGACACAAAGCTGTTTAAAGACATGAACACTTTAACAGTGCCACCAAAGAAATCAGATTTCAAAGGGGTTTCTTCTCAACATTTGGCATTTACTTGATATAGACTATAGCTGGCTGAGCACTGACCCAGTTTCAAACCACCCACACTTTCCCATGCATCTCAAACTTCACTTCCATTCAGATATTCAGCATCCTGGCACACTTTCTATTTGTCATCAAGCATTATAAACAATTACAGACAGAACCAGGCACATGTTGTCGCCCAAGTCCATTCACATTGCTGCGTGTGTTTCGAGCTTGGGCAATACACAAATTTTTTCTGATTGCATAATTTTAGCAGAGGGTTAAATTCATTCATGAATTTGTTTAAAAATTCCTTGAGTGGCAGCTATGTTGCGGAAATGAATATTATCAATGCAAAGTACATTCAAATTATTCTCGATGAATGAAAAACAAAACCCATCTGATAAATACTTGAAATTTTATTTCTGTGCAGGAAGTTATGTTCATAACTGTCATATTACCCTTGTACAAAGTACTTTGATGGTCTTGTTTGTCATTTCAAATATGATTCATTCAATTCAACAACAATAAAACAAATAGTGGAAAATTATTGTCAACCGACTAAATTAGAAAGTTGCAATTACAGAAAAATGTGTTGCGAATGCGATATTTAGCCAGCAGAATCCGGGAGTGATTTTGAATTAGACTAATTGTATGGGGTGAATCATATATATTCACAAAGACTCAGAGGATATACACAAAGTAATGCTTAATACAGGATAAATACTGCTGATGTGGCAGATTATCAGTGGGGCTCACCATGGGGGATGGTGTACTAAGAATTCAAAAGAAATCTTCATTTATGCAAATATTTTGCATTAACTGGTTTAAAAGCTAGGACTACAATGTATAAAGATTTGCATTTTTTTTTTAACATACTGAAGGCTCAATCATGTTATGTAGCACTGGAATAAGAAAAATAATTAGTTCTATGGTTTGATCGACAATCATCACATTTGTAAACTAACAATTTAATTATACAGTCATATAACTGTGACACATATATCATATATTCTTGGATGAATGTGAAATAGGCCCATGAATTGATAACGTTTGTCTGATTGTCCCTTGATCTGCATCAATAATTTTGTTTAGCTGATGAGACATATATACTCTACTCAAAGTGGCCAATATCATATTTCATAATTATAAGCCCCTGTCGGTTATAATTATAATGTCACAATTTAAAGTTCATACTATTAGTATTTTGAAATGAGAATTGCTTTCGAGAATTACTGTGCCCACTTAGAGATATCGAGCAAATCACAGAGATTGGAAAATCCCATAATTTTGGCAAATACTGCTAAATGAACACATTCTATGTCTTTTAATGTAGAGCAACATACCAAATATGATTAAAATTTGTGGAAAGAAACTGGTTATTTAACAGACACCAACATGCACCCCACCCAAAGGTCCCAGCTACACCAGAATTAGCCAGTCAATGATGGAAGATGAAACCTGGGTAAATTATACCTGAGAATAGACCAAAGTCCTTACTTAAGCAAAGTGGTCAGTTTTGCCAAATCTTACGATTAACCCCACATTTCACCTGAGTGTTGATTTTATGACGCAATTGTAAGTGAATTGTTGTTGAAATTGTCATGAAATACTGTATGCCTGGAAATTTTTTGCCCCAGGTTAATTTCACCCTTTACGACAGAAAAAATATTCACTTTGTCTTAAATTCGCCCTAAATCACCACAGTGACATAGATGGCACATACGTTTGTATGTCCATACCTTACATATTTGGCTTGAAAATTTTCGCTTTCTTTTTGAATTTGCCTGCTCATTTAAGGACAAAAAAGGCGAAAATTGAATGGGAGTGAAGAATTTCCAGATATGCAGTTATAAAAATCCGATCAGAAATCAGGGTCAAACATTGATATGTGTCTTAAAACTGTACTAATTAATGCTTACAAGTCTTAATTGGTGCAATATATATATATATATATATATATATATATATATATATATATATATATATATATGTAAATTATATATATATATATATATATGTATATGTATATGTATATACATGGAATCCCGTTAAGTATATCGAAATATAGTATGAGTCAAATATTCTATATAATATGTCAAAGTTATAAATATATATATATAGCAATATTATTATATATATATATATATACACAGTGGAATCCCGTTTCGAAATCAGATGAGTCAAAATTCAATTATGTCAAAGTTTTGTGGTTTAAAATCTCGAATTCCGGATATCTCGAAGTAATAGGGGTGGTCCCCTCAGTTTCGAGATAACGAGATTCCACTAAACATACATATATATAGTTCTCTCCAATATATTGCCCCTGTTATAACCCCAAACCCGCATAATGTCACTATTTCTTGAAGAATAAACTTCCTTTCATATAACTCATCAGCCCCTGAAAAACAATGGACTCTAACAATTACAACTGTGAAGGGAGATAATTCGAACATCGAGAGTTGGAAAAAATCGATACGTCCTGTGCATACACAGGAATTATCACATGTCAAGAAATAATTATGAGTAGATGGGATAATCTATATAAACCTAGAGCCTTTGCATTACCAGCCTGTCAACGATTTATATTAAACAAAAACGATAAAAGTTTACATTAGAAATGTTTCCGGGTTAATGCTAGAAACAGATCTAGATTTTCCATCCGTCGAACATTATATACTTTGGACAATTGTTGGCCATTTTTAATAGGGTGGACAAATTGTCCAAACTTAATCAATAGCAAAAAAATCCCAATTTACGCTAGTGAGTTGTAAACAGGATATGATATACAGCAGGGATTTAAGACATGAAAATGACCACACCTCGAAAACAGTAAACCTCGATATATTGCCAAACCCGTTATACCGCCAAAATTAAGGAAAACAAAAGGTGGCAGTATATCCGGGGAGAACTGAATATACTATATTTTTTTTTATCTCTAGGTGATTAAACACAAATATATACCTACACTAAAACATTTCAACATATCTATGTATGAACTTTAGATCCACACCTCTAGATCTTTATCAAAGTCAGATCACTTTCTGTCTCTGTACCTATCACTTATGCCAAGTTCCAGTCAAACTCGTTCTAAAACATTTAAACAACTAACGTAGATCTGTGGTTATCACCAACGTTCACCTTTGTTGGCACACGCATCTAATGATGATAGCGTTTGTGTACATCACAATCAGACCACCGTATTCAATCCCTCCCAAGTTCCAAGATCGCGACCTTTCAAGGTCAATTTCATATGTAAATTGTGTTTTTGGCCTTTTACTCCCTCCCTCACTTCCTGAAATTGATGTGAACCTTTGACTAAACAAGCGTAAACATCATAGAAATATTAAAATACATATTTTCACAGCTCACTGCATTGATTTAACAACCTTGCCCTGAACCTCCCGACAGAAAAATGAAACTACAGATGTACGCCACTGCTGTAGAACCCTGCTGTAAAAATACTTAGAACATGTGTGCATATAGGTCTCGTGAAAGAAATGCCAGTCTCTCTGCATTCTCTCAAGGATTACCTAATCAATTGTATGTTAAACTAAGATAGAAAAACTTTCTGCCAAAGCATCAACAAAAAATTGCATATCTTGATCCACATGATGTTAATGAGATTTCGTGATAAAAGAGAAAAGTTCAGAAAAAAAAAATTCAACTACATTACTATTTAACTATCCAATGACTTCAATAGCATCTGTAGATTAAAAAAAAATGTGAAAGCCGAGTGCAGGACTTTTTAAGATCTTATAAGTTTATCACGATATTCATAGAAGATATTGTCTCATTTCCTCTCTATATATTTTTTTTTATCCTTTTTTCTTTCAAAACCTTTATATAGATCAATCACAAAGAATTAAATGAACTTGAACTTGTGGAGCAGATACGTTGACTTATGGTATGATTTAAGATTAAGATACGTCTACGAGAGTACAAAACAGGATATCAAAGAATTGAGTTCAATCTCAAAACAAAAGGATCCTGATGTTGTGACGATGGCTATATTCTATTGCTGTTTTACATGAATGCAGATGTCACAGGCCTTTGGTAAAGTGCTACAAATTTGGACCTATGCTATGACTGATGTCAATGCAGCATGGACTCTCTCACAAGGCACACCAGCTTTGAGAGGTGACTTTGGTTTTCACTCTCACCTCACAATTGTGACTTATATACTCATGAATAACTTACATATATATTTTAAGCCTTTGATGATGGAATTGTCACCAGATTTTCTTCTTTTGAATTCTTACATATATCCGAATCCTTCACATGTGAGGCAAATATTTTGATAACCCAAACGCATGCATGTGCATGCACACATGTATGCATGCACACACACACACACTGGTACACATGTTTATAAAAATGAGGATGAATATACGCAAGTAGAGGTATGATTATCAAAACAGAGGGGTATGTATGTATAGACATGTTTTGAAAATGAGGTGTATGTATATGTATATATAGACATGTTTATAAAAATGAGGTGTATGTATATGTATATATAGACATGTTTATAAAAATGTGGGATATGCATGTATATATAGAGGCATTTTATGAAAATGAGGTGTATGTATATGTATATATAGACATGTTTATAAAAATGAGGAGTATGTATGTATATATAGACACGTTTATATAAATGGGGTGTATGTATGTACATGTATATCTATTTTATAAGAATGAGAGGTATGTATGCATATAAAGACATGTTTATAAAAATGAGGGGTATGTATGTATATTAAGACAAGTTAATGAAGATGAGGATATGTGCGTGTATATGTGTATATATATATACAGGCATATTAATCATGACTTGTGTATATTATAGATGTGCAATGAAGACAAAAGTAAACAACATTGTTAAGTATATTCTGCCTAACGCATCATAATTGGATCAACTTTACATAAGAACCTGTTAGCCTTTAACATGTGGTTACATGGGTTAACGCAAATCACTGGTGTGTGGTTTATAAAACAAATTTGTAAAACTCAAAGAAAATATGGATTACGAAGGATGTGAAATCAGTAACAGAAACATGAGACCAGAAGATGAGTGTGCAGCACAAGCCAAACAGGAAACAGCAAACATATTTGTAATCTTTGTGAGGTCAATGCAAGGAACAGATTGGAACTTATCAAGTTTACCCCCAATCCAATCCTTTCCAAAAATTTCTCCTTATTGTTTATTTATCCCTGTATTACAAATGACAAAATATCTATGAAAATTCTGAGTATTTGATAAGCATAATAGAAACCAGATTCCCGACAACCTAACATGACCTCAATGATGGAAGTAAAAAGAAAGTTTTCCCAGCTGAGGGCTTCCAGATAATTTATACCACAACTTTGTAGATTTATGCATTCAACAGAAATTTGTTGAAACGTAGGTAAACATGAAATGACATGTTTAAGCTTATACTGCACGATTCACAGTCTGGGTATTCCAGAGTCAGAAATTGCAGTTTGTGTTTACCGAGTGCATATGCACCACTCTTTATCAAGTTTAAGTTACACAATGACGGCGAGCTTTTTGATGATGCAGGATATTGTAACCTGCTTACAATACATGTATACTGGGGGTGGGGGTAGGGGAATACCCACCTACTGCAATATATTGACAACCTTACTACACACAATCAGCTGAGCTTTTAGTGGCGCTTCGGATAATGTCTATTAAACTTGATGAAAGAGGGTCATTTGACACGTGGTCTATAAATTCAGGTGACCCAATATTTGACCTTGAATGATTTTCCCAAAATAAGTTATTTTTTACATCTTTATTTCATAATAATTTTAACTCATTCGCCCCTAAAGACACATTTATCTGGTCTAAGTATTTGATTAACAGAAAAGTCCATTGTTTTTCAGGGGGTGTCGGTGAGTTAATTTGTTTTAATGACATTGCATGCATTTCAATTTATCACTTAATTAACATGTTTTAATTGTTCTAACATTAACACTATCCATTTCGCTGTTGCCATTTTTATTTCAATATGCAAGGCAAGAGTAACTCTCGAAACGTCAGTGGGACATTCATATCAAAGTCGTCTGATAAAGGTTATATCTAAGTTTGGGATGAAAAAAAAAAATTGTGGATAAAATGTTGATTGTAAAACTGGTGTTATCATAACAAAAAAAAAAAAAGGATTCTGTTAGTCATCAGCTGAGTTTCAGCTTCAACACTTAACTATAGGATGTTGTCAATGACCATCAGTGTTAAGTTGTGTAAGTCAGTGTCGACAGAAAAGACCTCATTTTTCACCTTCTTCATCTTACTGTACTCACATACCAGTAAAAATATCAAATAAGCTGCTCATTTTATAACACTTTTTATGCCCCCAAAGATCAAAAGTTTGAGAGGGATGGGGGGTGGGGGGTTGAGAGCATAATATTTTTTATTTTGCCAATCTGTCTTAAATTTAAAATTTACAGGACAAAGTAAAAATTTACCTACCAATTAAAAAAGAAACAGACAAGCTCAAAGATTTTTCAGAGAAACTCAAAATTAAAACCAGACAAACTCAAAAAGTACTGGACTTTAAATAGCTGAATGACTTTAGTTTAAATACTGTAAAATCAGCTTGTATTTTAGAGCTCAGATAATTGTGGTAAAAAAAATCTTAATTTGTATCACTGAATCATTTTTTTCAATTGATTTGGACATTCTATCAGTAAACTCTGACTTTCAATCTTACATGAATAAACAAACAAGAGGTCCAAGGGGCCTTAAGAGGCACACCAGGCAAGTTTGGCCAATTACATGTATGCAATCCTTACAGCTTTCTAATATGTCTTTGTTTTATACAGAAAGTCAATCCATTTTTGGTTGATAAACCATCTGTATATCAAATACCATTTCAAGCACCCACTGAAGGCTCTTTTATGAACAGATTTCTATTTCATTTGCAATTTTTGAACATTTGAAAGAAAACTTATCTCTGGCTCATTAAAAGATTTTTTTCAAGATGTACCAAGTTTTGGGGCTTTATGGCCCCTTTTGTAGCACACATTATTTGCACAGTTGAGCCCCATCCTTGGACCAAGCTCCCTGCCAAATTTGGCAGGTGTGCAGGTGTCTAGTGGTTTTTGAGAGGAAATCACTGAAATAGAAAAGTTAACGGAATGACAACAGAGATTGGGCCATAGCTATAGCTCATTTGGCCCTTTGGACCTGGTGAGCTGCAAACACCAGACCCATATCCAGCAGAGACTGAAATTTAGCCACAGCAAGTGTAATTTACCAGTATTTATATAATTATATGCAAAGTGTAATCTTTCTATAATCATATGTTTTGAAATTTATTATTTGAACATATTAAAGTATTATCAGTACCAACATGATCTGTAATTATAAACAGTAAAACTTCGATGAGTCTAAGTTCAAGGAACCACCTAAAAAAGTTTTAAACATCAGGGGCCTGTTTTACGAAAGGTCCTAAGTCCTAAATCCTAACTTCTAATCCTAACTACCATGGCAAAGAATCGCTGATTAGTCAGTCTCATGACAATTAGGACTAAGACGTAGGATTTTGGACTTAGGACCTTTCGTAAAACGGGCCCCAGGACTTTGACTCATGGATGGTAACCAAGAATCATACAATTTTAGTTTCAGAGGTTCTTTAAGGTGTATATGACTGCTTCAAAACCATTTAAGATATATATGGTAATTATAAGTAATAATAAGTGCTAAAATTACCTTGATTTTCCTGAAATTAAAACACTGAGTGTTAATGAGAATTACCACGGAGCGATTTGCACACATGTAAATATTGACTTCAAATTATTTGTAGCGATTTTCATTGTTTTTTATAAACTGGACCCAAAATTTTATTCAAAACATCGAGAAATTCAACTCATAAACGTTTGAATTATAAAATGTATTAAGTAACATTAAATAATAAAATCTTTTGGGACTTTGTCATTTGCTCGAAACATCAAGAAATTTGACGCATTACTCATCGAAGTTCTACTGTAAGTTAAATCAGGTTTAATTTTTCTGGTGACCTTCAATATACCACAAAGCTAATAATAGTTACAGTAATTAGAATACTTCATGTATCAGATAATGATTTCAACCAATTAGATTATTTTTTCATAAACTACTTAGTGAAACCAATTATATTCATTACACATCTGCCCTTTACATGTGATACATGATAGCTCTAAAATGTAATATCAGTTAAGTGCAACTGTCAATGAGACATGCTGAATTTCAATTTTTGTATATTCTTGACTTACATATTTTTATTTGTTGATATTAAAACATCATGTAGACTAAAGCATGTTTTGTACAATTTAAAGTGCTGGATTAGCATCCATGGCTAAGTTGCTTGAAAGCTTTGAGCCTCTATGCCACCTCTCACTTGTAGTCAATTGGGATTTGCTAGAAGTGGAAGATACTTGGATAATATAAGGAGGTCCCAACCCAAATCTCAGCCATTTATAAAGATTTCAAATTTTCTAGAACTCCAGTAACGTTGTGGATGTTGGCCATACTTGAATAATCCTGTTCCATTAACACTTTAATCACTGAATATCTGAGTGGTATGTTCTTTTCTGTTGTTTAAGATCAGTCTATAATGGTCTGTAGGGTTGACGGGGTTAATAAAAAAACATCATACTTAATTCATTTAATACGGTGGAACCCAAGAATAAAGAACACCTCAATTTGGCAACCACCTCACATTTAAACCGCAAATATTTAGTCTATTGAAAATTTCTTAATAAAACGGTCAACTAGTCCAGACGTTCACATAAAAGACCACTTCGCTTACAAGACCACGTATTGCTGAACTGTTTGCAAAAATTTGTGTGATTATATGAAATAAATGAATGGTAAAACATGTTTGCATGTCTGTAGTCTAAATATTCTACATGAAGTATGGTAGTTTATATATCAAAGGTTAACCTTTTTGATGCCTAGGTATATATATATACTCTACAATCCTGACGGGAAATGTGTATGTCTGTCTGACAATTGGTTCAATGTCATTATGTTACCGACAAGGAATGTTGCTGATACAGAAAATTTCTTTGTTGTAAATATCTGATCCACCATAACATTTTCCTGTACCTTGTAGTAGCTGGGCCAATGTTATGTAGAGAAGCTGACCCTTTGACAACAATGGGAGTCTCTTAATCCTAAAGTATGAGTGTCTCCCACTCCTAAAGTATGGTAAATCCTATCCTAAAGTATGTGAGGCTTACTCTTACAGTGTGGGTGTCTTTTACTTCTAAAGTATGGGTCTCTTACTTCTAAAGTATGGTCTTCTACTCCTAAATCATGAGTGTCTCTTAATCCTAAAGTACATGTATGGTATATCCTTCTCCAAAGGTATGTGTGTCTTACTTTTACACAATTGTTATCTCTTACTCCTAAAGTATGGTGTCTTACTCCTAAGGTATGGTGTATCCTACTCCTAAAGTATCTGTGTCTTACTAAAGTATGAGTGTCTCTTACACCTAAAGTATGAGTGTCTATTAGTATGAGTGTCTCTTACACCTTAAGTAAGAGTGTCTATTACATCTAATGTATGAGTGTCTCGAACACCTAATATATGAGTATCTATTACACCTAAAGTATGAATGTCTCTTACACCTAAAGTATGAGTGTCTATTAGTATGAGTGTCTCTTACACCGTAAGTAAGAGTGTCTATTACATATAACGTATGAGTGTCTCGAACACCAAATATATGAGTGTCTATTACACCTAAAGTATGAGTGTCTATTACACCTAAAGTATGAGTGTCTCTTACACTCAAAGTATGAGTGTCTATTACATCCTATGTATGAGTGTCTCTTACAACTAATGTATGCATGTCTATTACACCTAAAGTATGTGTCTCTTACACCTTAAGTATGAGTGTCTCGTACACCTAACATATGAGTGTCTATTACATCCAAATAAGGAGTGTCTCTTTC
Organism: Atrina japonica; assembly: GCA_030159075.1. Classification (NCBI taxonomy): domain Eukaryota; kingdom Metazoa; phylum Mollusca; class Bivalvia; order Pterioida; family Pinnidae; genus Atrina; species Atrina japonica. Next base: position 1,049,353 of record BROG01000009.1, read on the forward strand.
ATCTAAAGTATGAGTGTCTCTTTCATCTAAAGTATGAGTGTCTATTACAACTAAAAGTATGAGTGTCTCTTATACCTTAAGTATGAGTGTCTCTTACATCCAAAGTATGAGTGTCTCTTTCATCTAAAGTATGAGTTTCTATTACACCTAAAGTATGAGTGTCTCTTATACCTTAAGTATGAGTATATCTTACACCTAAGTATGAGTGTCTCTTACACCTTACATATGAGTGTCTATTACACCTTAAGTATGAGTGTCTCTTACACCTTAGGTATGAGTGTCTCTTACACCTTAAGTATGAGTGTCTCTTACACCTAAAGTATGAGTGTCTGTTACACCGTATGTATGAGTGTCTATTACACCTAAAGTATGAGTGTCTCTTACACCTAAAGTATGAGTGTCTATTACACCTTAAGTATGAGTGTCTCTTACACCTAAAGTATGAGTGTCTCTTACACCTAAAGTATGAGTGTCTGTTACACCGTATGTACGAGTGTCTATTACACCTAAAGTATGAGTGTCTATTACACCTTAAGTATGAGTGTCTCTTACACCTAAAGTATGAGCATCTATTACACCTTAAGTATGAGTGCCTCTTACACCTAAAGTATGAGTGTCTCTTACACCTAAAGTATGAGTGTCTCTTACACCTTAAGTATGAGTGTCTCTTACACCTAAAGTATGAGTGTCTATTACACCTTAAGTATGAGTGTCTCCTTCACCTAAAGTATGAGTGTCAATTACACCTAAAACACAAAATGAAAGATTGTAGGGGTGTTTCTTAAAATGGAAGTTGGGACATATAGCTAAGTGAGAAATTGCCTGTGGCAATGGAAGTCAATCTTAGGAAGACTGTCAGCTAATTCAATGTTAAAAATACAGAAATTATTTGGGGACAATAAGTTTGTCCGTTGTCCAGGTTAGGGAGTATCCGTTTATTTAAAACAAACGCTAGTCGTCTTATATAACAATGGACCTGAGGGTGTCCACTAAATTAAGGTATCCGTTATGCAGACATGATTTTGGGTTATAAGAAAAGAGTAGGAAAACATGGGTTGCAGAACCTTATTGCTAAGGGTCTGGGGCCGTGTAGACCCCCAAAAACTCTGGATAAAATGGTGCAAAATCCTGCATTCTTGTCATTTCCTGGAACCTTAAATGACTCCAAAAAAGTTATTAAAAATATTTCTTTTACTCCCATTTGCCATAAAACTAAATTTTTGGCACCTCCAAAAACATGTGTTAAAACTTGGTTTTTATAAATTTAAATTCATCATGAGATATTAATTGATTTATCTTAATCAATATTAGCTGCCAATATTACCTGTTCAAGTGCCGTAAATACCTGAAGCTGAAAAGATAGGTGCCGAAGTAACTTGTACAAGTGCCAAAATTACCTGGTTGGTGCCAATATTACTTGATGCCAAAATTACTAAAATTCGGTGCAGGTATTTCCAACTTCTGAGGAGTAGTTGGTGTCTCTGTTGCAAGCTAGGTAGGCTGAAATTCTGTCCTGATATTGACCGATGTTAAGCTATAAAAATAGCTTTTTTATAGGCAGGTATCAGACAAATTTGGCACCAAATTATTTCAACACTTGTAAGCAAATTAATTTACTTGTACAAGTGCCAGTGTTGTATGTACAAGTGATGAAATTACTTGGTCCCGAAGTAATCCAATTTTCACTGCATTGTCAACATCTCTGAGCTAAAAGTTATTGCGAGCATCTCCACCGAAGACATTTTGCACCAGAAATACATTTTGGAGCTGTACAACCAATAGTATTACATCATTTATAAGGCAATTAGAACCGACTAATAAAAAATAAAACCCAAATCGGACAAATACTGGGAAATCCGGATTTGCCGATGCTGGAAAAAAACGGAATTCCAAGCTGAAAGTCAGAAAATGGACAAGAAACAAGAAGTGTTTGTGAAACACAAATGCCCCTGGTCCCAACAAAATTCTTTGCTGGCATATAAATATTGCAATGTCCTACATTTTGACCCTACCCCATTCCCAGGGGCATGTGATTGCAGTGAAGTGTGAGCAACCCTTAGATGAATTTACAGTCTAAATATATATATATATATATATATATATATATATATATATATATATATATATATATATATTTTTTTTTTTATACATATACAAAGTGTAACAATAATTGGATGTGGCTAGCTAATTGTTATACACTTTCCGTACATAAACAACACTTCGTACACACTATGATGGAGGTAAAAGGTTGAGCAGTACTTAACTATTATATAACTATATCCACAAAACCTAGCCAATGCCTGGCTTAATAAAAGGTAAAACACTTGATATTGACATCCTGTGAACAATTTCTTCCTGGTGTGTTTTGAGAATCTTCCCAGCTAAATATGAGAGGCCGGCAACTGTACACCAACAGGTTGAAAGAGCCTGTGTAATTGAGCAGATGGTGGTCAATGGATGCTACAAGTGTCATCACACTAACAGGGCCCCATATAACATTATCAAATATCAACCTCTGACTGATGCTTATGTCAAAGATATGCAAGATGCCGCAGAGGCAGTCTCCCATATGACCACAACTGTGTTATAAAAATTACAGTTTTCCTGTGAAGTCAAAGGAATGTTCTGGGTGAATAATTGAAGCCACAGTAGGACTCCCCGATCGGCCAAATGCATTTTCCATAAAGCACTGTATGTTTTGACATGTAGTTTCAGACTGGTAGCAATGTGGTTTTTTCTTGACTTCGATACTGGTAATCTTGGCTCACAGAAGCAGCTTTATCACAATTCTTAATCCTTTCTCCTCTGACATACATTCCACACACACTTTTTATTGAAAGGAAACATATTTCATTCTTATTTGTGGCAACTGCTCTGGCATCTAATGATTGACCAAGTTTATTAATGAATTTTGAAAAATCATTACAGGTACACACGTATTTGGAAATGGTTTTTGAAATGGTTTTGAATTCATTTATTCCTCTCATCTACGACTACGAGTAAGTGATTATATATATATATATATATATATATATATATATATATATATATATATATATATATATATATATATATTTGAACTTCGCTTTTAAAACTAAGTTGAATGACTAAATGTGGTCTGATAAGTGAGGCGGTCTCTTTAGTAAGGCTCTGTTCTTATTAAATATGTATCAGGAAATTTTCAAAAGACTAAATATTTGCAGTCTTAAATGTGAGGTGGTCTCCAAAGCACAGTGGTCTTTAGGCAAGTTTCACAGAATATATATATGTATATATATATATAAACATATATAAAACATTTCTCTACAAGAATAACTTGTCTTCTTCCGACATGTATCTACAAAACTGAAATGTTTTACGATACAACAAAACCATTTCCTTTCTTATAGATCAGTCGGAAATCTACCATGAATCAATTTCTCTGATAATGTAGTGCGAAAAGCATTTGCCATCTAAACTGTAAAATCTACAACCCAATGGTCTTTCACTTTTGAAATGAACCACCCAACACCTGCTATAGATAGCCTGCCGATAAGAAACTTCGAATCTTTAAACGACCTCCAGCTCTTAAGAGCACTGACCACCTACTTGTGCTTTTTTTATAACCTACAGATTCTTGACCTTACTGAGGGAGATCTGAATGAGAGTGACCATATGAAGGTAATAATACCGAAAAAAAAACAAATAGCGGCAAAGTTCTCATAACAATTCCGTTCCGTTTAAAGCACTTGAGTTCACCGATCAGAACTGTTGACTGACATTATTTTCAAACATGTGTCTGGTCTTGGATTTCAACTTCAAATGAAAAACAATCAGACAACACCACTCTTAAGTATACATGTAAAAACATTAATCCTTCACAATTACCACATTTTTATTCCTTTCTCTATTTGCTGACAGAAATTTTTATTGATAAAGAAAAAAAAAGGGAGTAACGAACTCCCAGGTGAAAGATTTTGAAACTGGGACACATATTTGAAAGTTTTTGTTTTCTTGTACAGAGGAAAAAAGGAGTACAATATCTTAGTTGTTTGTTTTGCTTGTTAAAGTGATTTTGTACTATACCACAGTGTTAAAGTGATTTTGTACTATATCACAAAATAAAACTCATAAAATTTCTTAGTTGTTTGTTTTGCTTATTAAAGTAATTTTGTACAATATCACAAGATAAAATCAATATCAACAACAACAACAATAATGATGATGGAATAAAATGATAATAGATATAGGAAAAATTTATTACATACAGGGGTTATCTTAAGTTGTTTGGGGGTCTGGTTATAGTACCTATTACCAATGCAAAAACAGGCTTAAATTTTACCCCAAAACATTTTAAAAATTCCCACTGATGATTCATAATAAAAATGGAATATTTTCAACAAATTTCTGAAATTATAATTTTCTTTTTCAATTAAAATGTTGTATATTTCCCAATGTTTGGACCCAAGACCCAAAATATAGGAGGTAGGGAAACCCCAGAAATATCAAATATTCAATATATATACTTTGCTTTAGAAACATAATATATTAACAATGTCAATGTTGTCATTTTGCTGTTAGTTCAATGTTGTCATATTTAGTCAGTTCAATGTTGTCATTATGCTGTCAATTCAATGTTGTCATTTTGCTGTAAGTTCAAAGTTGTCATTTTGCTGTAAGTTCATTGCTGTCATGTAACTGTCAGTTCAATGTTGTCACTTTGCTGTCAATTCACTGTTGTCATATTTGCTGTCAGTTCAATGTTGTCATTTTGCTGTCAGTTCAACATTGTCATTTAGCTGTCAGTTCAATGCTGTCACTTTGCTGTCAATTCAGTGTTGTAATTTGGCTGTCATTTCAATGCTGTCAGTTCAATGTTGTCATTTTGCTGCCAGTTCAATTTTGTCATATTTCTGTCACTTCAATGTTGTCAATTTGCTGTCTTTTCAATGCTGTCATTTTACTGTCAATTCAATGTTGTCACTTTGCTGCCAGTTCAATGTTGTCATTTACCTGGCAGTTCAATGTTGTCATTTTGTTGTCAATTCAATGCTGTCATATTTTTGTCAGTTAAATGTTATCATATTCCTGTCAATTCAATGTTGTCATTTTGCTGTCAGATTAATGTGTCAGTATTGTCATTTTGCTGTCATTTTACTGTCAATTCAATGTTGTCATTTTGCTGCCAGTTCAATGTTGTCATATTTCTGTCAGTAAAATTTTGTCATATTTCTTTCATTTCAATTCTGTCATTAAGCTGTCATTTTACTGTTAATTCAATGTTGTCAGTCATATTTATGTCATTTCAATGTTGTCATTTACCTGTCTGTTCAATGTTGTCATTTTGCTGTCAATTCAATGTTGTCATTTTCATTTTGCTGCCAGCTCAATGTTGTCATTTATATGTCTGTTCAATGTTGTCATTTTGCTGCTAGCTCAATGTCTTTTTGCTGTCTGTTCAATGCTGCCATTTTGCTGCCAGCACTTTGTAGTCATTTTACGGTCAGTTCAATGTTGTCATTTTACTGTCAATTAAATGTTGTCATTTACCTGTCAGTTCAATGTTGTCATTTTACTGTCAATTAAATGTTGTCATTTACCTGTCAGTTCAATGTTGTCATTTATGTCTGTTCAATCTTGTCATTTTGCTGCTAGCTCCATGTCTTTTTGCTGTCTGTTCAACGTTGCCATTTTGCTGCCAGCACTTTGTTGTCATTTTGCTGTCAGTTAAATGTTGTCATTTACCTGTCTGTTCAATGTTGTCATTTTGCTTTCAGTTTAATGTTGACATTTTGCTGCCAGTTCAATGTAACTAGTTTACAGACTGATACATGTTTTATTTTAATGTTGTTTTACAGAATGTCAATATTTCATCAATCATATGAAAACATCAAAGTGAAAATGAAAGACCAAAAATATAGACTGATGCTATGAATACATGCAATACCAATGCAGTGAGACAACTTGACCACATAGATCATGCCTAGCATGATGGGCAATTCACTTTTTAATAGGCCAAGTTTAGACTTAGAGTCTATTGTATAATAATTGTTTACATTCATAATTGATCGATTTTGTGTATTCTACTCATTCTTTGATGGAATCAAATAAAAACTGCCCCCACTACAACATAAACAGCTGATCAGCCCTCTGATTGGTCAGGAATAACCATTTACCACAATACAGTAAAACATTGATGAGTTGAAGTGTAAGGGGCCACCTAGAAATATTCAAAACATCGAGAATCAGACAATTTTTAGTTTCAGAGGTTCTATAAGGTGCATATGACTGCTTCAGAACCATATAAGATATATATGGTCATGATATCTAATAATTAGTGTCAAATTTAACTTAATTTTTTTTTTTGTGAACTAAAAATATTGAGTGTTTATGAGAAGAATTATTGTGGGGGCCATTTCGTACACAAGTAAATTTTGACTTCTAATCAAATGTAGGAATTATTTATATTTTTATAAAAATGGGCCAAAAATTGATTCCAAACATTTAAAAGTTCAACTCATAAAGGTTTGAATTATGAATTGTTTATAAATTGTTGCGTAACAAAATTATATGGGACATTATCAATGGTTAGAAACATCGAGAAATTCCACTCATCGAAGTTCAACTCACCAAAGCTCTTCTGTATTTAAGTTTGTTTTTTTCTTAGAGGCACCTTTAATTTTCAACAACAACAAAAGCTGGCTTTTAGTTGATTAGGAGCCTTTGGGGTGTGAATAAGTGTTCAGTCATAGAAATACATCCCTGAAACAAGGTACACCTAGTACATGCTAATTTTCAATTGTCTATATGCTGTATACAGTGAAACCTGTCTTGAGAAACCACTGTCATGAAAGACCACCTCTGAGTTACAGAATTCTTTAAATGCAACCTCTTTTGTGGGACCATGTGTCAGTGGAGGAAGGGGATGGTCTCTCAAGAAAGGTTTTACTGTAATACCTTTAGGACTAATGGACACCTACCTAATTTAATTGGATCTTTTTTTGGCAGGAACATTGGCAATAATTTTTCTGGGATCTGGATAATGGTTTGCTGATCTGAATTATCCACTCCGTCCTCTACTTTAGACACCGTTGTGGTGCTGATGACATCACCTGTTCGTAAACAAAAACAACACTGACCATTAGAAAAATACACAACTAATGACTATAGGACCCATCAGGCCTTTTTCTATAGTTTCCAATGGGACGATATTAGGCCCCATTCCCAATGCAAAATATGTGGTTTTTTTCCCAATTTGGTGCTGAGGCCACGACTGCAAGGGTAAATTCATTTCAAAAAGAGATTCTATTACAATTACATTTCCATGTGTGCTAACAACATTTTCCCCAATTTGACACAAATTCACATTAAATTCCTAGTTGTGTTGCCAATGGCATTTTCCCAAAATTCAATGAAAAAGGACTGCCTATAATAAGGCATTTTTTCTATAGTTTACATAAAGAATTCATGAAGCCTTCACCCATAGATGCCAATCCTGTGTTACATGTATATCCATCAGTAATCAGAGTGCAATTTTTTCATAATTTGAGATCATTTTCAGTAATCCAAAATTATTTGAGAAAATTTCCTCCCTATACGAGGTCACCTTGTACAACAACAAAACATAGCATTGACAAACCTCAGAAACTGACACAATACACATGGTATTCTCTGAGTTTTGATGCTTTAAGTATATGTCACATATGTGTATATTCCTTGTGAAATTTTTGCCTCATCTTTTATTTTTTCAGTGATGTCATTTTGAATTTCCTCTAGTCTCAGGACAAAAGTGATTCCTCATAAACGAATTCAATTGTATCGCCGTAGCAAATTTGCGTTTTTTCAATAACTCCTCTAGAATTTGTAGATTACTCAATTTTGACAAAACGTCATCCACAGAATGTTGAGGTTTTGGTACTCATTTAGTATAAGTTTCATTGCAATTTATTTAATTTGTCGGGAGAAATACATTATTCTTCAAGAGAGTAAGAGTCTAGCAAGGCCATTTAGATGTTTATTACAAAGATAATGAATGGATCTGTGACGTAATTCATAAGGACCAAAATAAAACTATCGATACTTAAGTAATTTATGGACGTAAACTAACAAAAATATTATCAAAATTAGGCCTAAATTTCCAGGGTTAAATATGCCATTTTTCTTTAATTTTGGATGTCTACCAAATTTGGAGGACAAAATCAAACAAATGCAGAATTACCAAGGTTATATAGTTAAATCCATTTTTGAGGAATCAGTTTTATCCTATTACTATTACCAAAACATTTCCAGTACGTTTATGAATCATAAACACTTGCAAAAAATGAAAATATATTGTATTGTCACTGAAAAGCATTTTTCCTTTAAATAAATAGAAATAGTATTATCAGAAAATACGGGTCTAAAATGGACAAAATAGAAATTTAAACCAGAAATGTGATTTTCCTGAATTTGTTTGAGATAAATTGTAATGTGGGAAACAGGACTATTTTTCTGCTAAATCTGTAATGGTTGACATCTATGACCACCGCTCACAGGGTGTCTTAAGCGGGAATTCATTTTTTATAACAGTGCCATTAACAAATCAACCCCTTATAGTCACATTTAGACTCACCCTAATCAATGTATAGTATGGTCTATTGTCATAATTTGGGTGTGAACAAGTTAATATTGCATATAAAATTATTACAAAATCTGGATTTTAAATCATACATCCCTGATTTCTGGTAGTGGACTTGAAATGGTCAGGTCCAAAGGTGACTTCAGGGGTTGACCAGTAAATTATCTTTTTTTCAGTTAATAGATAGAAAAAAATAAATAAACAGAACTTATCTTCTGTAACTGGGCTCGTAAGATATAATTACCTGTAGAGGAACCTGTTTCAGATATTGCCCCATCTGTGACACTATTTTGACCCTCTTGATCTTCAGCTGCGATCTCAGATGACTCGGTCATCTCTTGGGTTTCACCTGCAAAAAGAAGAATTTATAACTGAATTATTATCCAAATTAGTCCCCACAAAGTGCCCCTGAAAAGGATAATTTTTTGTACTGTTGTCTGTCTTGATATTTCTAAATGCTGAGTTATTGTAAATCCGGTTTATTCCTGAGGATTTTATTTATGCGTAATTTCGTAAGAGCTCTCTCTCATGAAAATAAAATTATCACGTAATGAAGTATGATAATAGCATGATGAAATCACAAAAATATCATCTCACAAATAAATTTAGAATTTGTGTATCCCAAAAATAAAGCTCTGCGAAAAATTACGAATTTACAGTAAGATAAGACTTCAGTGCATGTATATCTGTGATAAAAGTGAAAATAAATCAAATCTTTTATCTTAGGTGTTTACCAATTATATTCTGTGGAACCTAAAGGAACCATTTCACAGATGTTCAGGTCAAATTTTTATTTTTGTGCATAACATTTTTGTTTTTGGTCATTACTTGTCGAGTTGAACACGCAGTATACCTAGAAATTTTTGCTCATGTTTAAACTTCGCCATTTTCACTGCAATTAGGGTGATTTTGGAATGAAAGCAAACATTTCAAGCCTTTCATTTTCTTTTCTATCTAGAAGAATTTTCTCCCTCTAGATAGGCTCCCTTCTCTTCTCTCTTGACCTCTGCTTCTCTTGTTCGCTCTAGTTTCTGCTTCTCCTCTCTCATTCCTTGCCCTCTTTCTAGATTTAGCTTTTTCTTCTCTAGATCCCTCTTTTTAGTCTAGCTATGGTTTTCATTCTTATCTCTACTAGTCTAGTTTTTTTAGATTTTAATCTTTTGGATAGGTTTTGCCTTCTAGTAGTCTACTTCTTCTAGGCTCCTTAGCTCTTTGCTTAGATTTATCGCCTCTAGTAGTTTGGCTCTCTACTTCTTTTTTACTTCTTTAGTCTTTTTCCTCTCTTTTTGCCTTTTTGTTTTTTTCTCTTTCTCCTTGCTCCTTTTAGATCTTTTCTTACTTCTTTCTCTAGGCTTACTTTAGCTCCTTCCTTCTCTCCTCTAGTAGTTCCTTCTTTCTTTCTATAGATAGTTCTGTCTCTCCTCTAGATCTCTCCTTTAGCTTACTTTCTCTCTCCTTGCTTCCTCTAGATCCTTCTCTTTTTCTTCCTTTCTCTCTCCCTCTTTTCTTCCTCCTTCTAGATTCTACTTCCGTACTTTTTAGACTAGCCATGCTATGTCCTCATCGTTGCTTTTCTTAGACCTATAGACCGTGTCTCAAGCTCCCTCTCCCTCTCTTTCTTTTTTTTCTGCTTCGTCTCTTTTTCCTCTTCCTAGCTGCTCTCCCTCTAGGGACTAGACTTCCCTTTAGTTTAGACTCTCCCCTAGCCTTTTCTAGATTAGATCTTCTCTCCTTTCTCTTTTTCTCCTTCCTTCTTTTTTTTTTTTTAGATTCTAGTCTTCTTAGCTCGCCTCTTCTCTCTGCTCTCCAGGCCTCTCTTTCTCCTCTCCTCCTCTCTTCCTCTCTTACTTCTTCTCTTCTAGTTAGTTAGTAGACCCTCTTCCCTCTCTCCTTTTTTCTTCGCTAGATTCTAGTTCTCCTAGCCTCTTTCTCCTCTCCTCTTCTCTTCATTCTCCCTATACTTCTTTTCTCGTCTTCTTCTCCTTTCCTTCTTTCCTTTAGCCTCCCTTTAGCTTCTAGCCTACCTTTTTCTTGCTAGCTCCTTCTCATTCTTTTTTCTAGATCTCTTTCTTTTCTCTCTTTTCCTCTCCTCTTCGCCTTTTCCTTCTACTTAGCTTCCTTTAGAATCCTAGCCCTGCTTGTTCTTCCTTAGACATAGCTCCCTTTTAGTAGCTATTCCTCTTCCTCTTCTCTCCTCTCTAGTTTCTTAGTTCCTTTCTTTTAGCTCCTTAGTAGCTCTCTTCTTTTGTTCTCTCTCTGCTCTTTTTGCTTCTCTTAGAGCCCTCTAGACCACCTCCTTCTCTTCTTGCTCTAGCTTCTAGCTATCGTAGTATAGTAAGTACTCTGCTTCTCCTTCCTTTTCCTTAGTATTTTCCTCTTTCTTTTTTGTTCGCTAGTTCTTCTTTTTCCCTAGCTTAGTTCCTTCTTATTTCTAGTCCTAGTCTTTTGCCTCTTTTCTCTTTAGCTTTCTTCTATTTCCTGATCTCTATCTTTCGCTAGAATTCCCTTCTGCGCTTTCTTCTCTCTCCTCTCCCTCTCCTTTCTTCTGCCTTCCTTCTAGTTTTTTTCTCGTTCTATTTCTTTCCCTTCTCTCTCTCTCTCCTAGTTAGTCTTCTTAGCTTTTCTAGCTCTCCTTACCCCTCTTCTCTCCTCTCCTTCCTCTTGCTTCTCTCCTCTCTCTTTCCTTTCTTCTAGCTAAGTCTTTTTAGTCTTTTTTCTTCCTTTCTCTCCTTCCTCCTATAGACTATATAGCTTCTTTTTCTCTTAGTTCTATTCTAGTAGTCCCCTTCTCTTTTCTTCTTTGATAAGTTTAGATCTTCGCTTCTTCTTAGCTCTCCTCCTTTTCCTTCTTTTCTATTCCTGCCTTCTTTTCTCCTTAATCTTAGCTTTTCTAGCTTTTTTCTTTTCCCTTTAGCTTAGAGTCTAGTAGACCTGCCCCTTAGCCCCTTTTTAGACCTTGCTTCTCTATTCTTTTAGACTTTCCTCCTCTCTTTTTCTTCGCCTATGATTTGGGGTTTCTCTCCTCTTTTCTCCTTGTTTTTAGTTTAGCTCTCTTTCTCTTTAGTCCTCCTTAGCTCCTTTTAGCTTTTCTTCTTGCTCTTTTTCTAGCTTTCTTCTTTTGCCTCTTCTCTTGCTCTAGATTTCTTTACTCTGCTCTCTTAGCTCCCTTTAGTGCCTCCTTTTAGGCTACTTCTCTCCTAGCTAGCCTTTACCTCTTCTTTTCTTAGCTTTTAGGTTAGTCTTTTATTGCCCTTCTTCTCTTTCTCCTTTCTCTCCCCTTTTACTTAGACTCTCTCTTCCTAGCTAGATCTAGATTTCTTAGACTTCTCTCCTAGACTCTTACTTATTAGACTCTCTTTTCTTTTCCCCCTAGCTTCTCGCCTTCTTCCCTCCTAGTATTTGTTCTTTCCTTTTTTTAGATTTAGTTAGTTTTCTGACTAGATTTTCTCTTCCTCGTCCGTAGTCTCTCTACCTGTAGTGTCGATAGACTCTTTGCGTGCTCTCTTTTTCCTCCTCTTTTCTATCTTAGACTTCCGGCTCTCCCCTAGATATTCTCCTTCTTTCTGCTAGATTAGACTCCTTATTAGTTTCGTTCTAGTTAGTAGTTCTTCCTAGATCTTTTCCCTTTTCTCTCTTCACCTAGTTAGAGCCTTTCCCTTTTTTCTTAGCCTCTTAGTCTGCTCTAGCTCCCTCTCTCTAGTTTTCTCCCTCTTTTTCTGCTAGACTTACCTTTAGCTTCTTTTTCTTCTAGCTCTAGTAGGCTTTCTTTTTAGAGCTCTATCTCTTGATTTCCTTCTTTCTAGTCTCCTTCTCTTCTTAGACCTCTTCTCTTTCTTCTTCTAGATACTGTAGTTGATTCTTATATATACAATAAAACATGTCTTGAGAGATCACCCAATCTGCCACTCAAATGTTTTCTTTCAAGATGGGTGGTTCCTGAAAAGAGTGGTTCTCAGAATGTGGTCTCACAAGAAAGGTGGTCTTGAGAGTGGTCTCACAAGACATGTGGTCTCCTATGACAGGTTTTATTGTACATGTACTCGACCTATAAACATGTCATCTCTTACTGTACCTGAATTTTGGTTTTCTTCTACCAGAGGCTCTTCTGTATCTATAGTAACAGAAGGTGGACTATCGGTACTGGATACATTTTCCAGCATGGTTCCGGTTACAGTTAAAGCTTGTGAAGCACTTATTTCACCTCCGTCATCCTGGTCAGATTTGGTGGTTACAGTACAGGATACGCTGTCTGACACCAGATCACTATTGGTTTCACTGATAACTGTATTACTGTTGCTGACATTGGTAATTGTACTGGATTGAGCTAATGTTACATTGGTTACCACTGGAATCTTGGTGACGATCTGAGGGAGGGATTTTATTTGTTGTTGGAATGCTTGAAAATTTGAAAGACCCTAAAAAGGTACAAAACAAAAAATTAGACATTCACTTAATTCAATGATAGAAGATGTGCTTGAAAATCACTACACTCCCTTGAGAGTTAAGTCATTTATAAAGATTTGAATGTCAAATACCATATTCAACCAAATAAGTACCCAGGGCAGTACAAAAAATAGGGAGAATGGATGGGTGCTTCTTGGGACTAATTAATAGTCAAATTGCTGTAAAACATTTAATTTTTTTTTATAAGGCATGGTGGTAAAGTTGTTCAAGTTATTACCGAGGACACTTATCGACATTCTGCTGTTGCTGGGGGCTACAGATAAACTGTTACTTACATTCTGTTTGGTCCACATCTTGTCAACCAGTGAGAAAAGATACTTGATCATGTGTAAACAAAGGTGAGTAAATCTGAACAATGGGGGAGAGGGGGGGGGGGGGGGGCTGGTTGTGTGTCCTGTGTTAGGACCCGGGTCCGGCAATCGGAAATACTAGTACGGAGCTTTTGATTCCGGGAGGGGGGGCCCCTTGGCTTGCACGTGCGTCTCGATGGGCAGAGCGGGGGGTGACCTCCTAGCTTGCTTGTGAACTGATGGTGTTCCAGCTGTGTGTGTGGCTGTAGCATAGTCTGCAGGAATTCATCCCGGCGTTTTCCCTGGGGGGGCTCATAGGGACATTGGCGCCTCTTGGGTCGAATACCGTAAGTCTGCCCCAAATATTGCCTGGTTCTGGTCATACTCATCTTAGGTTTTTGTGTTAAAAAGCATCATACCAAATTTGGTTGAAATTTGAGGGGGATCATTGTCATTTACTTTTAATTGGGAAATTCTGACTGCAAATTGGGAAAAAATACATTGTTTTTGCATTGGAAATGGAGCCTTATTTCGACCCTGTGTTAGAGGGTGGAAAATTCCTTATACTGGAAAAACTTCAAAGCAATAAAGATTTCATTAGAATGTATACCAAATAAAATGTCAATTTTTCTTCTACAAATCTTTTATTTTGACATTGAAGTCCAATGTTCAAACCCAAAATCTCAACTGGGGATGTGTTCAATCGGTGTCAAACTTGTATCATATTCTAAATCTTAAAGGCTCAAGCAACTTCCTGTCTTATCAGATTTTCATGAAGTGTGTGGAAAGAGGAATAACTCTTTAAAACTCAAACGACTATGTACTGACATCCTGGTGGTACCTTATTTGACCCAAGAGAGACTTAAGTCTGATAATACTCTCAACTTGGCCTGTTCTGCCAATCAGATTCCAGAATGAGTTAATTTTTTAGACTTAAATAATTCTTTAGTTTCATAGTGCCAGGCCATGGTTTACATAATGCAATACAGTAAAACCTGCTTTAGCGACCACTTGTGTATAAAGACCACCAGGACATAAAGACTTTTTGCTGCCCCCAATAGTACCATTTTTGTACAAATCAACCTCTATATAAAGACCACCTCCCTATAAAGACTGTTGTATCCCTAAGGGGATTTTTATATACAAGCTTCGCTGTATTTCACTTACCTGTATGGGAGCCATCATCAAAGTTTGTCCATTAGCACTGGGTATAATAACAGCAGGAATCTGTGTTGGGTTACTTGCTTGTCCAGCGGGTGGATACCTCCTCGGTCTTCCTCTACCCCTCTTCACACCTAAAACGGAGACAAGTTAGGATGCTTTACCAAATCTTGCTAACCAAAGGAAATTTCAGCTTTCCAATGGAGTTTTGTTAATAACTCCATTAATACGACAAATCTTTTTTAAAAAATTTATTCTTTTCCGTCTATTAGGAATGGATTTCTGTAGAAAATATCAAATTTTACAAAAACTTCCCCGGAATGTGACTTTTAAAACAACTTAAGTGTCGAGGGAATTGTTCATTAATACTTGTCCTCGTTTTGTCTATGGTCAATAAATACTAAGACCATTTTTGAGTTGTCTCATTACGTCATGGTTCGTCATAATAGTGTACAGTTTGAAAGAGAAAACCAGAGCATCATTATATTCCGGATTAGCAGTTTATCGCATAGATGACCTGGAATATGAATATGAATATCATTAAGTAATAGGTGCCAGATTTGAAAAACAGCCTACGGGAAAGTGATGACACTTTCCATATTTACAGGAGAGAAAATTGATCTAAAATTAAACTGAAATATGATTGCTGAATATCATCAATATCAATATTACCAAACAGGAATGGACCTTGCCCGACTTTCACTTAAAGTCACATGATCTGAGTACAAACTATTCTGACAACATGAACAGAATGAGACAACTCCAAAATGGTCTATTGGTTATCAGTTGCTATCAATTATTTAGGTAATATTCAAAAGAAGAAGATAGTTTGCTTGGTCAAAATTCTGAAAGCAATAACTAAAAAGAATGCTGGCTTTCATTCAATACTTTATATTTTACTTCTAAAGAAATGTTAGCATTTTCCAAATTAAAACCCGTTTTGTGAAAATTTATCAATTTAAAGTTTGTACCATAATGAGAATGCATACAAAGAATTCATGGATATAATTTAATCTCCTGACCATCTATATTATTTCACCGCAGCATGGTATGGTGTTGAGTGAAATTTCTCTGGTGCCCAGTGCTTTCCATCTTGTAATTAGGCTTGTAAACTGGCTGTGAAAATTTTATCGAAGCTCTGATCTAGAAAGATCAAGATTTGTTTGTTTTTACCTGATACAGGTGTAGTGTATGCATTTGTAGGAATATATTCCCTCAGATCTGTATCCACTTTCCTCTTTTTTACACCAAGTAATACTATTTCCTCCTCGTCATCATTTTCCACTTCCTTCTTGATCTCATCATCGCTGGACACTTCCAGAATTTCGTAATCTGAAATGTTGTCAATAAAATGAATTCATATCTATAACTCTCAGAACTTTGTAATCTGAAAATGAACCATGTTCAGAACTTTGTAATCTTAAAATGATTCACTTTCAGAACTCTGTAATTCTAAAATGAATCACTTTCAGAACTTTGTAATCTTAAAATGAATCACGTTTCATAACTTTGAAATATAAAAAAAAATCACATCTGGCATTCTTACCGGTAACACTACAGTTGTACTCAAAATTAAACAATTTCTTGTTCAGCTTTATCCCTATTTGTGTATTAAAGACAACATAATAATAAATATGTGCTGGCCTTTCTTTTAAACAAGTGTAACATATCCACATCTAGGGAAACATACCATGTACCTGGATATTGTCTTCAACCTTTTACAACAGAAAACACACAGGACACACCTAATTACCAGACACAGTGGTGATTGTTCTTCCTCTTTGTTCCTGTGTTACAACTGAGTGTATTACGATTAGAGTCATTACTGGGTAAAGAGGGATAACTCTCAAAACAACTTGACACATTTGTTCAGATGTTTGGGAGGGGCCTCCTTGGCTGACCAGTTACAGCATCACACTTTAAGCCATGAAGTCTCTCCTGATCAGTGCAGGTTTGAGCCCCACTGGAACAAAGGCTAATTTTGTGAGAAAGTTTGCCAGTTAACTTGCAAAAGGTCTCTTCCAAGGTGCATTGCACAGGGATAAAAAATTCATAGATAAGCACTCACCCTTTGGGAAAGATATTACAAAAAATGAAAATTCCACTTGCCCGAACACATTTTGCACTCGCCCAAGTATGAAAGCATAGTATTTTAAAGTAAATGTGTTGAGAGTACATAAAATCTTTTTCAAAGTAAATATGTAACTTAACAAAATTCTATATCTTTATTCAATGTTTAGTGTTACTGTTATCATCATTTTTACACATCCTGAAATGCAGTTCCATTCGGTATTGTTCTGTTATTACACACCTAACTTCTGCTTCCATAAACTGCGAGTCAACCCACAACATGTTCTGTGACAATTTGTCTTATTTCCATTAGTGGAACTCTTCATATTAAAGGTGCTTTTAGTAGTGTCTCAGGAACAATGTGTAAACAAATGAACTTCAACATGGCGGCAAACACAAATTACTGTTGTTTCAGGGTAAATATTGAAGTCCAAAGGAATTCAACATTCCAACAAGAAAAAAGATGAATTTACACGTTATCGTGTTGTCCCTGTAATCTCGTGATATCTCCTGAGATTTGAGGCATTTTTGTTCAAAAGAGTGATCAAAGGACGATAACTCTGATATAATGGTAATAAGACATCTTTCGGCTATGAGGTAAAGACTAACTTGTTTAATTGTGAATAAAATAATTATTTTAGTTTCTAATTGGTTTTTGGAAATGCATTTTGAACTACATATAGAAGGAAATGTATCAGTTTTGTAACTTAAGCTTTTTGAAATGACGAAAAGTTGTACTTCTACTGACTTTTTTACTTGCCCAGCTGGGCAACTGACTACTGAAATTTTGTGGACAACCTATAACATCGAACCCTGTTGCCCTGGAGTACTTTCTAAAACTAAATGCCATTTTCAGATTTGTTATGATCACGTGTGTTTACAAAATCAAAAACAAAATCGGAATCCAAATTTTCAGTACGGTGTCAGCACTCCTCGCTCAGGCAAATTCATTGCAAAAATTTACTCGCCTGAAAGGATTTCTTACTCGCCAATGAGAGCGGGCAAGTGGATTTTTCTAACCCTGTTGTAACAACGGCCTTCCACCCCCTACCATCAAAACTGGCTGCCACCATATACCTGAATTGTTGAAACATCATTCAAATCAAAAAAGTTTAATGGCTGGTCATTGTAGTTACTGGTCAGGGACCAGTAGCCGGCTATTACATGATTTCAAATATATAGAACACAATTTTCTGAGATTTTTAAAGATCAATCATCAGCTGTTGGACATTTTTCTCAAACAGAAGGAAAAAAAATATTGTTGTGGAGCATACTGAAGATGAAATCACACCAAAGTCAGCTACTGGTTCTTGACCAGTACAGTTTACATTTTGCTTTTTTACTTTGGGGAAAAAAAATACACACACAAAAACCAAGAACAAAAATTGAAAGATTTCATGGTTTAAAGCAAACTCTTATAAAGTAACAATTACAGCATACACACAAAAATTCATATCCATTTATAATTTGCCTTTTATAGAATAAATCAAACATGAGTTGATGTCTGCTGGACTTGGGTCCAATAAAATAAAAATTTTAGAAATTTGGTATGAAGAAAAAAATTACCATCTAGTGTTTTAGCTTTCTTTCGTGTTCTGCCACTTCTCCTGACTCCATCTGGGCCTAGAATAAGTAAAGAATTATTTATTAACATGTGTGAAATAGATATACCAGGGCTGTACCTATCTGGGCCTAGAATGAGTAATGATTTTTGTATTAACATGTGTGAAATAGATATGTGACCAGGGCTGTACAAGAAAAGAACCATCTGGGCCTGTGAAAATAGTAATGATTTTTGGGCCTAGAATAAACAAAGAAATATGTATTAAAATGTGTGAAAAAGACATACCAGAGCTTTCACCAACTGGGCCAAATAGAATAAACATGTCTGAAAGAGATATACCCAGGGCTGTATTAGAAAAGTTACATGTCTGAAATAGATATACCAGGGCTTTCATCAACTGGGCCTAGAACAAATAAAGATTTGTATACAAACATGTCTGAAATAGATATACCAGGGCTGTCACCATCTGGGTCTAGAACAAAAAAAGATTCATGTATTAACATGTGTGAAATAGATATATTATGGTTGTGTCCATTTACATTTAAATCTATTTTGATGTCTGGGTAGCACAGTGGTTAGCACAGTCACTTATCACCAATGCAACCCAGGCTAAGTTTGATCTTTGGATTGGACAAGGGAATATGTGAGATGGTATGGCATTCGCCAAGTCGGACATGTGGGTTTTTCTCCAGGTACTCTGGTTTCCTCCCACACCAAGGACCCACACCAACATCAGATCCAACAAGAGACATTTATATAAGTTGACATAACTTGTTTGTTAATCTTTGTAAAATAAATTTAACTAAACCTGTTCTGAGAGACTGCCCTACCAGTCTTTTCAGACTGTGGTCTCAAAGGTTAGAGTTGTCTTTCAAGACAGGTTTTACTGTACCTGTATTGGAGAGTTCCAAGAGTCCTTCTGCAGCATTTGTTTGTTCCATGTACTTCTCCAGTAACACCGGATCTTTTCTCTTTTCTGGGTTAGGGGAATAATTTTCTTGTTTTATCTCTATTTCTCTAAAGGATTTTGGAGGACGTCCTCTTTTCTTCTTACCTAGAGGTAAAAAAAAAAAACAAATAATTTTGATGTCTTTTGTAAATTTTTACAATTCAATTTAGTATGTTAAGGATTTTTCTTACAAATCGTTAACATATTACAT
Organism: Atrina japonica; assembly: GCA_030159075.1. NCBI lineage: Eukaryota > Metazoa > Mollusca > Bivalvia > Pterioida > Pinnidae > Atrina > Atrina japonica. The sequence continues at coordinate 1,068,658 of BROG01000009.1, forward strand.
TTTATACTGTTGAAACAGTTAAACTTGTCTATAAAGGTCATGCAAGGGAAGAGGAAAAAATATTTTCATTATAGACAAGTGGTCATTATAAAGAAGTATATTCATTATAAAAAGTTAATAATGGTTATGTCTGAATGGCCTTTATATGCAGTGGCCCTTTATACAGAGGTGACCTTTAATGCAAGTTTGACTGTAAAATTTTTAACCAGTGTCAGGTGAACATTTGCTACAAGATACAGATTTTAGTATTAATCCCTCCACACCGAGTATCGGCAAGGATCAACATAGAAACCTAGGGATTTTCCACTACAAGTCAGGCTTCGTGAATTACACAGTGTGCACAGTCTTCATTCAGATCATTTCCTACTGACACGGAAAAAATATAGAATCAATGCTTATAATTAAATTCCAATAACAAGTCAATATTTTTTTTTAAACATTCAGTGTTTATTTATTGATTTTCCCAAATAATATAAACAAACAAGTTAAACTGTTGCGCTTTAATTGCGTCGTTATGACAACCGCGAACAACACTAGACTGTTACGTCATTTTTACGTCATCATCACGACAAATCTAGGAAGAGAAGTTGATGTGTGGCTGCTTTAGTTAAAATGTTATTAAACAGTTATTGAAAGAGGAATTTGAAATAAAAACCATGGAGAGAGTATTAATGGTATTCAATGATACTGGAATGTTAATATATCCATTGCTTTGGATCCCCCTTTGCAGGACAACTAGGCCTAACTGCAGTAGCGATACAGTAGGGAATAGGCCTGACTGTACTTGAATTTAAAACCGATGCTAATGCACTTGAACTTGGGGCTGATTCAAAATTACCAGTTGAAATGGAAGACAGGGTGTTACTAATAGATTTTTCTGTTGTGTGGTGCATTCGCGACTGTAACTTATGACCACTTTCACTACAATGACCTGTTTTTATCTTTCGTGACGTAAAACACATTTGTGTATTGCAAATGGCCGACATGTAAACAAAAAGTAGTGCTGTCCGGGGGCATGACATAATTACTGTTCACGTCATTGATGTATGACTCGAATGTTTTCTGGATTGTTAACCAATGAAATCGTCGGAAATTTATTAATTTTAATTATTCTAAAATGACCCTTGAGCAGTTTATTATAGATTTGATACATGACTACAAATTCCATTAGTGACATCAAAAGCTATTATACATATGCAATATATGCAATTCAGACATTTAATCATTATTGCCTTTCAAACTCATAGCAAGGTAGAATACTTTGCTACTGATTGTTAAACATGGTGGGCAAAAGAATTTAAGTAGCAAGGGCATTTTATGGTAAGTTGTAAGTCTTAAGTTAATTGACTTTCAGACAAAAATTAGGACTGTTTTAATTTATCAACCCTTCCCAAATTCAGCTCCTAAGGATTATTCACATATTTTCAAATATGATCTTAATGGTTTATTCCTATTTTACCTGCTACATTGACAAAGATATATATTACGACATATACAGTGATAATGTAGGTCTACAAAGGCCACAAAATATAAAAATTCATTGTAACATATTTAAAGGTCAAGCCAAAGTGAATTACTGTAACCTACAGGTTACAATAAGAATCATTAAGATCCAAAATATGGTAAAACCTGCTTTAGTGACTACCTGTGTATAAAGACCACCTGGTCACAAAGACCGTTTTTTGCTGTCCCCAATAGTATCATGTATGTACAAATCAAACTCTATATAAAGACCACCTCCCTATAAAGACTGGTTTTGTTATGTTTCAAAGGAGGTCGTTATAAACAAGTTTCACTGTATATATAATTCTGTAAATTATGCTGTATTGTATTTTTGACCAATATCATGGCGAACAAAAAGGAGGTTACCTGATTTGTATTTGTCGTAACCTCCATGTAACCTGGACGATTGCTCTCGTGTTATTTTGTGATTTGTCTACACAATGCCTCTAACACGTCTTAAGTCATGAATAAAGAACTTGATTTGACTTGTAAGTCACAAGTCCTAACTCTTTGTGAAATGGTCTAAAGTCGGGAGTGTGGTCCTAAGACCAAGTCTAAGAGTTAGGACCTTTCATAAAACAGGCCCCAAGTTTTCTAATTGCTACCATTAGTTTTGAACCCTAAACAATAATATTATATTTTTCTGAAAGAATTTATCTATGGAACCTGGTAGTGTCTTTAACAGTACAGCTCTCCTTTACTCCAATACATCTTCTTTAGTAGGGGGGATGCCATTTTAAAAAATAATGCAAATCTTAATTATTCCGTTGACAGAAACATTTTACCATTCCCCCCCCCCCCCCAAAAAATTAATAAAGTTTTTTATCCAATTTTATGAACAAACATCTTTAAAACAGTAAAAAAAATAAAGTATAGCTCCACTTTTCCCCATTGACAGGGAAAAACTATCATTTCTCACCTAACACAGGATATGCACATAATTGTCCCGTTTGTGGATTAGCTCGTAGTATACATTTTTTGCCATTGATAATGACCTCGGTCTCATTAGTAACCTCTATTGGTTTAGATAAGTCCAACTGTTTAGCTGGTTTCACATTACTGGCTGCACTAGATTTCTCTTCTATTGAATCTTTCTGTGATTCTGTAGATTTCTCTGTGACGACATTACTTTCATTTTGTACCACCGATTCTCCAGATTCTAGAGATATATTTTTCACATTGGTGTTCTCTTCTTCATTACTTTCTATAAAAAAGAGAGAAAAACTTAAAAAAAAAACATATAGACAAAATACAACAACAACATTAGTTAAATTTGAAAAACCAGGCCTTTTGATAAAAGCCGACAGCTGACATATTCCGTAAGCTATTGTCATAAAAAACAGTGGAAGTTGTCGGCTACTGTCTCTTCTGTCCAGAAAAAATGCTGATGTTTATGCTGATGTTTATCTACTGCCATGGAAAACAGGAAGTCTTAAATTGGCAAAAGAATTAGCAAACATTATTTTCTGGCATTAATATCTGTGTAAATAGAATGAAAACAAACAATATTAACAGCGTATTCATTCATTTCCACTAAAAATGCTAAACCACAACACCTATTTTCCCTGCCCTGACCCCACCCCTTCGCCCATCTGGTAAAAAAACACAAACTTTGTAGAAAAAGTGCCACGCCCAACTCCATTTTACAGTCTTTTTAAGACTTTTTAAACTCATAAAAACTTTTGGCCAAAGTCTTACACAAATTTCTTTCTTTACCTAACTAGAAAACACATTAAATGAATGTATCAAAGTGAATATAAAGGGAGATAATCAAAGAAATCACACAGTTATTAATAAATGAGCCTTTGGCTCAGGAAAGCTAACAAGCAAAATTTAGATTCAACAACTGGTTGTTGGTTTTTTAAAATTGGAATAGAAAGTATAAATCAAAGAAACATACCACTTTAGACCCCCAAAATTATAAGTAGGCCTATATATTTGAAAGTCACTTAGTCAGTAACATATAACTTGGTGAAAGAGATACCAAATTGCATTTTATCAGCAGTTCCTCAAGCACTGTAAAATAAGTTATCTATGAACAGAATACAGTGCCTTCTGGCTTCTATTTCCCACAATACCTTGAGATGGAATCAGACTTGTCACATCCTTGACTAAAACTGTGTTCACTGAACTTTGACCTTTCAACTCTTCATCACCTACACGTATAATACACTGTGTATGATTACTATCATCTTCTGACAGCTTTTCGGCATTCTCTTGCTGGGGATCAATTTTCATTATCTACAAATTAAAAATAAAAGTTACAAAAACATTTCAAGAAAGTTTGAATTTCAAACCTTATTTGAATCAAACATATCTGAATAAATACCAAGATATACAACTGATGCTTGCCAATGTGTGCACACATCTCTCTCTCTCTCTCCCTCAGATTATCTTGGGATGTAAGTTATGTACATGTACCTCTGCTGTACAACACATAAGGCTTAATTAAACAAAACATGTTTATGCCCACAACGAGTTAACCATTTTGAAGATTTTGAAGTCCAATAACTCTGGCAAGTATAGTGGTATGTTGATCATCATCAAACTCACCCTAGATCTAATTGACATTGAAACTACACACCAAATTTCTTAAAATTTGAGGAAGAAAACTCAATTTATTTTATGGAAACCAAAATATTGCAGAAAACTAAACCTGTAGACAAATGGACACCCATACAGACCAAAATCCCCATCTTCAATCTCAGGGGCATAAATATGTAATGTGCTTCCAGTTACAATGTACACAAAATTTAAACATAAGTAGGTCAATAGAACTTTATTTTGGTGGGGTTGAGGTTAGATGTGTCTAAATACTTGTTTATGGCAGAGTTCCTGAGTGCTAGTGTTACATGGACAGAATCTGTTCCATTAAAGTATTTCCATTCATGCTAAAGTTAAACAAACGTTATATGAAATAAAGAGGAAGTCTGTTGCTAATGTAACACTTTCGCTAGTGTTAAAATTGTTGGACGGAAAATTTCAATAATTATTTTCAATATCAATGCTTGCCATCAATGCTCCTTCAACCATGAAATTAACGTCTTTAGCAGTCGCCATTTTCAACGAGCATACTGCATTCTGGGTGAAAGTGCACGGCGTTTATTCCGTCCTATTTTGGGCTCAATTGTTAGATCAAGGATTGTGTAAAGGAATTTCTCAAATAAAGATTGTTCTTTCTCCATAATCTGGTAGTCATCATCTCACCAGTACAAACTGGTTTTCCAAATTCTCAGAATTTACTGAAACAAAACTAGGGTTTGCAAATTTCCTTCTCAAATATGGAATCAGTCAGTTGACTGGAAACACACATATTGTTTACATACCCTAAAATATATTTTAATAGATAACATTAGCATAAGTCATGATGACATGTTGGAATTGATAACATTTTTTATCGCTTCTAAAATCTAATCCATGGAAAGTAAAATTAATTTCTTTTAAGTCCTACCAAAACCCTGCCATAGAACATACTGCGGGCCAATGTCAATGCAACAAGAGTTCTCCAACATGGTACACACATAAAATGTGACACCGGCTCTTATTTCTTTCAGCTTTTCACCTTAAAGATCTATAAATTTTGTCCTTTCATGCCGAGTGTTTGATGATCATATAAACATACACAACCTGTGCTTAAAATCTCGGGCTTGACACATCAATCAGGGGTTCAAAATTCTTTTTTAGATACTTAAGTCTGGGACTTGGAGAGTATATTTCTGGCAAGTCCAACTGAGAAATTTCAAAGTCTATGCTGAATTTTGTTAATAAGTAATCCAGTAAAATTATAAATGAATGCAGATGAGGCAAGCTCTTCGGACTTTGTGTATTTCTAAATGCAAAGTCTGATCCCGAATTAACCAAGTCCCGGACTTGGGACATGGGGAATTTTGAACCCCTAATCAATATTCCAGAACACCATACCTGTTCACCATCACAAGATTCTGCGGTGTCTGACTGGTCAGCCATCGACAAATCTGAATTCTCAAGAACCATCTGATCACCGTCTTTCTCTACCAGGATACTGGATACTACTTGTTCTCCATATCCTTCAAATAAAGCACCACATGATAGTGTACATTACACACACACTGTATATATTTTTATGTCATTATAACATAGTGTTTCAGTAAAAATTATGATGGGGCAGTCTTTTCAGCAAAAAGGACATTTTTTGCATGTCCATTAAAATCGGGACAACACTTCTTTTAACGCACCACCGAATTTCAATAAATATATTCTGTAATTCTTGATAGTCTTTATAATACATTGATTGAATTAATGAAACAGGGCTTGTCAGCATTAAGAAGTTGCAGATGCACTCTTACAATGTACCAATAAGAAGCAGGCAGGTATGTGAACTTTTAAAAAAATCAGGATGGAGTAAATTTAGGACAAGCTGTGTATAGAAGAAATTTTCTTTAATGTACACGTAACTCTCTCACATATTGTCAGGCATCTTCCCAAGTCAAGGGTTTCAGTTCCATGTCGTTCTTCAAACACCTTAACAGATTACATTTATACTTGGTGGTGATGACATCTAGAGCCGTCTAAAAATTCACTTAGATTGACCCAACACTGACCCCTGAATTTAGCCAATGAAAAGACTTGTGGCATAGCCTGCACATTGCTATTATTCTGTGCTTACCTACTTTCCCCTCTATCATGTGGTCGATGCGTGATCAATTGTTAGACACGTTCTGACTGGCTCAGTGAAATGGTACCTGAACCCAATGGAAAACGAAGCCGCAATATACGGGCCAAATCTGTCAAATTGAAGTGTGTGAGTAACAGAGTGGATCGGAAAACCTTGACTTGGGAAGATGATTAGTCAGGTAGCAGAATTTTTGTTTGGTATATTTGGGGCAGTTGCCATCTACCTTGAACTGGTAAAAACTGATGATATCATTATCAGGTCTACTTACCTGTTACGTTGTTTGGAACAACAGTTATCCCAACAGATGCATTTAGTTCGCCCTCCGATATGGGCAGTCCATCGGTAGCAATCTGTAGGCCATCTTGTGTCAGAATCGTGTAGGTCCCAGGAGGCAAAACACCGCCATCAATGCCTTGTTGTTCCATAATAATCTTGGTAGCATCCTCCAAGCTTATGGTGATTGTCTCCCCTTCAAAAGTAACTTCACCCTCTTCTTGCTTCTGTTCTTCGTCCATTTCTGATTAAAATAAAAATATATATGTACATGTATGCATTATATCATAAAAATATGATATTACATGTACATGTACAAATGTAGCAACTTGAACAAAAAATACATCAAGTGTTGGTAGCCATAATATAATACATGTTTACAAAAAAGTTTGTGAGGAGATTTAAAAATTATATCTTTGCTATAGTATATGGCAATGGAATCAGATTATGAGCAAAATATATATTTGTGAAATTTCTTGCTTGAAATAAATATATATAAATCCCTAGGGGTCCGTGAAGGATTTTTCAAAAAACTGCAAATTGTGTATCAAGATTTAAAATAAATTGAAATTTTCCACACAAGTACATGTATATATGTTAAATTTTGTTACATATAAATTGTGGAAATATTTTAGATTTTATTAACTCATTGACCCCCTAAAGACACATTTGGACTGGTCAAAATCATTGAATTACAGAAGAGTCCATTATTTTTCCCGGGGTTTGATCAGAGTTGATTTAGTTGTTGGATGTTGGTGGGGTTTGATATGTCTTTGTAGCGTTTAAGGGGGTTATTTTTCAGGGGTTGATGAGTTAGAGAGTAGGGAGAGATGTCTAAGTGGGCACTGTGTTTGGTGTCTTTTGGTTTCTTTACTTGTGTTTTTCCTTTTGTGAAAAAACGGTACCCCGGTTGGTTGCTTTTTGATTTTTCTTTTTTTGGTTTTGTTTTCATATTATTCGCATTATTAGCGGGGTGTTAGAATAGTTTGGGGTTAGAATTAAGGGTTATGTTCAGGGTTGGGTTTCTGTAGCTCCATTATTTTTCAGGGGTTGATGAGTTAGATTATTTATTGGAATGCAAATTACACATTGCATTGGATGATAGTCATGAGGCACATTTAACAATTTACATGTATAGAAGCACCCAAGTCATAGAAAGTGAGAAATACTGTTGCAGAAATATAATTTTAGTGTTAAACTGCATTTAGCTTGTGAACAAAGAGCAGTTCCAGAGAAAAATTTCTGCCTTTTGTGTTTAGTCGATTTGTGAATTTAGGCCTGCCATGGCCTCCCCACACTCTTTGAACACTCAACAACCTTGTAATTATGCAAATTATATTTCAGAAAATATCATATTGGCTATTCCAGTGCATTTTTCCTTTATAAGTGGAAATTTTTTAGCAAGATGCAAATTTAACGTTTAGTACTAAAAATATGATATATGATTTTAGCAACAAGTCATTTTAGCGATTTTATGATTAAAAAAGGATAACTCTTACATACGATAAGGAATGAATTGTTAGCGATATTCAATTTTAGCAATCTCAACAATTTCGCTAATAATGCCACTATTGAATCTCTGCTAAAATTTCTGCTCATACGGTATTTCAGATGTCAATAAACTTTAAAATGTGTATTTTGTATACAATAGTAAAATCAAATGATATGAATACAGTATATAATAAATATGATTCGTAGATTTATTTATGATAAAATTATTTATCCATAAAAATAAAAAATCATCCTAGTTAATGAAATTTAAAACCACCAGGTAACATTGCGAATTACTCCCCCCCCCCCGTCAATTTTGAATAATTTACACTCATTCTATTGTTTCCCTCAAACAGATAATGACAAGAGGTCAAATTTGAATTACTTAATTAACTATTTATTTGAATATTTCAGCTACTCGGTACTGAAACCTTTTTATCATATGTAATTCCTTCGATGAATTTGAAAGATCTTCTTAAAGTCACATAGCAGACAAAAAGAGACTGATCCCATCAGACATTTCATCAACAAAAATCCCCACCCCCGAAAAAAAAAAAAGAAATGGAACATAATATGATTATCAAAATATATTAATATGAATTTACTTTGCTGGTCCCCGGAAGTTTAATTTCAAGCATGTCTTGATGGTTGTCAGACCACAAAATAACAGAAATCATTGTAACCCATTTTCATGTACATGTTACACTACAAGAAATATCCATAACCTGCATGTTATGATAACAATATAAGGAAGACTTAAAAATGAAATTTATCAAGAACAAAAAGGAGACGATTTGTTTTTGTTGTAACCTTCATGTAACCTGAACGATCGCTTCCATGTTAATCTGTGGTCTAGTTGTTACACAAGCGTTAACGACACACTGCCATTTTGTTCATGCTTCAGAACATGTTGCATGTCTATGAGAAACTTAATTAGCGGGGGGTTCAGGACGACAGCCCCCGTATTGGTTGTAATAAAATTATTATGTACTTATGGTTAAAATCATCCAGACATTTGTTAAAGTTGGTTTGTATGTTATGGAAAGTGACTATTGAGCCTTTTTTTAAATTAGATATGGGCTCTATTGTGTTTATATGTTTGTGACATAGTTGAACTTGAAGTGATCGAATGATTCACTGTTACAAGTAAATGTACGAATCCTTATTTGACAACGGAACTGTATATTTTTCAGTATAAATAAAAAATTCAATTGAATTAACCAATTGATAACTCATTCAACATTTTCACATTTTTACTGATATCATTCAGTTTCAATGACATTATTACATTTTTTTTATAAATTCAACAATTGTCCAAGTTGGAAAAGTCAGTGACTGGGCACACTCGCATGTGCAAGGATGGCAATGATAATTTCAGAATCATTCAGCTGACAGAAAACGTTTATAACATAAGTATTTTGCTTTGGATTTCAATTTCTTGGTTAAAAACTTTCATTTATAACAAATTTTGTAACTGTTAAATTGTCCACACATATCAAATTTTGAGTCTATAATGCTGTTAATCTGTTAAAACACTTGTTTTCCGATTTTCCAGTGGCTGATGCCATTTGTCTATATATAAAGGAATCGCCTTTGGCATTCATACGGGTACAGTTATAACTATAATGGGGACCAGTAAAGTTGTTCCATTTTTTATTCTTACGTGTAACGGTAGTAGAATCTACCTAAATCTGTATAAAGTGTCATTTGCCTGAAGTACAATTAGATATGTAGATCTAATGAGTGGCTGTGGATTAAGAATAATTAAACCCTAGCCTGCTGACTGTACTGATAGAGGACCAGAAGCCGGCTATGGTATTATTTCGTCTTTAGTATTTGCCTCAACAGTATTTTTTTTTTCTGTTTAAGGAAATTGTTTATCATCTTATGAATTATCTAAAAAAAGTTTCAAAAATCATGTCTAAATAGCCAAAATTATGTAATAGCCAGCTACTGCTCCCCTACCAGTACTGACTGATGAAATTCACAAATCTTCATTTTAAATTGTAAAATTCTGGACTTTTTTCCTTTTCATGTTTGTTACACTTATATATTCAGGGGTGGATTCAGAATTCCATGCAGAAAAAACTAGGAGTGCAAGACTGTGTGAATTCGACGGTCTTTACGGCTGTGGTGAACATGCAGTTTACTTTATTCAATTTAGAAAGTTTTAAAGAATAATTTCTAAAACATAAACAATATTGAAAAATGTTGGTTTAAAGTGATCGACTTCAAGTTACACTTAAAGTTAGCCTACAATACATTTTTATTATAATTTTGCGTTGACAAATATGTAACCCTGAACATTTATTACTGTTTGAAATTTCATCATATAATCTGAAAACTGTCAACAACAAAAATACAATTACAGAAATTACACGACATAGGCCAACTCGGTTAAGAAGACATGATTTCAGATATTTCGAAAATGCGGGATACTTTATGCAAATGAAGACAACAACAGTTTGCCCGGAGTGGTCGCCGGGCAGAATGAAATTTTCTTTGCATAAATTTCCAGTGCGGGACTACAAATATCAGTCATCAACATTGATATCTGACCAAGACTTAATATTCTTACCTATATTTTCACAACAGAGACCATTAATAAAAGCTAAATTTAAAGATACAAAAAACCGCCACTCTGAAATATACAAATGGCGGACTAGCAAATGAGAGAAATGTGACGTCATGAAAGAGCGATAACTCGTACAATGGAAGAATGAAAATAATTTCCAAATAAAATGAGGTTTGTTCAAAATTTACTTAGAGATGTAACGCCCATGGATTACGAAAATGAGCATAGGCGTCGGAAGCAAATTGAAAGTGGAGGGGGGGGGGCTAAACCAACTTAAAACACACACACGCCAGAAACGTCTGGGGGGCTAAGCCCCAATTTTCAACACCTATGCCTATCTTTGCCCCCCCGCTCCGACGCCCATGATGAGTACACCCAATTTTGCGGAGTATAGAACAAATTATGATAATTGGCTAGGTAACTACATTGTCACATTGTGTGTTGGAAAAATTGATATAGACCTAAATTTATTATTATAGTATACCTAAACAATAGACATACAGGGCTAGATTGTTTACTATATATATATATATATTTATTAATATAATAATAATACTAACAATAATAATATTTGTACATATAATATATTTTAGTCTGTAATGTGTAAATATTTGCATTGTGCTAGGAGTTCGCTCTCACCCGCGGGAGGGGGGACCTTGTTTTCATTGTATTTTATTCGTAATTACACTGTTTGTACCTACCGGAAAATCGTTACCAGATTTTCTTAGAGAGTTTATATAACCCAAGAATCGTTACCAGATTCAGTGGGTGATTTTATACGCTACCAGTATTTAAAAATATCATTTAGCGGTCACGTTACATTTGGTGGCAGCGGTGGGATCCGAACCCACGCCTCAATGAGACTGGTGATGACCTAAGCAGGGACATAAGTATACCATTAGAAAATAGTGATGAAAACCATGACCACATACATGTACAAGAGTCTGGACAGACTGATAAAACAGCTGACCAAAATAATGTTACTTACCATCAAAAAGAAATCAGAGCAATACAAAATGTAATGTTTGACCAAAACTTAATTTCCAGTAAAAGGGACCACACAAATAAAGAACAAAATTCAAATGTACAGGTCATAGGATCGAAACCAGATACATATGACGGAAGATCTAGCTGGTCTGATTATTTGGCACACTTTGAGTTAATTGCCAATCTAAATCAGTGGTCGGATCAAATCAAAACACTTAAACTTGCCACATCATTAACTGGTACAGCTAGAGGTGTGATTGCTGACCTAAGGCCCGAAAACATTCAAAATTTTGACCAACTTGTACAAGTTATGACTGCACGTTTTGAGCCGAAAAATCAGTGTGAGATGTATCGAGCTCAGGTCAATGCTAGAGTAAGAAAACAAAATGAGTCTCTAACTGATTTGGCTCAAGATATCAAAAGGCTAGTGAGATTAGGATATCCTACTGCTCCAAATGAGGTCAGAGAAAACCTCGCCTATAAATGTTTTAGGGATGCATTAAATGACCAGGAAATGGAATGGGCTGTATGTCAGGGGAGTTCTGAAAATATTGATGAGGCCCTGAACCTTGCCTTAAAATACGAGGCTTTTGTTGTTAGTCGAGCTCGTAAAAATAAAAACCATGTACGTCAACAACAATTGGTAGATGATACTAGCAATGTGAAAATGACCATGATCATCAATCAGCTGTTGTGAAAACTATTGAAAATAGAATAGCGAAAATAGAGAACCATGTTGTTCAAAATAAAGAAGGTGATCGCACTTGCTATTTTTGCAAGAAACCTGGTCACCTGCAGAGAGATTGCAGGAAACTGCGAAAACAAAGGGAACAAACTAATGGCATAAACCATAGAATAAATAATAATGAAAAATCTCGCATAAACCAAAACCAAAATTTTGGTCAACCAATTGTGTATAATGGTGCATCACCACATATGTATTTTCCCTTGCAAGATGGTAACCAATTTGGGCATCCTCCAGTGAGTCAATTAAACCAAAATTCTAGTCAACAATCTGGTTTGCCAACCTATGCAACACCGAATTTTAGTCATATGCCTGCTTATAATGGTACCACTGCAAACCAAAATACAGCACCTATGATGAATTACTCATCTTTCCAAGGTGGACTTAATTATAGTTCAAACCCGCCATTTCAGCAACCTTTAAACAGGAGGGGGCTGAGTTAAGGGGTCCTACCTCAGCCCATGTCCTTGAAAATAAAGAAAACACATTAAGACCCAAAATTTTCGAAATAAGACAAAATGGTAATGATGGATTATTTATTCAAGCATCTTTGTTTGATAAACTTTTTGATAGTTTAGTAGATACAGGCGCTACTATATCAGTTCTTCATAGTAGAATTTTTCTTAGTTTACCTGATGATAAACGTCCAATTCTCAATAAAAATTGTGGTGAATTACATATGGCAGATGGGGTAGCTGTAACACATTTAGGTATGGGTGTATTCCCACTCAAAATTGGTGAACAATTAAGATATTGCCGCATGATGGTGGCTGATATTGAAGTACCTGCAGTATTAGGTTATGATTTTCTCAGAGAAAATGATTGTGTAATGCATGTGGGAAATGGTTCGATCGCCTTCAATGGAGAAAATATACCATGTTACTCAGAAAGTCAAAATTCCAAGAAAATATTTCGACTATCGTTCAATGAAAATTTGATAATACCCGCAGCAAGTGAAATGATTGTTCCTACTCAAATTGTGGGCAATAAACCCATATGTCACCATGCTATGGTAGAGACAGGTAGTTCTAAATTATCTGAACTAGGCATTATGGTAGGCAAAACATTATTTAACCCAGTAACCGATATAATACCTGTTAGAGTCATTAACCTCACAGACAAACCATGTAGAGTTGATAAGAGAACCATTGCAGCTGAATGTAAAATTGTATACTCGAGTCAAATTATCGATGGCAAATCTGATAAAATCCAAAACATATGTAATATAGATATTGCATATTCAAGGACCAATGATATTCCAGAGTATATAAAAGACATTGTAGAAGCATGTACATCCAGTTTGTCTCCCTTGCAATTACAACAGGTAAAACAAATGTTAATGAATAACAAAACTGTTTTTGCTAAATCTAAGGATGATCTAGGTAAAACAAATATTATCTATCATCGAATTGATACTGGGAATGCAAAACCAATAAAACAGGCACCTAGGAGGCTACCGTTATCTAAAAAGACAGCTTCAGAAGACGAGGTAAAACGTATGCTGAAAACAGGGGTGATCACTCCATCTAAATCTCCTTGGGCTTCACCTATTGTGTTGGTGAAGAAGTCCGACAATTCCATACGATTTTGTATTGATTATAGGAAACTAAATGAAGTGACAATAAAGGACTCATATCCTTTACCCAGAATTGATGATTCTCTAGATGCACTTAGAGGTTCTAAGTGGTTCTCAGTACTTGATTTACAGTCAGGTTATTGGCAAGTTGAAGTTCATCCTTCTGATAGGGAAAAGACAGCTTTTGTGACCACCAGCGGTTTATACCAATTTCAGTCTATGCCTTTTGGATTATGTAATGCCAGCGCTACATTTGAGAGATTAATGGAATATATTTTAGCTGGTCTTCAATGGAAAACCTGTCTAATGACATAGATGACATAATTGTATTCTCAAATTCATTTGACGAACATATTCAGAGATTATCTGAAGTGTTTCACAAAATTTCTGAAGCAGGACTTAAAATTTCTCCCAAAAAGTGTAAAATTTTTCAGAAGAGGGTAAAATTCTTAGGTCATATTGTGACTGAAAATGGCATATTGCCAGATCTAGTAAAAACAGAAGCTATAAAACATGGCCTGTACCAACTTCTGTAAAGGAATTACGTAGCTTTCTAGGAACCACTTCTTATTACAGGAAATTTATAAGGGGTTTTGCAAGTATTGCGAAGCCTTTACATAAACTGACAGAGAAAAACACTGTCTTTCATTGGACCAGGGAATGTGATCATTCCTTTGAAACACTAAAGAATGCATTAATAAAAGCACCAATCCTTATCTATCCAGATTTGAACAAACCATTTATCCTAGACACTGATGCTAGTAGTGTAGGAATAGGAAGTGTCCTCTCTCAAATTCATGATGATGGTAAAGAACATCCTGTGTGTTACTTCAGCAGAACCCTCAGCAAATGTGAACGTCAGTATTGCATTACTCGACGAGAATTGTTAGCAGTAATAGAGTCAATCAAACATTTTCATCATTACCTTTTTGGCAATAAGATTCTCATCAGAACTGATCATGGAGCTTTGAATTGGCTCCGGAAATTTAAAAATCCTGAGGGACAACTAGCCCGTTGGATTGAGGTTTTGGATACCTATGACTACAAAATACAACACCGACCTGGTAAACAGCATGGAAATGCTGACGGCTTATCTCGCCGACCTTGTTTTAGTAACTGTAACTACTGTGAGAAAAGAGAATCAAATAATGATTTAAATGTAGTTAGTCAGGATATTTGTATTGTGAATACTAGAGCTACGAAACCAGTAGAAAACATTTAGAAAACCAGTCACATTGTTGAAAATAATGAGACATCCCCGACCTGGATAAATGGAAAAACAAAACAAGAAATACTAAATGCACAAAATGAAGATGAAACTTTAAAACATATAATAAATTGGCTTCAGAAAGATTCAGGTAATCGTCCTGAATGGAAAGAAATTTCACATTTGACAGTAGATATAAAGTCCTACTGGTCTCAGTGGAGACGTCTGTCTCTTAGAGATGGGATTTTGTACCGTAAATGGGTCGATGATGTCACCAACTTGATTCATTGGCAGCTTATTATACCAAAATGCTGGAGACGTGAAATTTTACATCTTCTACATGATGATCCTACTGCTGGACATCTTGGAATTACTCGAACTTTAGCAAGAATTCGCTATAGGTTTTATTGGAGTGGGTATCACAATGCTGTGCGTAGATATCTTGCCAGGTGTTCAATATGCGAAGCACGTAAGAAACCAACGATAACACAGATGGGTCACATGCAAACTTATAATGTTGGAGCTCCAATGGAACGAGTAGCTTTAGATATTGTTGTGAACTTACCAGAAACTGCTCGGGGTAACAAATACATTTTAGTAGTGTCTGACTATTTCACAAGATATGCTGAGGCATATCCTATGCCAAACCAAAAAGCATCTACTATTGCTAATATCCTTATTAGAGAATTTATGTCTCGGTATGGAATACCAAAACAAATTCATTCGGACCAAGGGAGACAATTTGAGTCTCTACTATTTCAAGAGTTATGTGATCGATTATCCATACATAAGACCCGAACCACACCATACCATCCCCAAAGTGATGGATTGGTTGAAAGATTAAATCGAACAATAGAAGATATGCTTAGTAAAGTTGTATCTACAAACCAAAAAGATTGGGACTTAAAATTACCAATAGTAATGTGGGCATATCGCTCATCTATGCATGAAAGCACTGGTGAAACTCCAGCAATGATGATGTTTGGTCGAGAATTAGAGTTACCAGTTGATTTATTATTTGGGAAACCACCAAATAGTGATGAAAATAAAACTTGCTCTGAGTACATGGATAATTTATAAGAGACCATGTGGGCAGTACATAAACATGCTCGTGAGAAAATGTTGAAAGCGAGCTCAAGACAGAAAAGAAATTATGATGTTAAAGCGTCTATGTGTAATTATAAAATAGGTGACCAAGTATGGGTTAAAGACTGCACTGTCATTAAGGGTAGATCCCGGAAACTTCAAAAGAGATGGGAAGGTCCATATACCATTATAGATCAAATGTCTGATCTGGTGTTCCGAGTTCAAAAGGGACCAAGGTCAAAAATTAAAACAATTCATTATAATTTGCTTAAACCTTATGTTGGCAGGGCCAAACAATGGTTTATACCGGGTACAGGACCCAAAACTAGAGCCCAAATAGCTGAAAAACAAGGATTTGAATAAAATTGAATAAATTAAAATAATAAATGTGTACATAGTGAGTTTGCCCTGTATGAGTGATAAATTACCTGTTAGAATAATTGATCAATTTTGAATAGTCATGGTTACAGGGGATAGTCCTATTACTTGTAACTTGGTTTAGTTTAGTTTTTATGGAATACCTTATTGGGATAATAAGATGACCAGATATTAGTGTTAGAATCTTCACATGTTGATGAAGTGTTATGGTTAGTGGATGATTTATCCATATAATAAAATATGTTTAAGGTGTACTAACCAAATAAAAGGGGGATAGCCTCATAACAATTTATTATAAGATGAAATTGAATAAACATATTAGAGTAAATGTAAATTGTATATGAAACTCGTGACCAGAGTTATCAGAGTTATTGTATATAAAAATATTGAATATTTTCATTAGCATCGTAAGTTATGTAAACTTATTAGCTATTTCATTAATAATCTTTAACAGCAAAGGTGTACATGTATATCATTTCTTTTAATAACAGGTAAACCATGAATACATACAAATATAATTCTGCTTTATACCTGGCTGAGAGAGACGAAAATCTCCATCAGTGTGAGGAGTGTGGGAGGAGATTTTTCACTAGGGATAAATTGACCAGACATAAAAGAAATGTACATGGCCCCAATGTGTATTGTACCATACCTGGATGCAAATTTAGCACAAGAAAGTCTAAGGCTTACAAACTGAAAGACCACCTAAAGACACACCACAGATCACACAGTCCACATCAACAGACAACAAGAACACAGAAAACACATCCAAAGGAGGACACCCACTATGAAAAGGCACCAAAACAGCAGACATACAGCAACTCACCCCACATACATGTATCGAACCTAAATCTAGAAGGACCAGCATCCACATGGGAGTCACCAAAAGTGGATCTTAGTGATTTCATGGGACTGGACAATTCACCATATATGAGCAACTCTGTTGATTTCTCCGATTTATTACGGGACATTGACATACCACTGAACCTAACAGCTTCCACCAATGAGAAACCCACTACACATACAGCCTTTCATACAACCATCGAGACACAGACCACTTTGGACACAACAGAGACAGCCACCCAGACGATCACAACCACTAAAGATAACACCACACAGACTCATCACACTACTCCCACGATTCCGAAGCCAGTGACACCAGAACATTTTTCTACTGACCCTTCGTGTTATTTTGCAGGTGCCCCCAGTGCCTACATGGAGGGGTTTACAGCATCAGTTCTAAGAGATCTCAAAGACAAGTCTAGGATGCTAAGAGAAAACTATAAAAGACGTTGGGCACCACAAGGTTTGCTTTGTATATCGAAAGTGGAGACAGCAATTTTGCCTGATGGCACCATTTATACTCTGAAGGATTGTTGGGTTAGGCCACCTACATCTACTAGGCACACATCCACTGCAACACAGACGACAAACAAAGATGAGCTACAGGACACACATAGTACACAGGACACTAACACACTACAAGACATGCCTCTTAATTTATCAATAAGAAGGATAGAAGAGTAAGGTACTATAGTGTATGGATTGAAATCACTATATATATATATATGTATATAAATATTTGTAAATATTATGGGTAAGTCTGGGGTAAGATTTTATTACTGTTCGAGGGCGAACATTTTGTATAGGTGGGGGGTTGTGTAACATTGTGTGTTGGAAAAATTGTAAACTATAAATGTATATAGACCTAAATTTATTATTATAGTATACCTAAACTATAGACATACAGGGCTAGATTGTTTACTGTATATATATATATATGTATTTATTAATATAATAATAATACTAACAATAATAATATTTGTACATATAATATATTTTAGTCTGTAATGTGTAAATATTTGCATTGTATGAATAATATGTTTGGGGAATTACTTTATGTTTAGTGCTAGGAGTTCGCTCTCACCCGCGGGAGGGGGGGACCTTGTTTTCATTGTAGTTTATTCGTAATTACACTGTTTGTACCTACCGGAAAATCATTACCAGATTTTCTTAGAGAGTTTATATAACCCAAGAATCGTTACCAGATTCAGTGGGTGATTTTATACGCTACCAGTATTTAAAAATATCATTTAGCGGTCACGTTACAACATTATTACTTTAAAGTTTCAAAACATTTTAAGGAACGGTGGTTAATTATTTAGAGGACCTGCGCCTGGTACCATAAAACTTAAGAACTACTTGAGTCTAAAAACTTTACTAAACTTTGGCTAGTCCCGAGATCTGATTGGCTGAGCAGACAAAGTTGAGAATATTTTCAGACTTGAGTAAATTCTCAAGTTTTATGGTGCCGGGCCCTGATCACGGGTCACAGAAAATAATTTTTCAAATTCACAGATCACAAAAAATATTTTTTATAATTCACAAATCATAAAAATAAGGAAGACTGAATAAGGATAGGGCTTGATTTGGGACACAATATGATCATCATTCTTACATTTTGTCATCTGACGCATCTCCGAAGTTCCTGTCGGAGTCACAATTTTCGTCGCAAGAACGCTAAATTCACAAAGGACGGAAATAAACTTGGCAAATCATGAAGGACGGGGAAAGTGATGATCACGGATCACAGGAAATAAAATCAATGTACTGAAAGTACTGATACGAGTTGATGGCAATCGCATTATATAAGTCAGCTCAGTCCGTAATAATTAAGCTATTTAGTGACCTACCCCAGGGTGGTGTTCTTTTTTCTATAAATCGGCTCAGACCGTAATAGTTGGGCTATATGGTAACCTACCCCAGTGTAGTGTCCTTTTTCTAATAGTCGGCTCTGTGCGTAATAATTAAGCTATATAGTAACCTATCGTAGGGTAGTGTCCTTTTTTCTGCAAGTCGGTCTATTATAACTAGTAAACTATAATTTACGTAAATATTTTATTCAAATAAATCTTTTATCATTTCTGACACAAATATTCTAATAACATTCATTTTTTCTTTCTGAAATATCCATTCTGTCCGGTATGGATGTTTTTCTATTTGCGGGGCGAAAAGACGGCATTTTAAGGTCGCAAATTTGCGGCGCGAAAAGACGACATTTTAAGGTTGAAGTTTTCGGGGCGAAAAGACGACAAAACGCCAGGCGAAAAAAACGACAAGTGTAAGTCGCTAATTTGCGCGTTACTTAGTCGTCTTTTCGCCTCAGTTTTGTAGTATTTTCATTTTGTCGTCTTTTCGTTCTGTCGTCTTTTCGCTTCGAAATATTGAAAAGTCGATATGGCACAAATCAGCCACCATAGTTACGTGATTCCGCCAGCCAGCAATTCCACATTCTGGCGGAACAGAGGTTTCCTACAAAAAGTACATTTTTCTAATTAACTAAACCACGTGTCGGAGTCACTATCATACTTTCGAAAACCCTCGAGATATTTTGTAATCTACCTATCGTAATATTTCCGAATCATTGTTGCAGTGGTACGTCACCTTACTATGACGTCATACTTGAGCATCGTGGTTACCATCCGTTTGCAGTTGCACTTTCCTGTGTATGGATGCAATTAGAAGTAGCGGAAATATTTGTTTTTTCATAGCAAATAACTACAAAATCATGGGCTGCAGACATAGCACCGTGATATCAGTGAACTCGGTAGAGTCATGTAGAAAGAAGACATAGGTCTTGAAAAAGGAGGAAGTTTGTGCCAATGCGCTTCTTAAAACAACAACGGAGGAAGTTGAACCGGGCAGCGAAAAACAGAAACAAACGGAAATAAAAGTTCTCCAACAGCTTAAAGACAGTAACATCTTAAAGAAAAGCTTTGTGTACTCTGGGAGTGTCTCCTACATCTCCCTGGACAACGATCACGATAGCATGCTTGTCATCCCGGCTTGTCCAGACCGGATTGTAAAATGACTGGAAAAACAGACTGCCTCGTTCTTTTCAGGAGAGAAAAAGAGCTGATGGCCGATATAATAAAGAAACAAAAATTGACCTCCAAAGGTAAATGTTTGCTTCGGAATTTTGGGGTCTAAATATCAATATGTCACATGAGAGAATTTTTACTTTATTTATTTCTAGATTTCTGTGACTAGTTATAAAGCTGCTTCATTATTCTATTACAATTATTTAAATCATGCATAGCCAGAACACTAATCAAACACACATGCGCAAAAACACATTGCATGTGCCAAACACCTAAACAAAACTTATAAATAAAGTTTAAATAAAATCTTTTAATCGTGTCTGGATGAACTTTTGCTATTTGGATGATTATACAAAGGGACTTAACTAATTTTTAAAATTGGATTCTTAATGGTGGTGGTATTTACCGGATACATTGTATTTGTTTTCGAAGGATGACAACTTAAATGTGGCGCTAGGAAACTCGGGAGGGGGGAAAATAACGTTTAATAGTTAGCGTGTATGTTTAATCTATATTTACACATTTTATTTGCAGGAGACACTGCTAGATTAATGACAGAGAAACAAGAAAAGGCCAAACAGAGATGAGATGAAAGACAGCAGAAGATTGTAGAAAAATTTGAAAGGAAGACAAAAACTGACAGAAGAGAGACTCAGGCGATTGGAACAAAAAAGGAAAGAAAAACTGGATTAATATGAAAATATTCTCAACTTTCTCTGCTCAGGCCAATCAGATCTTGGGACTAGCCAAAGTTGAGTAAAGTTTTTAGACTTAAGTAGTTCTTAAGTTTTATGGTGCCAGGCCCAGATGACAGACGCCATCTTGAGAGGCTAAATTTCAGATTGAGATACATGGACAATTTATATTTTATATGTTTTCTGAAACAAATCCAATGACCTTGCAGTATAAATCTATATGCAAATACATGTAATTTATGTATACCCGTTAGTTTGTTTTTTGCAGGTTTGGCTCACATTCTGGATAATATTGATGGTAGCCTTTACAACTCAAAATTCGTTAAATCTTCATTATATAAATTTAAGAATAATTGTATTGGAACTCAGCTGAAAATCCTACAACATTCTTTTTTTTTCCGTTCCAACACACCTCAGGCATGATTCAGGACCATCTTCTCTGAATTTGACTCATCATTTTAATCTCATACACAGAGTTGTCGGTCCTTGTACTTTCGATCAAGAGTGCAAAGGACCGACAACTTTGTGTAAGACCTGTCATCATTTTAGACAATGGCATTGATATTTTCCAAAAACCATAAAATGCACGAAATGAATAATTCAAAATCAAAATTATAACGTTTTTATATATCATTTTACACAGGAATAGGGATCATATTCGGAGGTAGATGAAAATTATTTCAAAACGAAAAACAAAACTTTTTTTTTAAAATTATTGCGATACCAATTATGTTTGCTGAAGGTTGATAAATATATATACATACATATATCTTTTGTGATATCACATACGAGATTACGTATGTCAAGATACTATCATTGATGTTTAAAACAGTGACGTCATACTATTGATGGCAGTCCATGACAGAAATGTGAAGGATAAATATGCAGCAATTATGTACAAGTTAAAATGTCCTTGCATCATATTTAATTATTTTATACTAAAGTAATATTTCGCTAGGATTGTTCTATTTAAGATTTAAATTTCCCAAAAGCTAAGATTGTCAATGATCTTTTTAAGAATGTGTACTATTAGATAGATTTGGCAATACATTTAGGTTTATTATTTCGCCTTGTATGATACCACTATTTTCTTTCTAAAATATACATTGAGCTCATCTGTCGAACTGATGAAGTCTTATTGACAGAAACGGTCGTATTGACCATGTGTGTTGCCCTTTTTAGTAAAACTATAACTTTGGTGTTATTAATAATACTTATTCTACTGTTTATATATGAATAACTATATTTTCATTTAATTTGGCCGAGAGTACTTTCCGCGTACATTTGATAGGCCTGGGAATATTTGTAACCGCTGACTAATGGCATCACAGTAAGGACACAAAATCCGGTCCGGTCGAGAGACGTTTTTAAAATTGTAAACACCCATCTCTATGGAATTTGTGTTATGTAGGGAATATTTAAAACGTTATTCAACAACTCCAGTAAGATATTAGACTTTTATTCAGCAAATGATTCAAAGTTTAAAATTTAAGTTAGGTATTCCTATTTTCGAAGTGAGCTGCACGGACAGTAGTGACTTCCATCGACACCTCAATTGTTGTTGTCCCACTCACGAATCTTTCACTCGTATGGAGATGTCACCAAATGCCGGTGAAGGGCTTCAAATTTTTGCCGATGATCGACACGTACGGCCATTGGGCAGTGAGGGTTCTTTAACGTGCGATACCTACTGTGATACGGGTGTC
Organism: Atrina japonica; assembly: GCA_030159075.1. Lineage (NCBI taxonomy): Eukaryota > Metazoa > Mollusca > Bivalvia > Pterioida > Pinnidae > Atrina > Atrina japonica. The sequence goes on from BROG01000009.1 coordinate 1,091,415, forward strand.
ATGTTATTGTCATGTTGTAAATTTTGTATTTACACCCATCCAGTAAATTCAAAATTTACAACATGACACGGGACCTTGGTTTTTACTGTCTCGCCCAAAGGACAGGGAAAACCAGTCACCTCCGCCGAGGCTCGAACCCGCGACCCTGAGGTTGCAAATCTAGTACTCCACCGTGGAGCCACGACGGCTCTCTCGGCACCTCAGTGAGATTATGCATATTGACACCTAGTGACACCGGTACTATAAAACAGAATCCATAGGTATTTTCTTTCGTGGTGATTTAGTACTCAAGTAATTTCGGAGAGTGCAAGTGATTTCGACAATTGCTTCCAAGTAATTTCATTATCGATACTATGATGTCATGTATTTAAATTCTGCATTGTGTAAAACATGTATATGAATAATTCGAATTTACATTTTTAGTAGTCTACTAGAATGTGTGTGTGTGTGTGTTCTTATATTTTTTTCTTTGAATTGCCAGGTCGAACGAATGAGGACGGGGCCTCATTATCTCTGTAATTACAAAATCATTTATAAATTTAGATTCATTTTAGTTCTTTTCATTACATCCGAACGCCTGTTTGGCTAATATAACAGCAATTAGCAATAATAGCTTAAACTTAAAAAAAATATATGGAATGTAAGTTAAATCGAATTTACTTAAACTAGTAGATTTGCTCATAACAATTAATTTTTAGAACCATTTGAGATGAATCTACATTTTGAAAGTTTCTAATTAATATCAACACATGCCAAAACTGTTATTTCCAAGTGCCGATTCAACCACACTAAGTGCCGATTTCCATATTTCCGGGGGGGCTTCCGTGGCCGAGTGGTTAGAGCATTGCGCTTTAAATCGCAAGGCCTCTCACCTCTGGTTCGAATCCCGCTAGGGTCATTTCGAATTAAGTGGGAAAGTTTGCCAGTTTTCTTGTGGAAGGTCGGTGGTCTTTACCCGGGTAACCGGGGTTTCTCCTCCACCAATAAAAACTGGACGCCATCATATGACTGAAAGATTGTTGAGTATGGCGTAAAACAAAACTCCATATTTCCGAAGAGCCGAAATCACTCGGTGCTAATTTGACTTGGGTACTACTTGACCAGCAATACTATAAATAGACACCGAAGTAATCAGACTATTTTAGCGTTTTATTTTGTGTTTTCCTCAAATAGATAAATAAAATTACTAAATTCGGGTAGTTTTAATTCAATTGAAATACGTTTTATCCCATTAGGATGAAAACAAATGACTACGCATGCCTATGAACTTTCCGATGTAAGGTCGGTATGAATATTGCCCACAATACCATTTTTTTTTTATACATGCCCACTAATATTATTTATTATTTTCAAATTCGTAAAACTTTTAAACAAGTCAATATGTGAGAACTTTACATCTTTATACATCATATTTATCGAAGTTACAATAACACGTGTTTATGTTTACTTGTGTTTCACGATTATTGGTCAGTTTTATACGGGTATGTCATCTGACATGTCACAATGAATATTCATTGCATGAATTTCAGGTGTTTGTTACGTGTAACGTAATCCGATATTTGTATAGAATATAGCCATTCGAAGGCTCTTTTCAGTGCAGTTGACTTATTCCCGCCCACCCACCCATTTACATAAGTATAGTTTTAAAATTTGAACTATATATTTTGTTTTTACATTGTAGGTTACGTGGTCAGGAGACAGTGACATTTTGTTTGTATATTTATTATATCTAAGTAAACTGCACTTGCACAGAGCGCTTCATACCTAATTTGTGTGTTTGTTTATTTTATAAATTATTTATGTTCGTTTGAGTGAAACGAATTAGAACATAAAAGGATATCATATCACTTGAAGAAAAAATCACGCCCTAGCCGCCAGATGAAATATATATCATACGTGGCACTTACGTGCTTTCGTAGTTATCTAATGTTGTTTCTTTTACCATGTGCGATTAAAAATAAATATCTAAGTTGAATATATCAATCCGAGGTGAATTGTTATTGTATACGTCCAAAATTAATGGGTTGTGTCTATTCTATTTCGTCTCCAGTTCGTGCTGAATATTATATAATAACCAGCATAGAAACTTCAATATACTCACCATACAGATAATCGAAATATTCAAGAAAAACGTGTTTGAAAATACACGAGACTCGAACCGAACATGTTCGAGTCAAGTACTTGCCACGAGTCACTTCGATAAATTTAATAGGCTGTGGTTCAGTGTTTAAGGAGCCTTTTAACAAAATTGTGAAAATCGTCACCCGACTGAAAGGTTAAAAAGTTGGAAGTTTTACATGACACATGTGCACGCGAACGAATAGTTGTTTTGTTTGTTATTGTTTTGACATTGTACCCGAGGAGAGACCATTGGCCTTCCGCTAGTAAACTTTCAAACTTTCCAACAAAATCAGTTTACTAATAGGTTCCAACGGGACTCGAACCAAAGATGAGAGATTTCATGGCTTAAAGCACTCGACAACTGACCCCTGAAAGGCCGAAAGGCCCTGAAAGTGTTACGTGTTTGCGCCAGCCCGCATTTAGTTGTTTGTTTGATTCCATGAGAACTCGGCCTATTACGGATTCGGCCTATTGCAGATTCGGCCTATTACGGATTCGGCCTACACAAATTCGGCCTATTGCAGATTCGGCCTACATATTATACTGCCTCTACATATCATAATGCATCATCTAGAGATCACGAAATGAAATGAAATGAAAGATGTTCTTTATTAACATGTGTGGCAACCGGAAGTTGAGATAGCAGTGCTTTAAATATTTGATCAAATATTCATTTTATTTGTATTTTATTGTATATTGTGGTGGTTGGACTTAATATAAATGTTCGTCACTGTTGTTTTTTTATGAACAGAAATTATATGCAAATAAACAAATAAATTTGAAGTATTTATGTGTCCTTTGACAAAGTTTTCGGTTTTGGATGAAATGCATGGTAAAAAATAAACGTTGATGAATACTTGTGTCCACGGACTGTAAATGATTGATTTTCTGAAGTTGTACATCTGTAAATCATCACATCATTGTCTCATGTGCATTCACATCACGAAATATATATAAATGATAAAGCAAGACATGTGGTTTTCTTATTTTATTACACATCTCATAATTTACATAACAAATAACAATTAAATCACAATATGCAGTATATGCTGATTTTGGCAATTGTCAAAATGTCCATATAAATGTTCATAAGCATACACTAGTCACTGGCTGGTCCATACACCTTCCCACAAGCTCTTAGTAGTTGTGATGCTGTCTTCAGGACCATCTTCATATTCTGTCCAGAACTGGTGCAGGCGTCCTTGGAGTTCGCAGGTATGGCTTCTCTGGTCACGCAAAACCTGTTCCTCTGTAACCAGTTGTAGACTCAAGTCAACTAGTTCTGCTTCTCTCCTGAGTGCTGGGAGTAGGACGTAAAAAGTAGGGTGGGCTCTGCCTATATCTTTGTTAATTCTGCTATGCCAGCCTGGAAAAGTAAAAAAAAAATACAATAAAAACATAATTCAGTTACTTAATTAGCAATATGTAAACAATGGACAAAAGAGCTTGATCAGTTTGATAATAATGATGTGTATCTAGTGCTATACGTGATTTGAATTACACCTGTGCATGAGTACAAGATTACAAGTATCTTTTGTACTTTGCTCTTCCACTAATTTCGTTGTGATTTGTATACCGATGAGGCATAAATTGTCGTAACTAAATCAACTACAATGTCGGTATTTGTTATTTCTGTATATGTTCTCTATTTCTCTATATTATTATCTACCTGTAATATTTTTTTTTAAAGTCAGTGCATTCAATAAAAAGTTTGATATATATATATAACTTTGATTTAAGAAAAAGTACCTCATAGTTACTTCCTCTGTGTCTTGACACTTTTCACAGGAAAAGGTAAAACTCTCGTGCATCATCTGACGATAGTCGTTTAGAGAAATGCCTGAAAAATTATTATGATATATAATAATTTAATGTTACTGGTACTCTATATTATACGAATACTGTTCTATACTTTAATTATAATGAACAAATTAAATCTATCTCCTTGATTATTTATAATTTTTAATAGTTAAATAAATAAATAAGGCTAAAATAAGTTTTAATAGTTAAATAAATAAATATGGCTAAAATAAGTTTTAAATAGTTAAATAAATAAAATATGGCTAAAATAAGTTTTAATAGTTAAATAATAAAAATGGCTAAAATATATATATAATATTTATATATGTCAGTCCATTCAAATTTTTCGGTATGAATTAATATATGTTTTGTAGTCTCATGTGCATCTACTCCATAAAACAAAATAAATTAAATATCTGAAGCTAAAATTCTGAATTTGTACCTACCAGTATTGCACACTCTGTGCTGCCAAAGAGAACAAGAATCACACTGTGGTGCATGCTGTTTACTCGATACCTTTCTGGAACAAACTACACAACGGTCAGAACTCATTTTGTTAATGATTTTGCATGATGCAAACGACGGCTTTTTTTTTTATAACAGGAAGGGAAAACATCAAAGAATTTCTTTATGTTTTTACTAAATTTTACTCAAAATTTGTGATCAGGAAGTTTATTGTTTTAATCAATTCTTTGATCTTGATTTTTACAATGGTTTACACGATTTTCAAATCCGTTGTGATATGTGACAATTAACACCTGCCAACGTATTACCTATGATTAACACCTTTATTGGAATCAATCTGCAATACACAATAAGCGAAATAAGGAAAACTTGTCAAATTGTCCATAAGTAGTATTTTATATCATCGTTTTAAAGCAGATATATTGTACTATATGCAAACTTTATAAGTCCTGAATAAATGAAAAAATATAGTCTAGTTATATATCCATTCTATCCAAATTAAATTTTTTTATGTAACATATCCATTCTATCCAAATTAAATTTTTTTATGTAACTGCGATATAAAATTTTATAATGTAACTGCGATATAATATTACTTCCATTTTATAATGGAAACGCAAAATTTTATAATGTAGTTATAAGGCCAAACATAAAAATATGTTTGTTTGCTGTTCCCCGACCCAGGGGTCACTTTTCTTCATGTATCAGAAAACCATTGACTTTTGATGAGCCTACCATTTATAGATTTTTGTAGTTGTTGAGATATGAACTTTAAAGTAAACTTTAATGTGCTTTTTATTATGTGGACATGGACATGCATGCAGAAATGCCAATAGTACTTCCTCAACTTCGATGATAGATCTATTTATATTTAATAAATTAAAAACCTAAAATTAAAAAAAAAAATACCTTTCTGGTAAAGGTTCAACAGTAGCTGATGTTTTAGATCTTTCGTTAATTCTGTCTTTGGTTCCATCCAGATACCATAGAGTACTTGAAAGTATTCCCATCTGCTTCCTTATGGTTTGGTCGCCCATATAAGTAGGAAATCTGACAGTTGCTGGCAAAGCATCCACAATGTCATTGTAAAGCCTGTCTTTTTCTGTAAAATAAATAATTTACTATGAAAATATTGAGAGAAAAGTTTGATGAAAGTTTCAATTTTTAAAGTGTTGTCTTGCTAAAGCATACCCCACTTATTTCAAGAAGTAATTTGGATCGCCAAACAGGAAGTAGATGTCCTACAAACCTTGAGTGGGGAGGCACAGTACAACTCATTGAGGTAAAGTACCGTAAAGGTGTATACCAAGTTTCAAATCAATCCATTCAGTAGAAGCTGAGAAATCTGTTACGAAAATTTGAACATGTGTAAAGTTTAAAAAGTCGACCGGGAAAACAGGAAGTAGATGTTCGACAAACCTAGAATGGGTAGGCACGGTACAACTCATTGTGGTAAAGGTATATACCAGATTTCAAATCAATCCATTCAGTAGAAGCTGAAAATTCTGTTACGATAATTTGAAAACATGCATTTTAGCCGAAAACTAACTTTAGTTGACCTGGCAAAAAGGAAGTAGATGTTGGACAAACCTGAAAAGAGGAGACCCCTGTGTACAACTTATCATGGTAAAGGTGTATACCAAATTTCAAATCAATCCATTCAGTAGAAGCTGAAAAATGTGTCACGAAAATTTAAAAACATGGATTTTAGCCGAAAAATCACTTCAGTCGACCCGTCAAACAAGAAGTATAAAAACTTCGACAAACCTGAAATGGGGTGACAACATATAACTCATCATGGTAAGGGAGTATACCAAATTTCAAATCAATCCGTTTAGTAGAAACTGAGAAATTATATTAATGTTTCGGACACGGACTAACGGATGGACGGACACGATGATTTAGCCCCCTCTCTGAAGAGTGGGGGTATATAATTTTGTTTTAATAATATATTGAAATGAAAAGCCTACGATAGCAGACATTTTGAAAATTTCGGCAGCACTTCCCCTGCACGAAGCACTTTTAACTTGCCCCCCTTCCCAAAACCCAAGGATGTGTAAGAAATGTGAAGAGAGAAAATGGAGAGATGTGGGACAAGCCCATTTATATGAAAATATGAGCCGTCACCTCTCCAGACATTAACCGACAGATTTTTTGCTACTGAATTTATTAGTAACTACTCACCAGTGAATCTTACAGTATGCTCAATGTGAGGGGGTTTCTTGGTGGATGTTTATTGCTCTGCTCATGAGGACTTCAAATGCGTTCTTTTGGCTTGAATTGTTTTATTTGCATCACTTTGAATTGCCGGTGCGTCTCTTTCAATCTCAAACATAACATACTTTAATTTCTTGTCGAAATTATGCACAACTGCAATTGTTTCATCGTAATTAGGCTCCATAATAGTGCCACTGGCGAGTTTGTCAGACACAGTTAAATTTATTGTGTCCAATTTATCAGTTTGAAATTCACTGGGGTCGACAACATCATCAAAAATGTCTTTCCATGTCCATTGACTTGGAAAGGTGTACAGCTTGTTGTGGACAACTGGAACGATCTTGGATGTGTCTCTATATCGAACTTTCACAGAGACACAGAGGGTCACCTTGCCGGCCTCGCCACCGGCCATTTTGTCAATATCGATTTGGCGCTTTATATAAAGCGCTACAAAAACCCGTTATTTTAAAGAGTTTAGGTGACCGTTTTTTATAGTCAGCTGAGCGCTTGCTGCAAAGGTCTTCACGAATTAATTTCTAAGCGCCGCAATGACATTGACTTGTTGACAATATAAATAAAAAAAAATATTTTGACGATCGTGGTAGAAAAAACTTTTCAGTCGGGCCATTAAAATCGGGTCGGTCGGGGAACGGCAAACAAACAATATTTTAATTTAGGCCTAATGATATAATAATAATTTTATATTGTAGGCCGAATTCGTAATAGGCCGAATCTGTAATGGGCCGAATCCGTAATAGGCCGAGTCCGGAATAGGCCGAATTCTCCAGTAACCGTTTGTTTATCGTTTGTTTGTTGTTGTTTACGTCTCACTCAAGAATATTTCACTCATATGGAGACGTCACCAAATGCCGGTGAAGGGCTACAAATTTTGGCATATGCTCGGCATTTACGGCCAATGAGCAGTGAGGGTTCTTTAACGTGCCGACTCCTATTGTGACACGGGACCTCCACTTTTTACCGTCTCATACGAAAGACAGGAAACCAACCTGCCGCCGGCGGGAGTTTAACTCAAGACCCCACGATCCAGAGTCGAGCGCGCTACCGACTGAGCCAGGCCGGCTCGCCCGCATTTAGAATAAATTCTGGCGTAACAGGGCTTTTTGACAAGTAGTACAATTTACTTTACAATGGCCGATGTTACCAGTTTTTATGTCCCCTTGACAACAGATGGCGCATGACACGGTTAGGTTCAAGTCTTATCATACCTCCGGAGTCAGAAGAGTTTTATAAATATTATAAGTTAGCAGCGGTTGTTGAATTGAAAAAAGAAATTGTGTAGGTTAAACGTCAGTAACGATAAAATGGAGATATATATTCTTCGTATTCGCTTCCAGAATTGAGGGAAGAGTTACGAAAACGCGGAGCTCGTGTGTCAGGCCGAAAAAAGGAGCTAATCGAGAGGTTTGTATTGTATCTGTTAAACCGGTTACGGTAATCCCTTACTGCCTTAGGCTTTGCTGGACAACACGATAAAAAGCCGCGACAGAATACCCAAAGGTAATTACGGTTACGGAGTCCCGCCATCGGGATTTGTCAGTCAGAAAACAAATCGGTTTTCACCCTGGATTAAATTGATAGATTTGTTTGAAATATGTTCGTTTTGTGCTATTCTGCATGACACAACTGTTTGTTTGCAACACGGCAACTAGGTCCCCGAGCGGTACTGTAACAGTAATAGTATAAAAGACTGGTGTACAGTTCCTCGGCTCATTGTATAATCTTTCGATAGTTCTGGGTCATCGTGTATGTCGTAGGGTGTCCTGTTTAACTTCAACATACGATTATGCAAAAATGCCCAAGCATTGTTATTACTTTTTATTTGATACCATGTAAAAAATTCAATACTAAAATAAAGTGAACAAAGTATTTCCTGAGTTTGACCCAGAACTACTGACCTGTGCCAGAGACATGTATAACAATGTTTCTCCTTTTACTCTACTATTTTAGGTACATGACCAAAACAAAAGAATTGAGAAATTGTCCACAAGGTCTTATCAGCGATATATAAAACTAATATCTTTATATATCGCGGGTCTTATGTTAAGACAAATGATGTGCGATTCTGTGGGAACAGGCTCTTCCTTTCCTAGTTTAATGTATAGTATTGTGTGATAAATGAGTTCTCAAGATATAATAATCAATACAAAAAAATGTTTTCAAAATATTCTCCTTGATTTGTTGACTGTCCAAATTACACAACTGAATAGATAACCATTTTGTTCTTTCTTTTTCATAAATTTTACATATACATGTAGATCTTCCTGATAAGGTTATAGGTTATAGGTTTAGAAAAATATTAGTTTTTTATTTTTAAATGTCATACAGTTTTATTCCATGCTATTCATTATGCTTTTTGAAAGAAATTCTGTTTTAAAAATCTAGGCATAATGCCGACTTGAAACTTAGCAAAATAGTTCCAGTGAAACTATAAACAAATGATATTTTTTTCTTAATTTTATGATGTTTTTTTTTTAAATTAAATTCCATGAGATCTTTATGAAGAATAAAAGTTTTATAGATGTAGACTTAGGGAAAATAGGCCTATATTCTGAAAAAAAAAATCATTTCTGACATGCTACTGTGTACCACACTACCAGTACATGTATGTAATTTATGGTAATTCAGGTAAATAAAAATAAATGAAAATATGATAACTGAAAAGCAATGCTGAACAATTTTTTGCAAAATGGATCTGGTTAGAAAGTCAGGATAAGATGTGTAGCCTATTCAATGCCAACAGACCCTGATGTGTACATGTATGTCACTGTCACATCAACAGCATGAGGAGCCTAGATCTACAGCCACTTGCTACATTTTCATTTTTTTCTATATATATAGTTCATATAAAAACCTCATTTTTCAATATAAAAGTATTGTGAAGCCATTCTTGTTGCATTTGAATAGAATTTTCACCATTGAACAGGTTTTATAAGAAATATATAGTAATAAATGAGAATGCCAATACACTTTTGACAAGTGGCTGTAGCATTTGTAGTATGTTACTCACAAGCCCACAACATATGAAAATAAAAAATCCTTTCAAAGGTAAATAAAAGTTGAATAAAAGTTATATATACCAGTATATACTTGTAGGAAACAACTGAAATGACCCTTATTATAAAGTGCCTAAATGATATATAGAATGCTTAGTTTCATTACGATAAATCATTTTACTGCTACATATTGGTGTGTCAGATACTGTGTGGGGCCCATTAAGTAAAAGACATTGCTTTATTTTACTCTAGTGGCTTCTGTAATTCATGCTATGAAAACATATCTTAAAATATGTCACTATTAATAAAATGTAAGATAAAATTGAAATTAAACAATTCATTTATAGTATATCAACATATTGACATATATTCATGTCATAGTCATAGTTAAAAAAATAAATCATTTGGATTTATGTATAACTGTAACAAAAAGAGAAAATTAAAATACATCACAGATTCACAATTACTTAAGATTTGATTATCTGACAGAAAATAGGTATAGAACTATTTTTTATTATAATTAACATGAAGACATTCTGGTATGGTGACATGTGATACTGTTATACATACAATGATGTAAATAGATAGTAACATTGACTATTTGTACAGAAACAGATTTCTGAAGTATCTTAGAACAGTAAAAGATGTAAATACATGCAAATATTTCTTCAAATCTGAGTGTAAGGCACAAATGAAGAAAAGTGTGTCCTATTGTGTTGATGTGTGCTCAGATCAGCATGGGTCAATAGTAGAATGCCAGTGTGAGTGTGCTGTTGGTATGGGCTCTTCTGTACATTGTAAGCATGTGTGTTGTCCTGTTAGCACTTCAGAAATTTTCATCATGTTCACAGTTAATGACAGAAGAAACATGTACGCAAAAGCTTCAAACGTTTCATAGAGTAAAACCTTTTCATGGTAGCCCTATGAAGGTTTCAGATCTGCCACTTGCAAATGAATATAATGAAGTAAATTTTGATTCAAGGCCTGATTTCCACAAACTTGCATGTTCTTTAACTAAAGTATCAAATGAGATAAATACCCCATCAATTTTGCATGGCAAAGCCTATGAATCTGTTGCCTGAAAACATTTGAAAAAAAAAACTTTGATTAAAACTTATCCATGTGGCACATTCATCAGTGAGTCACATCCATACATAGCTGCTACACCTGATGCTCTCATAGGCACAGATACAGTTGTTGAGGTAAAGTGTCCCTTCTCAGCTAGAGAGGTAAAAGTTTCACCAGATTCAGTACAATATATAAACCTTTATAATGGGGAACTTGTGCTTGATCAGTCCCACAATTATTACTTTCAAATCCAAGGTCAACTGTTTTGTACTGGAAGGAAGAACTGTATTTTCATACTGTACACATTCAAGGGAATAGAAATAATCAAAATCAAACAAAATGAGAAATTCATTTCAAAGATGGTTGAAAAGAAAAACTGTCAAACTGTCATACTTTTTCAACAATCATAGAAAAGTTTTTTCTTCAAGAACTACTATGGTTACAATTTTAGCTGAGATGACTAAAATCATTGAATATTGCAGCAAAGGCTGCCATATATAAAAATGATCTCAAAATTTTTGTTAACTAGCAAAATTTTTATGTTAACTCCAAATTTGTAGTCAGCAGACTTTACACTTCAAGTAATAAAACATATCTTGAAATTTAAACATGAAGTTTAAAATTCAAGTTAATACCTTAAAATTTTTAGATCATACTTTTTTACACCTAGCATCAATAAGCTTCTATACTCAGTGCCACATGTAAAATAAATCTGTATGAAATACAATGTACATAGTTCACATGTATGTGCACTACATCATATGTACAGCATCATGCCATAAATTATGAACAAACATCATTTTCGCATTACTTTCCATGTAAAATTATCTTATAATTAAATAAAAAAAGGTCAGTCGGTAAAGCGCTGGACTTTGGATCGTGAGTTCAAGTCCCACTGGCGGCAGGTTGGTTTCCTGTCTTTCGATGAGACAGCAAAACTCGAGGTCTTGTGTCACGGTGGGTGTCCCCATGTACAGAACTCTCACTGCTCAATGGCTGTAAGTGCTGAGCATAGGCCAAAATTTGAAGTCATTCACCAGCATTTCATGACATCTCCATATGAGTGAAATATTCTTGAGTGGGACATTAAACAACTATAAAAAATATAAACTTATGACATGATGTTGTACATATGCATAAACACTTTAATGTCACATTCTGGAGAAGTTATTGTAATATTTTGAAAAAATTTGTATTAATCATACAAAAACTCCATTATGAACACCTTTATGACTGGCTCACAATCTGAAGAGTAGTATAGGTGTTTTGCTTACATTGTACAGTATGGCACATGCTTTGACTGCTAATAAATGGAGATAGGAATTATTTGAATTATATCCTTGATGCCGACAAATAAATGAATATAATAGATTGGATAAGCAACTATCCAACTTTCAGACAACAGTGACAAGGAAGATCCATATGTTGATGTAACATTTTATACTTGTGTACATGATGTGCTGGTTCTTGATTAGGCTACATATATGTATATATATCATGGGCAGATTGTTTAGATTTTCATGCTCACAATTTTTATCTCCTCATTATCATACTGTATTAACAGGTAGTTAGTAGATCTGCTTAGTGGGTGTTTCCAATGATTAATTAACAAATTAATTAGTACAGAACTTCATAAATATGACAAAAGTATATGTGAATAAATATTAAGTGTGTACAGAAAAGTTAATTTCTGAACATTACTCCCCAGAATGTGACTTTAAGGTTTTATACATGCTTTGATATAATGCACTTTCTAAAATTACAGAGAGCAAAACAAACAAATGTTATCTCGCTGGCAAGTTTGGTTTCTGTTGTGTTCATTGGGTTTTTGAGAATTTTATATGTTTTTGCTAAGCCAATTATACGTTTCAATGTGTACCCTTTTGCTTGAAATTTTTCTGTCTCTCAACACAGTCTTCCCCCTGACATTCTGTTTCTCTTTTTGAAAAATGTTGGGATGTTTACTGTTATGTCTCTGGGAGCAAATAAATCTTGCACATTAAAAACCTTTATCAGACATTACTGAATCACCAGGATCACATATGTTTATTAAGTTGCTAACGCTTAAAACAATTTGCCTGTCACTGGCAGATCCCCCATAGGCAGGGGATATGTAAGATACTAATCCTCCAGGTGTGGATCCTACTAAAACTTTGATAGTATTTCTGTTTTTGTATGTTGAAAAACTACACTGTTGTGCGATTGGTGGTTTTGGTTTCTTAAATGGACACTCAGTACCATCAATAATGACCCTTGTTGTTGGAAATTTAGAGTTGAAGTCGGAGGGTGCAAAGAAATGCACAATATCTCGCTCAGGCCAAAATGAGATCTCTTTCCATTGTCGATACATGAAGTTTATCCAGGTTATCCAAATGTTCATGACTGTCTTGATTGAAACTCCAAAAAGTCGGCTTAGTTCAAAATTTGTTTTATGCTGTCTAAGCTTTATCAAAGTAAGGAAAAGCTGGTTTTCAACAGAAACATTAACTACAGCATTATATAGGTAGTTAAGGTGGAAACAAGCTATACCTAAGCTGAACAAAACATGGCAGACATCTGTATATGAGGCCAACCCTGTGTAAAATCTGAATGCTTCATCATCAAATATGAAATTTTCAACAGAAAGAAGAGGCATAGGTTGGGTTTGTGTTGAGGAATCAGCTGAAATGATATCATTTTCTTCAACAGACAATGATTTATCTAGATTTTCAGAATTCATATCAAAACACGTTGATATAGTGCATTCTGCTGACACACACGACACATCACATTCATCATTAGTTAGACTATTTTCCTCAATAATTTCCTCATGCTGCAGTTGTTGCAAACGAAGACTTCTTGTAGAGGTCTTGGTTTTGGACCATGGAAAAACACTAGGTACAGCATCTGGCTTTATCTGTCTTTTCAATGGTGCAGTTCCTAAAATGATACAGAAATACATTTAGTTTATTATAATTTCATTTCTTTCTCATTTATTTTCTAATTACCTAACTTTAACAGTACTAACCTCGTTTAACAGTCTTAATATAGCCAGCTTTGACGGGTTTTACTTGATTACATTCTGTCTTCAGAGTTTACTTTTCTATGAATTTTATTGGCTCATGAAGTTATTCGGGTACTTCTGGAAACTGTTACAATTATAAAACAATTTTTCAGGTATATGGTGGCGACCAGTTTTTGATAATGGAGAACAACATCTGGTTGTCCAGGAAGAGATCACTAGTCTTCCTGAAGTAAATTGTCAAATTTACAACTCCATCAAATATGGGGATCAGAGCCTAGTAGAATAATTGAGGAAGATATATGGCCTAGACAAAACGGGAGGGAAGACTTACAGACCAAACACAAAACAATAGTCCCTCCAGGGAACCAGTGGAGGGCTAAATACAAAGTGTTAATTTCAAAAACCGAACCCCATTTTAGTCACCTCAGTAATTTTGTCCTGTTTTGAATAATTTGATTCTCCAATATTGACTTTATCTCAATAATTCCAGTAATGCTTTAAATAGTGAATTTACAGCAACTCAAACAACCACAGTTTTTATATTTATTATTTACTTGCCCAAGTATTATATGCAAGTTTTGTAACGTACAGAAGCTAAAAATTTAAGGAAAAATTCTGGACTTGATTGTTAGCATTATGTGTATTAGGAACTGTTTGGTTTTCAGAATGATCAGTTAGCAGAAGTTGCAATGTATCTAACAATGAACTGATTAAAAGTATGTCCCTATGACATTAAAAATTATAAGAGACCTTCCCATTGGTCTTATATGTCCCCTGAACCAAGGTGACTTTAATATCACATATCTGGCAGCTCTATCATTTCTCATTTTACACTTACCAGCATGCAGGACCTCTGCACCATGCTTGATACCCTTGCACATTGTATATAAGAACACACAAACAAACTACATGAAGGCAAACTTCTGTCACATAAAAAGTCTGACCAGCACATAGCGTGACTGTGAATCTTACAGAGGTCCGTGTTTGTCCATTTTTACCGGATTTGTATCTATGTCCTGGACATCCTATTGATTTATACTTTGGTATCTGAGATTTTTATATTTTATATGTACCAGCACATGAAAAATAAAAACAAAACAAACGTTAACAAAACAAACTTAAAAACAATAAAACAATGTTGTTAAAGCAATATGAGCTCTGGTTGATGGAAATATTACATGTAAAACTATATTCATACCTTATGCAATATTTCATCTCATATAGATGTACATGTACATGTACTATCAGAAAAAAATCATGTGTTCAGACATATTTTTTATTATTAAAATGGCTTATTGATTTAACAAATGCTGTTGATCATATTACTTTAACAGAATGCAAATTAAAAATATCATAACTCAAAACTCTGAAGAGGTACACTATCAAATAAAGCCCTGTTTTATATTTTGATTAACTGTCTCGTCCAATAGCTGGAATTTGTGGCTGGATGGTTAGTGTTTGTAAATTATATTCATGTACTGAAGTTCTGGAAGGGTGACAATTTGATGTGATGCACTCAACAGACCCTGCTACTGCTTTAGCTTGATATAACTAGTGGCGTGACTACTTAAAGTCCATGCCACTTGTCCCTGTGAGGCAAGAAGTGAGATGTTTTAGTGTGTGTGTGTGTGTGTGTGTGTGTTTAAGCGATTTTTATTTTGGTAAAATCAGGCTCAAAATAGGGGCAGGAAGTTTGACCTGATATACCGTAGGCCTACTGTACTCTAATAATATTAGAGCTCGCTTTATGTCGAAGTGCTGTGTTAACGGCGTAAGTCAAAAGTATCTATCCTGTTAGTGTTAGCCTAGCGTCCGTACAACTACAAGGATGCATGGTGCACACAATTACGAATTAACACGATTTTTAAAATAATATAGAAATCAACAAATAAACACACTCTGCCAAACGGATTTTTAAAGAAAAAGATATATTGAAGATTTGTTTTTTTACTGTGAGCAGTTTCTGTGATGTAGTCATCATCCATGAAGTGTTTATGACACACGACGCTGAATTCACCTGGTTCCCAAAATTCATATTTCTTCGTGTTGCTGTTCCTTCGTATCGCTTTCACCCAAGCTCTCTTAAGATTCTGATCTTTTGGAAACTTCGCGCCTCCTCTAGTAGAGCAACAGGGAACACAACAGCAGGTAGGCATAATTTAAAGGTCCTCAAGGTTATCGCTAACTTTGACAGTTCTATCTTTACTCGTTACCATGTAACGCTATGCTGAAAACGGAAGAACCTAACCGTGTCATGCGCCACCTATGACAACGTCAGGGGAAATAACCGACGAACATTTGTCAAAATGCACCAATGTGTCCGAGTCCCTATCATACTTTCGAAACCCATCGGGATCTTTTCTAACCTACCTTTAGTAATATTTCCGAATCATTGTTGAGGCGGTACGTCACCTTACTGTGACGTCATGCTTGAACATCGTGGTTACGGTCAGTTTGCAAATTCATTTTCCCCATGTACGGATGCAATTTGAAGCAGCGAAAATATTTATTTTTTCATAGCAAATAACTTACATATCATGGGCTGTAGACATAGCACGGTGATACCAGTGAACTCTGTAGAGTCATGTTGAAAGAAGACAAAAGTCTTGAAAAAGGAAGAAGTTCGTGCCAATGCGCTACTTAAAACAACAACGGATGAAGTTGAACCGGGCAGCAAACAGACACAAACGGAGATAAAAGTTCTCCAACAGCTTAAAGACAGTAACATCTTAAAGAAAAGCTTCGTGAACACTGGAGGTGTCTCCTACATCATCTCTCTGGACAACGATCACGATAGCATGCTTGTCATCCCGGCTTGTCCAGACCGGATCGTAAAAAGACTGGAAAAACAGACTGCCTCGTTCTTTTCACGAGAAGAAAAAAAGCTGATGGCCGATATAATAAAGAAACAAGAGTTGACCTACAAAGGTAAATGTTTGCTTCGGAATTTTAGTGTCTAAATATCAATATGTTACATGAGAAAATTTTTATTTCCAGATTTTTGTGACTAGTTATATATAAAGCTGCTCGATTATTTTATTATAATTATTCAAATCATAACACTAATTAAACACATGTGCAAAAACACAAACTCACGCGCGCATTGCACATTGTACATTTCGATCAACTTTTTTCATTGTCAATGTACGGTTTACTGTAGTGTTCGTTTCAATGGGCCAACTTTAATATGTCCTGGTACATTGGCCGAGTGCTCCCGCTGATAATTAATCTGTACTTTTGCAATTGGCCGACATTGATAAGTGCCAATAATGATAAAACAAAGAGCCGAAAAGTCGTTTATTAACAAGTTTTCGACTTTTCGCCTCGCCAAGCGAATAGTTTTCGGGGTAAAAGTCGAGATGGCACAAATCAGCCACCGTACCTATGACATATGATATTGGTAATTTTGATTAAGGTTTTTAAGCAATTTTCACAAAATATATAGGAACTTAAGAATTTTTACTCCTGTGTATATCGTTTTTGTTTTTGCATATTAATCCAAGTAGTAAAAAAGGAAACAAAATAATAAAATAAACACAGCTTATGTCTCTTTAATGTATTATACTACAAATTCCCTAGACTCGTAGAAAACCAGGGGAAATAACCCAAAAGTGACTTACCCCTGTTTAGATTTCTGTCTACCCCTGTTTTGAATTTTCCGGTCAGAAGATGGCAGCAATAGCAGTGTTTGTGTAAGCACCTAACAAAAAGGTTGGCTGTGTTGAGTTAGTTATGTGTTATATCCGAAATTTCTGCGCGAACGTAACCTACATAGAGCTACATTTATTCAAGTACTGTAATTCATCGATAGTTCCAGCTTATATCGGTCATATAAACTCATCGACATTCAGTCCATTCAGGCGCCATTAATGTTAAAGAGAAAAGAGACAAACTCTACGACGACGCCCCAGTTAGTTCGTATCTCATGTCGTCGACAATATACATCTCCTACCATGTCTCTACCACCATCCACACCTAAACCTGTACAGATATCGTTAGTGCCATCAACCGCCACTGCTACTCCTGGGAAAGTACCCATCCCAACGCCAATCGCTCACACTCACCATGTAGGGACATTCCAGATCACGATGGCAGACGGACAGTCTTACGATTTCTCCCAGGTTCTGCTGGCAACCATGACCTCTCCGGAGCTTCTAGGCTCTTTATCAGTTGCGTTGGGTCCTATTATCTCCGTTGCCATCAGCCACTCAGTCTTGAGAGACACCAGGCCACAATCCAGTCACAGGAAGCCACCATTAAATCACAAGATACATCTATTACTGAACTACTTAATGCCAACTTCAACATAGGCGTCGGAGCCGGGGGGCTAAGCCCCCCACTTTTTTGCAAAGATAGGCATAGGTGTTGAAATCGGGGCTTAGCCCCCTAGACGTTTCTGGCGTGTGTGTGTTTTAAGTTGGTTTAGCCCCCCCACTTCTGGCGTGTGTGTGTTTTAAGTTGGTTTAGCCCCCCCCCCCCCCCACTTTCAATTTGCTTCCGACGCCTATGTTCAAGATAGAATGCCGGGTACTTGAACTGGAATGTCAGCTGGAGGCGTTAGAGCAGCATGGTCGAAGAAATTCTCTGCGATTTCATAATGCAACCATCCCACCCTCTGTCTGCACTGATAAAATTGTAGTTAAAATATGCAAAGACGAAATGGGTGTTGACATTACTGCAGATGACATTAACCGCTCCCATCCGATAGGCAGTCCCAAGTCCAATGGCAAATCTCTAATAATATGCAGATTCAACCACTGGAAAATTAAAAATTCTATATATTCACAGAAAAAAAAGAGTTGAAGCGAGATCCAGATCGGATCTTTGTTACTGAAGACCTCACCAAGTACAGACAAAACATCATACGAGACATAACACAAGCCAAGCGGGGTGGGCTACTAAAATCTTTTTGGACAAACGACGGGCGAATTTTTGTGAAACGTTCCGACACCAACCCCAAGGTACTAATTAAATCTGAAGAAGATCTATATGACCTACTTCCAGGTAGAGGACAGTAGTGACTTTCTTGTACCAATAATACCCCCAGTCTTGGCACCCAGCGTGCAACTAATTTGAAATAACTCTTGATTAAACATTATATACAGCATACATGCAATCGTCTTCCCATTATAACTACACAATTATGAAAATTCTATATATGTACAAGGTTATATATACATCACTATTTTTCATCTGAACATACGCAGTTTAAGAAACAAAATAACTTACCTGTCGGATATTGCGTCAGAATTTGACATCCTCTGTATAACAATCCCATCTGGATGAAAGTGTAAATAATACAGATGTCTATATTGACGGATTTTATCCCGATCCTATTCGAATGGACAGATCGGCCCACGGTGGAGGTAATAAATTATACGTCCAGCGCGAATATAACCTTGAAATAGATAACACTGAAATGGTCTGGTTAGAAGTATTGTTTCCACATTATTCATTTCTTCTATGTTGCGTATATAAACCACCAAACTCACGAGGCAACTTCTGGGACAACTTCTCCCTATCTATAGAAAATGCTTGTGCTAAAAACCACAACATCATTATCACTGGTGACCTCAACACTGATTTACTAACTGGACGTACTTCTGCACTCACCGAAATCATAGACTCGTATCAGCTTATAAATGTAATCCAAGGTGCAACACGCTTTGGACCATCGCGTAAACTTCTGCTTGATCCAGTTTTAGTCAGGGAGTGTTCGATTGAGCAGTCAGAAATTATAGATATAGATAGATCAATGTCGGACCATAATGCTACCCTTGTTGATGTAGATATAAGGTTTGAAATTTAAAAATTAAGTAAAAGGAAGATATGGATATATAGATATGCAGATTATGATAAATTTAACCATGAAATTAATAACTTTGATTGGGAAAAATATTTATTCGAATCTAATAATGATATAAATATAGCCTGCGAATTGTTTGATTAAAAAATTTCTTGAATTTGCATCAGACAGCTAGCGATTAGGAAAAGAGATAGATTACGGAAAAAAGCTTTAAATGGGTCACGGCTAATTAGCGAAAATTATAGGAAGCAAAAAAACACGTTAACAATCTGAAAAAAGCTGCAAAACAGACCTTCTGTCTAGAGGCACATAGTTTAATTGATCAACTTTTCTAATGGTAACCAAAGGGAATTTTAGAGATAAGTGCGCTTACTTATTAAAGGGAATGATAGCTTTGTTCCTGTTCCACCTCTGAAAGACCCTAATACGAACGACATTGCTGTCGAAGACAAACACAAAGCAAACATTTTAAATAACTATTTTTCAAGTACATGTATTTCCTTTGTAAATGATGACATGTCTTATAATCCATCATTTGAACCCAGGGCAAATAATGTTATTGACAGAATTCGAGTTAGTAGAGACGAAATAATAGATGTTATAAATTCATTAAAAATAAATAAGGCATCTGGGATAGATGGAATTAGTCATAAAATACTTATAGGCACAACACACTCTATTAGTAAACCCCTTCATCTTTTATCATTCAATAAATGTCTTGAAAACTCGGTGTTTCCAGTGGTTTGGAAAACAGCGCGCATCATGCCTATTTTTAAAAAAAGGTGACAAACACTTGCCCTCTAATTATCGTCCGATAGCCCTATTAAGTACAATTGGTAAACCATTCGAAATAATTATCCTTAAACATATTCATAACTTCATGTTAGAAAATAATCTAATTTATAAGCTTCAATCGTGATTCCTTCCAAACAATTCAACAGTGTATCAGTTGATAGAAATCTACCACACAGTATGTGTTAGTATGGAAGAAAATAAGAAAACATGTATGGTTTTCTGTGATATATCAAAGGCCTTCGATAAAGTATGGCACAGGGGATTGATTATCAAATTGAGGGGTCATGGGATGGGGGGGGGGGCTTCTAGCTTTTACAGTGATAGGCAACAGTCCGTTTTCATTAATAACGTGACCTCAGACAACAGTTTTATCAATGCTGGGGTTCCCCAAGGTTCTGTCCTTGGACCATTTCTATTTTTAGTATATGTAAATGATATAGCCGATAATTTATTAAATGTTTCACATCTATTTGCTGACGACACTTCCATTTCAGCCAACTCTAATAATGTACATGAAAGAAAGTTAACACATGATAACGATTTGAAAACATTACGAGATTAGTCTCTCAAATGGAAAGTTAACTTTAATCCATCTAAAACCGAAGTTCTTCTCTTAGGAAATCGTAATGACACAATTGAACTCGAGTTCGACAATACATCTATTAAGTCAACTTTCTCACATAAACACCTCGCTATAACTTTCTCCTCAAATGCCAAGTGGTCGATACATATCGATAATATATGTAAATCTGCGTTAAAAGAAATAAATGTACTAAGACAATTAAAATATACATTAAGTAGGAAAGCTCTTAACAAGATCTACAATACTTTTATTCTTCCTATACTTGAATATGCGTGTGAGGTTTGGGATGGCTGTTCTAAAGCAGACGAAGAAAAACTAGAAAAAGTTCAATTAGCAGCTGCTAGAATTATAACAGTATTGCCAGAATCGTTATACTTTGAAAATGGGTGGGAATTATTAAAAGGAAGGAGATATAGGCGTAAGTTAGCTTTATTTCATAGAATATATATCAAGAATGTTCCTCAATTTCTTATAGATATTACAGAACCTCTTACTATAACCTTAGAAACAATCCCGACTATACATTACATAACTATAGACTACAAAGTACTTTATTTTCATTTATCCCCTCTACAATAAGGCTTTGGAACTCATTAGAACCAGGACTTCGTCATGGATATACTCTTAATCAATTTAAATATAGCTTATGTAACAGGACCGTCACTTATAAAGTACCGAACCACTTCTATGTAGGCCATCGTAAATGGAATATAATTTTAACCAGATTACGTAATATGTGCAGCACTTTAAATTATGACCTCTACAGAGTAAATTTAACTAATTCTCCATCCTGTCCGTGTGGTTCACCCACGGAAGATGTATCCCACTATCTATTAAATTGTAGACTGTATGCTGTCCACAGAGCTATCCTTATAAACCAGCTTCAGATATTCCGACCTCTTACTGTGGAAAAACTTTTATTTGGTAATGAAAACCTTACAGTGCGAGAAAATGAACAAATTATGTTAGCAGTGCAATAAACAGCAAACGGTTTTAATTCAAAATACATCTCGCATTGTACCCTGAAGAAGTGTCCCAACCTTATCCTATACACCTTAACCACTCACCTCCATCCTTCATCTTACATTTCTCTTCGTCTTTTTTTATCTATTTTTTAAATATATTTTTTCCTTATTGTATTCCTATATATCAGTACATCAATATTTATGTCGCCATTTCTGACAAACTGATCTGTTGTAAATTCTAAGGTGAGGGCTACTGTAATGTTGTTAGAACTTTTGCCCAATCCTATTTCACTGTATTACGAAATAAAATAGGTTTAAACAAACAAGATTTCTGTTTTATATTAATTTTTAAGGTCCACCCAGATTGTACTAGAATAATTCCCACTATGGGGCAAGTATTAGAAGTAAGTATGGAGTCCCGATTTTAATTTAAGGTAGAGTCCATGCCCCTGGACCAGTAGATTTCTATGGGCAATATCCCCAAAGTGAGGTACCTTTTATGGCATTTGTGTTTGAGATGTTTTATATGTTTTGTAAATTTCATACATCAATTTTCTAGGAAAGATTTAGAAAGTGTTACGTGTTTGCGCCAGCCCGTATTTAGAATAAATACATTCTGGCGTAACAGGGGTTTCCTACAAAAATTACATTTTTCTAATTAACTATACCATGTGTCCGAGTCGCTATTTTACTTTCGAAACGCCTCGATATCTTTTGTAATCTACCTATAGTAATACTTCCGAATCATTGTTGAGGCGGTACGTCACCTTACTATGACGTCATACTTGAGCATCTTGGTTACGGCCAGTTTGCAGTTGCACTATCCGTGTGCGGATGTAATTTGAAGCAGCGCAAATATTTGATTTCTCATAGCAAATAATTTACAAATCATGGGCTGTAGACATAGCACTGTGTAATAGTGAACTCGATAGAGTCACGCAGAAAGAAGACAAAGGTCTTGTAAAAAATGGAAGATCGTGTCAATGCGCGCCTTAAAACAACAACGGAGGAAGTTGAACCGGACAACGAACAACAGAAACAAACGGAGATAAAAGTTCTTCAACAGCTTAAAGACAGTAACATCTTAAAGAAAAGCTTCGTGAACACTGGAGTTGTCTCCTACAACATCTCCCTGGACAACGATCACGATAGCATGCTTGTCATCCCGGCTCGTCCAGACAGGATTGTAAAAAGACTGGAAAAACAGACTTCCTCGTTCTTTTCACGAGAAGAAAAAGAGCTGACGGCCGATATAATAAAGAAACAAGAATTTACCCCCAAAGGTAAATGTTTGCTTCGGAATATTTTATTTCTGTTTTTAGTTTTAAAGCTTCTTTATTATTTTATTTAAATTGTTTAAATCACAACACTAATTAAACACACACACACGCGCGTCCAGTCCAAATTTGTCTTTAGGGAGATGAACAAGCAATTTAAAATGAAAAAAATATTTTGATATTTCATTTTACTCAAAGAATTGGGACATTAAAGGCTGTAAAGTGAAAACTATTTCAAAACTAAAACATTTATTTTAAAAGTAGCCCTATCACAACGATAGAAATTGTTTTAGCTGAAGGGTATTTGTGTGGTCGGGTATGATATTTATTTTTTTAATTCCTGATAACAAAAGCATACCGCGGTGTACAAATGGTTTTATCGTCTGTATACTGTACATGTAGCACTGATTTATTGTATTATGATTCATTAACACGTATTTTCAGGCGCATACTAATTAAACTTGTCATCTTAAAGCACAATTGAATCGTTGTCTTCTATACAGATTTCTTTTTAAAATGTTTTTAGCTCACCTGAACTTTCGGCGCCAATGGGCTGTTGACTTGTGATCACTTTACATCCATCAGTAAACTTTTCACATTTTCGACTTCTTCTTCGAAACCCCTGAATGTTTGGTTCTGGGTCAAGTCTAGTTTATCAAAAGCATTCCCGAAATTAAAACTAAATATTAAGAAGTTGGAAGTTGAAAGGTATTGCATTACACATGGGCACGCGTTCGAATGGTCGGTTTTTTGTTTGTTTATCAGTTTGTTTCAATGGTGATTTGCGGCACACACATTTTTTTTTAGTTTTATGGTGGCTGTCAGTTTTCATGGTATCCAGAGAGCCCGATTACATTTTGCCCAGAAAGTAAACATCGGCCTTCCGAACGTAAACTGACACACTTTGCCACAAACCCGCGCTGACAAGAGATAAGAGACCTCATTATTTAATGTGCAATGCTTTATTAACTCGGCCAAATATATCCCCGAAAGGCTTTAAATGAAACCCTTTCGGGCTCCCGTCTGTTAATGAGGTAATCTCTCCGAAATGCTATCCACGGAGTCTCTCTGATTTTGAGACAATAACCCAACTTTTAAGTTATTATGACACAATTTGGAGTTATCTCGATTTTTCCAGATTTTTTTTTATTTTTCAGTAATATGCAAGATAGTATGCTCGGAATAAGTAAGGGTTCAAAAAGATTTTGAAACCAGAACATGATCTAACTAAAGTAATACCTATAAGTCATGTCTTGAGTAATTCTTGAGAAAATATTGAAGAAAACATGGCGTCTAATAACTTTCCGATCATAATCCGAAATGTATACGAAATGTACCGGGAGGGTTGATTTGTGCCAGCTATAAACGTTATCAGGATAACTCGCACCCTAGACGAGTCTTACCAAAGACAGCCCAGTTAGTAGAACGCCACAACTTCAACATGAAGGTCCCTGGTTCGATCCTGATCGTTCCAGATTTCCATAGGTGAGATTTCATCTCCTGCCCACACAGCTCTGTGCTTAGATGGATGGTAAATGGACTAGGGAGTGCAGTAAGATACCCTCAGGTTGTACAAGTGTAGTGACACTTAATAAGCCGCTGAGAATACAGACCGATGTCTGGAAAGGACACAGAAACATACTAGTCATTTCTCCCTGCCTCAAAGGGACGAGTAACAATGACGTTTAAATAATCAAACCGCTCGTTAAATCAAATCAAAGCAAGCATACACATTACAACATCTTAGACTTACTGAATGACAAAGCAAGAACTCAAATATATGAGTACGAGTTATCCAAGAAAATTGTCCTTTGTTACGACTTGACATGGACACGAGTCATCCAGCAATCATATGAATCCACTTTCAAAATGTATAAGACATTCAGTATAAAGGGTAACAAACAAAATATCTAAATTAATGAGCGGTCCCAAACTATTTCCTTAAATGTTCATTGTAAAAATTCATTTTGTTTAGTTTAAATTAGTTTAAACTTTATTTATTTTACAACGATTGACAAACAAGTTATATGAACTAAGAAATATCTCTCGTTGGTCCCGATATTGGCGTGTAGTGGTCCTTGCTGTGGGATCTTGACTTTGTCTATTCCGAATTCCGGCCTAAACATATGCTCCCAAGTGATTGAATAGGGGAATAATTACACTGTGTAATCCGAACAGGCAGATTATCGTTGTAAGCCAGTAGGTGCACACTCGATTCGTGCATTACTAAAAAGGGACGGATACAAACCTAACACACTACAAGATGTATCTAACTTCTGTATTTATACATGTTTGGTGCAAATTAAATGATTTTCATACACAATAAAACGTAAAACTTTATTTCTACTTGTTCTGTTAATGTTATGAAATGTACGGTCTATCCTCCTATATTCCGGATCTTGCGAAATCCGGCCTAATTTTCTATTCTCGTGGTCGGTCGACGTAAGAGTCACACGCATAGAAAAACTACCCGGGATCATTATTCTACGTAGAAATCATACCCGGAAACCTGTAGAAAATTGACTTTTACCTGTAGAAAAATGACCCGGGTTCCGGGTAAATTTTGCTACGGATTCGGAAAAGTGCACAACGAGGGTAATAGGAATTATGAAAGTCTTTGACATACCAATTTCAGTCAGTGTGGAATGACGTGCCGATTCATTTTTCTCTGTCAAATGTTAGAAAGTTGCCAGGCAACCACAAATCAACAGAAAAAACTCATTGAATGTCGTCATTGTAGACATTATTAAACCGGAAATGACCTAGGTCACATTTCTGTAGACTGGTATCCGGTTGTAGTTCCGCTTCGCTTTGCTCGCTCTAAAACAACCGGTACAACCCAATCTCATTCGGGCAGAAATCTGCCCGGGTGATTTTAACAAGATTTTACGTTACTTTGTTCAATGACAACGTATACAACATCAAAAGTCTAATCTGAGTCGGTTGAAAAAACTACTTTTTCAATATGTAGTAGGCCTTGTTTATTTGCGATAGGGCCTAGCCTGAAGCTTTCTTGGCTAGTAGCAGAAAAAATATTTTTATGTAATGCCTCTATGTTTACAGCTTGAAGTGGTATTTTGTTGAATACTACACGTAATTTGATTGGCCGATATGAATAAATCTTTTGACCAGTCAAATTCAACCTGTTTTCTATGAACGAAGTGTATAGTCAGACGGAGACCATCTTGACGACACGTGAACTGAGTATAAACTATTCCACAAAACTGAACGGAATGGGAAAACTAGAAAAAGGTGTATTGGATGCACATCTCCGTATTTTATCGATGTGTTAACAAATGAAAAATAAAATTAAACTTATAACAACCATATCTTTGTCACATACTTAAAAATAACCAATGTAATAATAGTTTTGACATTGATGAAAATGATTGTTCATGCTTAACTGTTTATGGCAGAGCTATGTTCCATATTTTCCCATGATGTTTGTGTTTTTTTCTCCGCGGACTTTCATATGTTTTTTTTTCATTTGCAAACTTTGCAGATATTGTCATAACAATCATGCATGCAATTTCAAAGACATCTGATCACTGGTTTCCGAGATGGAAATATTTAGATGTAAACCACGTTTTAGTCCTGTTTGGTCTTGGTCCATATAATTATCCTAGTATTTGCATCTTATCCGTGTTGACGTTTCCTTTAGCTAAAAATAAAGGGATTAGGTCACTTTTCTAATGAGGACGACTAACAGAAATGTTTGAAGTAATTCTTTTTTCTACGGCTAGCCAGGTAAGTTTTCTATCGTACAAAATTGACCCGGTAGCATTTCCACAGCTGTCAGTAATAGAAAATACGTCATGTGCAAGTTTACATAAATCTTATATAAGCTATGTTGCTTAGATTAAATCTTGATACACGTGTTACGACGAAATTAAAGTTACATTAATATTTGGCCTTGTATTATACCACTTTTTTATAGAAAATATGCATCTGGTATAAATTGGAGGTCAACTGATGAAGTCTAATTGACAGAAACGATCGTCTTGAGCATTATAACTTTGATATTATGTTTATAATATTTACAGGTTTATATTAATTGCAATTTGTCTTAATTAACTGTAATTTTCTATCCACGATGTTGATGACCATGTGACAGCATCAACCACGTGTACGCAATTACCAGTGATCGAGCGCGATTGAGTTGCCAAATTCTCGTCTGATTTCAATTTCAGCTCAGACCTCAAAGCTCTCCATCGGCTGCGTTTCTCATCAAGGGTCATCATCTTACGCATCTAAGCATAATGCTGTTTTCTGCATTTTCGTTTCGTGTCACTCAAGGATTTTCTCTGACAAACCTTGGGTGTTTTTGTTTTGCTGGCCATATTGCTTTTCGATAGCGGGTCAACACCTTACATTACCATATCTAATTACCACACCTCGCGAACCGAAGGAAATTTCAGCTTTCTAATTGAATTTCGTTAATAAATTTATTAATACAACGATTTTTTCAAAAGAAAATCTTTACATGTGGAAGGAGTGGATTTCTGTAGAAAATGTCAGTCATGATGCAATATGGAATATCCAATTTGAAATTATTCCAAAGAATGTAAATACAATTTTTTATGTAAATATATTTCATCTTTCGTATATCAACTTTAAGGAAAAAAGTAAAAAGCGTTACGTGTTTGTTCCGGTATTCTTCTTACAAAACAAAAATACGATTAACAGTATAGAAATATTTGAGTCCTATCAATTTTAAGAGCAAAACGTGTATTCGCGTCCCTATCATACTTTCGAAACCCCTCGGGATCTTTTCTAACATACATACAGTAATATTTCCGAATCATTGTTGCGGTTGTACGTCACCTTACTATGACGTCATACTTAAGCATCGTGGTTACGATCAGTTTGCAGTTGCACTTCCCCGTTTACGGATGCAATTTGGAGCAGCGCTCATAGCTAATAACTTACAAATCATGGGCTGCAGACATAGCACCGTGATACCAGTGAACTCGGTAGAGTCATGTAGAAAGAAGACATAGGTCTTGAAAAAGGAGGAACTTCATGCCAAAGCGCGCCTTAAAACCACAACTGAGGAAGTTGAACCGGACAGTGAACAACAGAAACAAACGGAGATAAAAGTTCTCCAACAGCTTAAAGACAGTAACATCTTAAAGAAAAGCTTCGTGAGCTCTGGAGGTGTCTCCTACAACATCTCCCTGGACAACGATCGCGATAGCATGCTTTTCATCCAGACTGGATTGTAAAAAGACTGTAAAAATAGACTTCCTCTTTCTTTTCACGAGAAGAAAAAGAGCTGATGGCCGATATAATAAAGAAACAAGAATTGACCTCCAAAGGTAAATGTTTGCTTCGGAAAAGTAAATATCAACGTCATATGACAAAATTAAGCGCGCAAAAACTATTTTTATTCACCAAAAGCACACGCTGATAGATATATCGATACAAATTATAAATGCAATAAATAGAGGATATGTCGTGAGGCAGAAGTATACATATTTAACACTCGTGCTACGCACTCGTGTTAAATATGTATTCTCCTATCTCACTCGATGTAATAAACATGTTATTCAAAAACAATTGCCAAATATTCTGTTTATTCTGTCGTGAGGCAGGAGTATACATATTTAACACTCGTGCTACGCACTCGTGTTAAATATGTATTCTCCTATCTCACTCGATGTAATAAACATGTTATTCAAAAACAATTGCCAAATATTCTGTTTATTACATTTTTCAGTTAAGTTTCGTTTCGCAAGGCCCTAGATTTGGGCTACCTGATGTTCTGAATAAGTCTACTGTACGGCTTGTGAAATGTAAACAAACCAGGTTTTGATTGAAATACATCACTTGACTGCGACTATGCATTTGAAGTTTCTGAAAAATTGTAATTTATTGTGTAGATTAATTTTAAGTGTCATTCATATACTTTCTATAATATTGAGGCCTGGTGAGTTGGTAGGTTACGACAGAATCTGAAGTTGGCTTTCCTCTTTCCATTGAGAGCTCACACTTTGAGCGACATAATATACGGGGCAGATCAAGATCCGCTATTAAGATCTCGGGGCAATATCTGAAATCCCTAGCCACAACTGGCCATAAAAATCATCAAGATCCTAAATGTAATTCGTTTAATTAATATTACCTTCAACATGCACAGTAACAATGGTCCTTTTATGAAAAATATGCTTCAAAGACCATGCCAAAGTTAGACATTGACAGCAAACTCACTTCGAAGTTTGTCCAATTCGATATTCATTTTCTGTACTGTATTTCCAGTGTCACTTTTTTCAAAAACTTTCGAACTGTTGACGTAGATAGTGGATACATTAAACATTTCCACTGCCATTCGACCACTTAAACATACTCCATCTCAACATAATATCGTCTGCTTTTTAGTTGAGACAGAACAAGTCTGTGCGGAGCCATTTTGTTTAGCTTTGATACGGCGTTATAAATAGCTCATGAAAATAAGCGTCAATCTACAGTACGTGTTCAAAAGGTTTTACCACGTCAATTCATTTGCTAGCAAATGTGAAAATCAAACAATTAATTAAAATTATATTAGCTTTTCGAATTTTCATTATTGGCCTGGCACTAAATTTTGTTAAAAAAATATGTAATAAATTAAGCCAATCTATAAAATCAATGAAAATAACAATGAAAAATAAAGCTTTTATTTAATTGATAAATTTTGTAAAAAATGTAATAAATCTTTCTATATACTGTACATATAAGTGACAAGTTTTTGTAGGCGGAGGAATTTGAATTTTTAAAATTTTGAATGTTGCTTTACGCCACACTCAACAATTTTTGAGATATATGGTGGCGGAGAGAACCCGGTTACAATCTACCCGGTAAGAGACCACCGGCTTTTTGCAAGTAAACTGGCAAACTTTCTCACAAAAATCAACAAAGGTTCCAGCGGGACTCGAACCTGCGCTGACAGGAAGTGAGAGACTTCATGATTTGAAACGCGATGCTCTAACCACTCGACCACGGAGGCCCCACTGTAGGCGGTGGAGAACCAGTCATAATTTTTTTTTCACAGCATTGTAAGAATGTTATATTAGATTATGTAGTTCTGAAACATTTTGAGAAGACAATAGTTGATCTGATCAAGTTTGAAACGCACAAAACACTCATGCACGCGCAATACATATGTCCAACAACTAAATAAATATTTTTTTTTTAAAATTAAAATGAATGAATGTGTCTCAATGAACTTTTGTTATTAGTATGATACTAAACCGGGACTGAGCTAAGTTTAGAACTTGGCTTCTTAAGGGGGTTAACTGTATTTGTCCTCGAAGTATAAATCATTGGAGATTTAGAGGGGCAAATAACACTTCGATTCTGGAATAATTTGCGTATAGAAAGAAAAACTGGATCAGATGACAGGCGCCATCTTGAAGGGCTAAACTGCAGATATGTTTTATATGTTTTATGAAACAAATCCAATGCCTTGTGGTATAAATCAATATGCAAATACATGTATTAGAGATTTTCCACCCTAATGGGGAGAATCTGAAATAAGGCTCCAATCCCAATTTTTAGTCAAAATTTTCCGATTGAAAGCAAATGACAATTTTTTAGATTATATTGACTCGACTAAATGAATTTGAAGAGATTCATTGATGTACATGTATTTTCAAACAGTTTTGTGCATTTTACATTCCCTAATTTAATCAAAAGACTCGGATACCATTTCCAAAAAGCGTTTGGAAAATCCTGAGTATATACCGGCTAATATGTTTTGCAATTTTGATTCGCATTCTTGGTAATTTGTATGGTAGATGTAAAACTCAAATTTCATTTAATCTTCATCTCATGAAATTAAGAACAATTGTATTAGCACTTAGCTGAAAGTCCTTCAACATTCTTTTGTCGTTCCGACACTCGTCAGTCATGTTTCAGGGCCATCCTAATAAAATTTGACTCGCAATTTCAATGTCACACAAAGAGTTGTCGGTCCTTGCACAGTGCAAAGACCGACAACTCTGTTTAAGAGACTCATCATTTTAGACAACGGCGATGATGTTTTCCAATAACGATGAAATCTGAGATTGACGAAAATAATGATAATTATTACACTGATGATAAGTGTAATGATCGAGATTTAACATTGCGACTGAAGTCATATACCCCTGAAACACAATGGATTCTCCTAAAAATAAGTGATGAAGACCAGTCCAAATTTGTCTTTAGGGAGATGAACAAGTTAACAAAATGAAATGAATATTTCAAGAATAAAAATAACATTTTCACGCTTTGTTTTATACAGGAATGGGGATATTATTCGCGGTAAGGTGAAGATTATTTCAAAACGAAAAACAAAACTTTAAAAAAAGTAGTCCTGATTATTGCGATACAATTTGTATTAGCTGAATGTTTATACATCACAGGTGTGGTCGGTTATGATATTTATTTTTTCATTATAACAAAAGCATACCCTGGTGTACAAGTGGTTTTATCATCTATATACTGTACATGTAGAATTGAACTATTGTTATATAACTTATAAACAGGTATTTACAGTCGCATACACTCATTAAACTTGTCTGTTATGAATGAACTGTTGTTTTATACAAATTTCTTTGAAAAGTGTTTTTTTCACAAAATGTCATTTTATCATAAAATGTGTTTATTTACTCGAAAAAACCCATTCATTGTATACTTTTTTAAAATGTCATCCCTAATCTCAGGATCTAAAAGACTATCTCATATTTAGGAGCAATTTTGCTTTGGTAATTCTATATATTATATAAAAAACTCGGATACAAAAGTATAAATCTTTAGAATGTCCAGGCTATAGATACAAATCTGGTAAAAATGGACAAACACGGACCTCCGGAAACCAAGAAGTGAGATCAGGTGTAATGGAGAAATATGTGGATTTTCATTAAATGCAGTTACGTCACATGGAGCTCCTCTCTTACTTTTTAATACCCCAGTCTTAAAGGATCTAAAACAAAAAGCAAGCATCAAACATTATCGGAACACCTCTCACTTAACACTCTAGTCTTAAACGATCCAGAACGAAAAGTATCAAATAGTGTGTGCATCTTTGATATGATATTTCAATATTAGAAACAAAACCACTGAAAATAGAAGGCGTGGTTTTTATCTTGAAGCCACAGGTGATAACCCCGGTAGAAATCACGTGTTTGTTTATTCGAACGCAAATAGTTTGTAGGACAAAAGATGCAAGTATCTAAACTGAACTGTAAAACAAACGTAGCTTGCGTGGTGACTAACAAGAGGTAGAACTCCATGAGTTCAATCAAGTGATATTGGAGGCCGGTGAGAAGGTTTTTGGTCCGGTATGTAGGCAGGAAGAACACTGGATCTCGGAGCCTATATGGCGGAAGATAGGTGAGAAAAGCCGTGAAACACAAAGCACTGCATGCCAAGTCAGAGCGTCTGAAGCAACAACTGAAAGAATCCTACTCATCTCTGCTTAATGAAGTACACAACAACACTGGCATGGGGGGGGGGGGGGGGGGGGGGGTTACCACAGGATATTTGCCAGCCAAGGATCATAATGGTGAAATCAACTTGCACGATGGAAAGAACACTTTTAGAGGGTTTTGAACAGAGAGGACCTAAGATCTGAAGTGAACATAGAGCCAGCAGACGTACCACTTGAGATAGATGTAGAGCCACCAACAATACAAGAGACCAAAGTAGCCATCAAGAAACGAAAGAATGGCAAGGCTCCAGGCGTAGATAGAATGCAGGCAGAGCAACCATAAAGTAGAACAGCAGTTTACAATAATTATAGTACTGACGCCTATACTGCAAAACATTTGGAACTGTGAAACAATACAAGATCAGTAGAAAGTGGGACTGATAGTAAAGCTGACAATGAAGGGAGAACTCACGGACTGCAATAATTGGAGAGGAATAATGATACTTCAAGTTACTAAGTACCAGCAAAATACTTTGTAGAGTCATAGAATTATAGTGTAAACGTTACTTTGTACGTGACAGTGTTATTCCAGAACTATAGTGTACATGTTATATTGTACAGGAAGTGATATTCCCAAACTATAGTGTACAAGTTACGTTGTAGTGACAGTTTTTTTTTTGCCGAACTGTAGTGTACAAATTGCATTGTACGTGGCCGTGTTATTCCCGAATTAAATATACACGTTACATTGTATTGACAGTGTTATTCCCGAACTATGGTGTACATGTTACAGAATGCGTGTTATTCCCGAATTAAATGTACACGTTACATTGTATTGACACATTGTTATTCCCGAACTAAGGTGTACATGTTACATTGTGCGTGGTATTTTTATTCCTGAATTATAGTGTACACATTTCTTTAACCCCCCCCCCCCGCAAAAAAAATCCTAACAATAGTGTCCATGATATCAGTGATACTAAAATCAGAATCCTATATGAGGGCTGCTTTTAACAGTTCCGTACCTTACACGACCATTGGTTTCGAAAACTCGGGAGGCCTTTCTTAACATAAAATTTAGGATGTACTCTTTTGAACATTAGATCTAGCGTTCGTAAATAATTCTAATTAAAGGGCAGTAACTCTTAAAATTCCGAATGCTTGCTGCAATGAAACGTCACCTAACTGTGACGTCATTCCAAGCATCGTAGTTACGGCCAGTTTAGAGCTGCACATTTCCCTGAACGGATACAATCATTGAAGCAGAAAAATTAGTTTCTCTAATAACAAATATATCGCAAACGAAGGGCTGTAAACACAGTACTGTGATTCCCGTTAATTCGATAGTATCGTCTAGAAAAAATGCCAAAGTTCTAAAAGAGTAAGAAGTCCGTGCGAATGCACTTCTTAAAACCACAACGGAGGAAGTTGAAAAAGTTGAAAGAAAAGCTTCGTAAACTCGGGAGGTGTTGCC
Organism: Atrina japonica; assembly: GCA_030159075.1. Classification (NCBI taxonomy): domain Eukaryota; kingdom Metazoa; phylum Mollusca; class Bivalvia; order Pterioida; family Pinnidae; genus Atrina; species Atrina japonica. The sequence goes on from BROG01000009.1 coordinate 1,125,395, forward strand.
TACAATATCGCCCTAGAAAATGATTATGACAGCATGTTGGTCACCCCGACTTGTCCTGAACGGATTGTGAAAAGACTCGAAAAACAGACTGCCTCGTTCTTCTCACAAGAAGAGAGGGAGCTGATGGCTGATATAATTGACTTCCAAAGGTAAAAGTTTATCTCGTGATATTTCAATTTAAATGTTTACTTAATTGCTATCCCTATTAAACATGTGTGTGTAGTAGATATAAAGCTCTTGATTATGTGAAGAAATTGTAGGCTATATGTAATATTTTTGTATCACATCCCGCCAAGATTTTTATCTCTTATATGTAAACGTGGCCAGCTCTAGTCTACACTCGCGTGCCAAAAGTATGCCACCTTTTTTTCATTTTCACATAGCTTTCTATGTTAAATGAACATTTTTATTTCAAAAAATTGTCACGAACTAATGGTTTCATCAATTAATGCGAAATTTCGTATGCTTAGAAGTTAGTTTTTAAAATTTTCTTCTGGTTTTTGGTTTCAGATTTTTTTGAGAAACAAAAATTTTCTTTGCATTAAGTATTTTGTTGACGCCACTAACTAAGAACAAAGGAGGAAGTGGTGCTACAAATGTCGCTTGTCATTTATAAATACTTGCATTTTATACAAAAAGAAATTGAAACATTCCAGACCAATTTCCACATAATTATGCAAAAGTTTACAATATTTCATTGAATATATGAGTCATGCCAAATATTTTAAATATATATATATATATATATATATATATATATATATATATATATATATATATATATATATATATATATTTAAAATAGAAAGCAATGTAAAAATGAAAAAGGTTCACAACTTTTTGCACGATAGTTAGGTGAAGTGTCGCACATTTTGGTCTATGCTATGGACTGACGCAAATGCAATGACGGTTTCTTTTACGTGGCGCGCCAACCGTAATACCGGACCATGGTTTTAACTTTAAGTCTCATCGGGAAGACTCGTGAATTTCGTTTTGTATACCGAGAGCTAGGTGAAGAAATAGTCATTACAATTTAAAAAAAAAACTTTGACACCGTAACAGAATTGAACCCGGGACCTCCCACTTGCGACTTGTACCTCTATCACTCGACCATCGGAAGTTGTCAATTCTATATTATAGCAAAATAATACTTAATGGCAGAAAAGCATGATATTACATGTGTCCAAAGACATGGCACAACATTTTTATCAAGTTAAAATATAAAGTACATATCGATTAAGTTTAATCCTTGTCAATGAACCAAAAGGAAATATTTGTCCCTTCGTATGAGACAGTAAAAACCGATGTCCCGTTTCACAGTAGGTGTCATTGGAGTAAGGGGTATGGGAGGCAATCGGATGGCGCCAAGAATTCTAGGCCACACTATGACGGTTTTTCTAATGATTAAATTTAAACTTTGACTTTTAAGCGATGTATTTACTTTTTTTTTATTTCTCTCTGATAAATAATAACAATAAATCATATCAGTGACCTTGTTTGCATTTGCAGTGTTTTACTGATTGAAATGTTGAATTGTCAGTTCCATAGTGATTAATGAGTCGTCCTAACCGATGACGACGAGGATTTGGACTCACGGCGGGTGTGACCGGTCGACAGGGGATGCTTACTCCTCCGTGGCACCTGATACAACCTCTGGAATTTCAGAGGTCCTCGTGTGTCCAATTTTCACCCGATTTGTATTTTGTTTCATGGATCTTTCGTTTAACCCTTTCACCCCTGAGTATCTGAATGGTATGCTCTTTCTTTTGTTCATGACCAGTCTATTGTGGTCTGTAGGGTTGAAAGGGTTAATACTTTGGTTTTTATATTCATGAGAGTGCGCAGGCTGGAATGCGCAGGGTAGATGATGGTGTGATTGCGCTTTTAACCGTTACATGTTAACTCGATTTGTGAATTTCTTACTTACAATTACAGGCGATACTGCCAGAATTATAGCAGAGAAACAAGAGAGAGCCAAACAGCGACGGGATTATAGACAAAAGAAGGTCGCAGAAAAATTCGAAAGGAAGAAAAAACTAACAGAAGAGAGGCTTAACAAATTGGAGCAAAAACGGAAAGGTAAACTTGATCAGATGACAGACGCCATTCTGAGAGGATAACTCGAAGATTCAAAATAATTTGACACTTACGGCTGATAACCTTATATATGATATATATCATTTGATATATGGATATTTAAATTTACAAGTAACCAAAATCTCTAAATCTCTCTCTCTCTCTCTCTCTCTCTCTCTCTCTCTCTCTCTCTCGTTTTGTAGTGAGCAATTCTGCGGACGAAAAGGTGTGCCAGGCTTAGGAGAGTTACTTCCCTTTCAACAATTACAAATTTTTTTCTGAATAACGTGATTTATGCTGCATTGCCTAACTATAAATAGACTATTAACAGTTTTATATACATATTACTAAATACAGTAACACCATGGCAACGGCCCCTCGTGAAAGGATATGAGTTGAAGACCCAATTTCATTTTTCTAAGATATAAGTTCCCATATGAAATTAATACTATGAATAACTTATACTTCGCGAGAGATTACAATTTGCGTAAGTTTTGTCGAGTATGTGTTTTGTAATTGTGTTGATCAAGTCTTATTCTCGTATATATCAGACTGATTATGATAATTTAGTGGAAGAGCTTTCGACTCACAGATTTAAGGATGAAGGTTCGATTCCCTTTATACTTTAATAAACGGCAATAACTCTTCCTTCGCACTCGCTCGGCATATGAAGTGAAGCAATGAATCTTTAGTATAAGACTTAAAACTAAGATCCCATGTTAAGGCAGATGGCACGTAAAAGAACCATCACTGCAGTGGCGTAGGTCCATAGCACGGGTTAATGTTTGTGTCACTTCACTTCTCTCCAAAAAGTGACAAAATCTTGGCGTCATGTAAAACAAAAATAAAACAAACCAATATCGTATAACATTAAAGTGCACTAGTAATAATTAAAGTGTTCGAACCGGCATGGCTCAGTCGGTAGCGCGCTCGACTTTTGATCGTGAGGTAGTGAATTCGAGTCCAGCCAGCGGCAGGTTGGTTTCCTGTCCTTCGGAATGAGACAGTGAAAACCGAGGTCCCGTGTCACAGTAGGTTTCGGCACGTTAAAGATCCCTCACTGCTCAATGGCCGTAAGTGCCAAGCATAGGCCAAAGTTTGAAGCCCTTCACAGGCATTTGGTTTCCATACGAGTGAAAGATTCTGATATATGAGTGGGACTTTAAACAACAAAACGACAACAACATCAAATTACTCCGTGCGAAAGCCTATTGAGGTCAAATTGACAGATTATTTTTAAAAAGGTGATTACGAAACAAAAAGACATAATTACGAGATAAAAAGTCGTTATAATGAGATAAAAAGTCTTATCTCGTAATAACGATTTTTCATTCCATTATTACGACTTTTAATTTCGTTATAATGAGTTTTTTTAAATCTCAAAGTTACGACTTTTTATCCGTTACAATAACAACTGTTATCTCGTAATAATGAGGTTGTATCACGTAATTACGACTTTTTAAAATCTCGTAGTTACGATTTTTATTTGGGTACAGTTTGTCACTCAGTGGGTCTGAGTCTTTGTCTTGGATACGATTCGTCTTCGGTACGAGTTATCCTGGTAATTTTATAGCAGCCTGCTGGTACCAATCACTCCTCTTCCGGTACATATATTGTAGACATTTCCGAAGTTGATTGGAAAGTAATCAGACGCCACGTTTTGTTTCCGTGTAAGCACATACATATCGATGATTATTGTCATCTGTACCTTGATTTCATCGGTAAATCGTATTCTTGGTAGACTATTTTATTGTTATGATATAGCTCTTGATTGTTAGATATAATAGAAAAATCCACACGACTGGCTGTGTGGAGTCTTATGAACCCTTTCTTGACCTGATCAAGTTAAAATTTAGGTAATAAAGAATTACATTAATATTACACTGACTAGAGTAATCGTTCCTGCATGTCACCATACATAAGATATCATACAGTGAGAAATAAATCGTTTTTCCCGTGCAGCTTGTCATAAGCGAAAAGTGATAAGAATCATCCATATGATAAACAAAAGGTTACGTTTGTGAATCAGACAATACTTTCCAAAAATAATTCATGACGTCGTTGACGGCAATTTTTAAATTGTCAAATAAACTGTACACCATTTTGATATAATAAAAGTAGTCGTGTTATATAAGTAAAAAACTATCAAACACTTTCCAAATTTTATTTAGTGTTATCCCCCTATTCACTTCAATTTGATGTTTCAAACCGCTACGACAACGGATAGCGTTTGACGAGTTTATTCTAATTATGCTCAATTGAAAAATTGCCATGTGATTTCTTGAAAGATATTCATTTACAATTCGCATACGTATGTCTGAAGGGAATATATGAATTCAAGTAGCTGTGTTTTTTCAAAACAAAAGTTTTCCCTTTTTACTGCTTAGATTGATATACCATTACCAAAAAGATATACACAGATATAAATATTTTTAGACTGAACTCTGCCCTGTCATGATTTTTCATAAAATAACATGCTTGAGAATCCCAGATTTTTTCAAAACTTTTTCTTTTTAGCAATTGATTATACCATCAACCTTACACAATTTGTTTATGAATTTTGTGACACTGAGACCCAGATTTGACTTTTCTTATTTTCACTAAAATATAATAGGAATATGATATTTTTATGCCTATGTATAGCTCTTATTTGTTATTGTTCATCAAGTACAAAGTATTAAAAGTAGAAAATATCGAAATAATTTTGTTTTTAAACACAGCTAATCCCCCTTTAACAATTAGTTGAATAGTTGCTAGTTGAGCGAACAGTTTGCAAAATTATACGGTCGATATGAGTGACCTCCCAAATGTTGGCTTCGATTGTTCGATTATTGTTGTGGCTGAATTTTTTCAATGGACTGTGACCAAGAGAGTGACCACTTGCAGTGGTCTAGTTGTAGAGCGTTCGAATCGCGAGCGGAATGTCCCGGGTTCTATTCCCGGACCGGGTCATACCAAAGACTTTTAAAAATGGTAGTTACTGTTCCTTCGCCAAGCGCTCGGCATATGAAGTGAAAGTCACGAGTCTTTCGGATAAGACTAAAACCAAGGTCCCGTGTCGTGGAAGGCGTGGCACGTAAAAGAACCCTGACTGCATCGCCATCAGTCCATAGCAGAGGTCAAAATTTGTAGCATTTCACCTAAAGCCGGTGACATCTCAATATAAGTGAACAATTCTGGTTGGGATGTAAAACAACAATAAAACAAACCAAGAGGCTATATTTACTGTTTTATACTCAAGCTAGCTGTGGGCAAATGATGAGTAGCGCATTGGTTAGCGAACTTGCTTCGCACCAATGCGACATTAATTCGATCCTGGGATTGGACAGGAGAGTATGCGAGATGATATGACGGTCGCCAAGTCGGACACTTTGATTTCTTTGGGTACTCAAGTCTCCTATGGGGCGCCGTTTTACTTTTTAATACCAGTTAGTGATTTCACTCTTTTGAATAGGCGATATAACTTATTCAATAAGCGAAATCACCTATTCGTATGGGTGATATCACCCATTGGAATACCGAATAAGTGATATCACCTATTCGAATAAGTGATATCTCCTATTTGAAAGAGTGATGTCACCTATTCGAAAGAGTGATATCACTTATACGAAAGACTGATATCACTTATAAAAACGAATAAGTGATATCACCTATTCGTATAAGTGATATAATTCTTTCGAATAGGTGATATCACTCTTTCAAATAGGAGATATCACTTTATACGTTTTTATAGGTGATATCACTTATTTGAATAGGTGATATCACTTTACAAAACGAATATTCAAATTTGGAAACAGTAAAAACCTTATGCTCCCAATTTCTTCCATAAATGTCGATCTGCAGTGAATATCACTATATCTTCCTATATCTATGGAAGAACAAAGCGCAAAGGACGATATTATGGCAGCGCTGCAGAATCGGAATCATCTCCCGTGTCTGTTGCAGGATTTGGACTGAGTTCAAAGATCCTCCGAAATCATACCGCCGACTCCTGCCATTTTGAACTAGGGTCCGATTTCCACACAAAATTGTTTTAAAAGTGGTTGAACTTAAAACACCCTTTATAATATATTTGGTCCAAATGTAAGGAAAAAGAATAAATAAATAATAATGACCAAGGTGACACAAGTTATATTTTTGTTAGACCCAGGAATATATTTTATTTTTGTCTAGGGAGCATTCATTGGCATTGATTCATAAGTGATATCACCTATTCACCTAGGTGATATCATTTTACAAAACGAATAAGTGATATCACTTAGTAGAATAAGTGATATCAATTATTTGAGTAGGTGATATCACTCATTAAATTGAATAGGTGATATATTTCATTCGAATAGGTGATATCACTCATTCGAATAGGTGATATCACTTATTCGTATAAGTGATAATACTTAAGAATTTATAAAAGTGATATAACCTATTCGCATGTGATATCACCTACTCGAATGAATGATATCGCCTATTCGAATAAGTGACATCACCTATTCGAAGAGAGATATCACAACCTGGCATTAAAAAGTAAACCAGCGCCCCATAGTTTCCTCCCACAGCAAGGATCCCCGCTCGCCAACGTCAAAGTCAACGAGAGACATTAAATTTGCTTTCCAATTGTTGGAAGATAAATAAAAGTTGAAGCGTAATTGATATGATCGGTGGGGAATTAGATAGCGTGGAGGCAAAAGTCATAACACCAACACTGTGTCGAAAGGAGTAAGCACACAGACAGACACACAGGCAGAGAGAGAGAGAGAGAGAGAGAGAGAGAGAGATTCGAATCCCAGCCGAGATCAGTTGTGTTTGTACCACAAACACCCCCACCACCCATTTGTTACCGGTTACCTGTTTAATGCGTTCGTCGTACATGTTTTCCAATTGTTGGAAGATAAATAAAAGTTGAAGCGTAATTGATATGATCGGTGGGGAATTAGATAGCGTGGAGGCAAAAGTCATAACACCAACACTGTGTCGAAAGGAGTAAGCACACAGACAGACACACAGGCAGAGAGAGAGAGAGAGAGAGAGAGAGAGAGAGAGAGAGAGAGAGAGAGAGAGAGAGAGAGAGAGAGAGAGAGAGAGAGAGAGAGAGAGAGAGAGATTCGAATCCCAGCCGAGATCAGTTGTGTTTGTACCACAAACACCCCCACCACCCATTTGTTACCGGTTACCTGTTTAATGCGTTCGTCGTACATGTATCAAACTTAGACGTATAACCTGTTTTGAACTCATTTGAATGTCACTGAGTTTGTTAATCGTCATTTCCATTTGACTGGTTCTGATGTACTGTTATCTCATCTTCAATGTTAACAGTTTCACAGTATTACTCCAAAAATGATACTATTAAATCTGAACCGACTTTTATTCACCTTTGAAAAGTGTGGCATGTGTATGATGAATTAGCTGTCAAACTAATATATCTGGCACGTGAAAGACAATCTAACGAATCAGATACGGGGTACGGGGGAAAAAAGGAATTTTATGGTAGAAATAAAATTGCATGTATATCGTTATAAAGACAAATATTTTTATTTCACTTATCATAATATTCTAGGTACGTACCGAAATGACATATATAAAAAATGATTAATGAGATTGAAGATCGCAACATATCTGACATATCGTATATCTAGATACGCAGTGGGTAGCCTACTCTCTCTCTCTCTCTCTCTCTCTCTCTCTCTCTCTCTCTCTCTCTCTCTCTCTCTCTCTCTCTCTCTCTCTCTCTCTCTCTCTCTCTCTCATATCCACACATGTAACAGGCATTTGAATATTAAAATATGCACTGCGTAACAGGGGCGGATCCAGGATTGTTTGAAAAGGGGAGGGGTGGGAATTTTTATCATTACGAAAAAACGAGCGCCAAAGGCGAGGGGTCTGGGACCGTGACTCTATCTCTTTAGTTTGTTTTGAATTTTTGAAAGGGGGGGTGCACCCCCTTACTCCCCCTTGAATTCGCCAATGAACAACATTTGAAAACTGATATCCGAGTTCTTCTTTCCGTATTGACTACTAAAGTAATGGTTCATTATTTTACCCGAATATATCTTTGATTGATATCACTTTTATTTAGATCAGAATATGTTTTGATAACAACATTCCATTCATTTTACGTGATGCTATAGTTCACTTAGTTCAAGTGCACTAACATATTTGACGTCCCATGGCCTTTATCGCGATACAGATGATCTGGCGTTTATTAAAGTTATAAAAGATCGCAAAAACACAGAATGCATACATACATAAACAAAGTCTATTGATGCAGCAGACAAGATAAGTGAGAGTAACAAGTAAATGTGGAACTGGATCATGGAATACATCGCGGGAATACTTCAGATATGTCAAAACATAAAAAATCATAGAATAATACCATATTATGAACCGTCTCACCCCTGAGTTACTTAGTGGTATATTATTTTCTATTGTTTTGGACCAGTCTATTAGGGTTTGTAGGGTAGAAGGGGGTTGAAAAAAGAGTATCCATATTGCAATAAAGCAACACGGTGAGTTTTGGATAAATAATAAGCTCTGGAATATCCAGAGGATTTGGGATAGTTACCATGATGGATGGACATCCTCTGCCGACAGGGGCAAACGTCATGAATCAGAACAAGTCTGAAATGGAATAAACCCAATCGGTGTAGACAATCATTATACCCCAAATTTATTTTACAACGTCCTGATCGGATAAGAGGTGATCGCATGACGTTGCATAAACGAGACTATGAAACAAATTAAATGTCATGTAATAAAATAATGCATTATCAACCCAAGAAAATCACTTTCTTGGGTTGATAACACCATGTATTAACCCTAAATGAGGTCGATCATTGTATAATGTTTAACTGAAGGAAATGTAACCCAGGAAAAATAATTTGATCAGAAATGCTAGAGCTTGCTAAACACATGGCCATCTCATCAAGAGAGAAATATCCCCAGACGGAAGTAATCCTTCCCCTGTCCCCATTTTATACTACCTCTATCAGCAGAGTAAGTCATAATTTCGTTAATTTAACATGATAATGACAAACGAGAGATATGAACGACCGTAAAATTCGCACAGGTCGAACTCGATTCTTCACAACGTCGTTTGCTATTTATATGAAATGGTCATGTGTTGAACAAGCACTGGCAATTCTGATCAATTGAAAGACATGAACGATGTGTTGAAGTGATGAAGGGACAGGTTTTATTCATTTTTATTGTTAAAGAAATTATCAACATAGCATTAATATAGCTTATCATGAAATAAACATTTTGCAGGAGCATTTAATTTTTCATTGTTTGACGAACGTTTTAATGTGTTCAATTTTATGATCATGTCACAAAATTTAAAACAACATAACTATGGACACACTCTTTAAACTCATGTTTGTTTTGCTTTGTATTTTTCTGAACGTATACGAAAACATTTGCCAACCACAGATGCTAGTTTCTCTAGTGCATTTTATACCACCTTTGGATTTTTAGGACTTGTACTTTACACTGTGCTTGCATATTACCTGTTGGCGCTGTTGCTGTGTACATTGTTTTCAATATTTTCCATGTTTCATTTGTGTGTACCCGTGAGTTACCCAACACTTATAATGCAAATTACTTTCAATTGGTTACGCACAATGAGAAATGTGTATTTCCGATTTCGTTTCATTTGATCTACAATTAATAGGAAGTTCAACAGAAAATATGTTATATGACCCGTTATCTAGGCTTGCATTTGTTATATTATCCCATCGATAGTTGTTAATTAAAAAAAAATATTATTCAAATGAGACCTCAGAAAAGGTATATGATATGCCATGGACTGTAACCAAAGAAAAGCTCTACAACTTCCCGCGCCTACCGCTATAAATTTTAAAATCTTAGAAACCAAAGCATATTTAATATTTACAACAGATGGTTACATCTCACGCATCTGTAGTTTTAAAACAATTTTTGAATCGTTATTTATATAGAATTGAAATTTTGAATATGGTTTTTAAATTGCAAATTAGTTGTCATTTTAGTAACACACAGATGTTATTAAAATGGAAAGTCATCACACATGGTATAACCCATACCACCTATCTCCCGTTCTTTCATTAATTCGTTGAACTCCTGGTGCTGTAAGATCATTTACTCTGCGGTATACCCTTTATTATAATTTCTATCATCTAACCTCCTAAAATATCCAATATCCAAACAGGCATGGAACTAAATTATCAATGGTCGACTATTTGCCACTCCAACATCTTCAATGGAACATAGGACGAAGGCTATTTTTGGGTAAATAGTGACAGCCTTAAAGCTCTCAAATGTTATGTCTGCATATTTGCTATTTTGTAATTTTTACCCTGAAATATATAGAACGGAGGCCATTTTGGATACAAAGTGATGACCTTAAAGCTGTCAAAAGTTATGTTTGCGTATTTGCTGTTTCGTAATTATTATAACAACATCAACAATATAAATACTCGTGTATATTCTATAGATAATAGACGACACAACCTTTTTCACGCATGCCCGCCTTAATTGGGGATACTATGAAAAGATGCAATGGAAGATATTTTTCAATACCAAAATTTCATCCAAAAAAGATACATGTACATATTTATTTTATGAAATCCCGTGAAACTGCAGCTTTAACGGGTTGGTATTGTTATAACATTATTAACTTTATTTCGCAATTTAATGCAAATTATATGCATTTTTTCTATAAATTTCACACCGCGGGTAATGAAAGTGGTACTCAATTATACGAGCTATTTTACAGCTTTTGTCAGGACGAGATTCTTAATAAATATCATTAAATATCATCTGACTTTTGATGACAGATAATTCCGCCATCTGGTGGTAGAATAAGGTAATAGAAGCCTTTTAAATGGGATGATATAGTCTTTTAACTATATCACTCCACTTCACATCAAAACATAGAGAAAATCCGGGTGAATATTTCACACATGCCTCAAAGACATTTTTGTGTATTCTTATTTCAAACTCATAAATGACAGACTTCACTGAAATTTTTGTATCATCTGAAGATCAGTGTTTCATTTTCGCGTGATTATTTCGTAAGGAAAGACACAAATGCTTTTCTGACATCTTTTATTTCTCCAATACAACGAACACAAATACAACAATAAACACGGAGTTACAATTGTAAAGAGGTAGACGATCTCGGGTATAAATTACAGGTAGATTTGGTACAACAGGTAAAGCCGTCATTACACACGTCTAAATGGGATATCTAAGTAAATATCTCTACATACATATTCAGCCATTTACAAGTCAAATTGCCTACGCTACGTGCATAAAATTAATCGCTTGAAATAATGAGAGTGATAGAGAATACAATATTCCTTCCAAACATTGTTCTTATTATATTTCCTCAGCTATAAAATCCGTCCGCAGCAACTGGAATATTCGTTTAATGAAAGAGATAAACGTATAAACGTTCATGTAGGGATAAAATAGTTCAGGCTGACGAGTTTGGTATGCGTATCCTAAAGATGCAACATATGTCCATGGCTGACATTAATGTGCTCACTAAATTGTCAACCGGTACACATTTTGTGAGTTATATTCAATACTTAGTTTCCGGTCTTCTGTTGAGATAGTCTTTTAGATGTTTGTGTTGCTCTATTTTTTGTATAAATGTTTTCATTTCGGGAAAATCGTCCAGTATTGTGGAATAACACATATGATAATAAGTTATGACGTCATAAATGGCAAGGTCCGCCAAAGTCATCTGAAAGTATAAAATAATTGGTTTTAAGTGTTATGTAAGCAGATAAAGTCTTCTTAATCCTTTCGTCCCTAAATATCTAAATGGTATGTTCTTTTCTATTGTTTGGACCGGTCTATCATGGTTTGTAGGGATGAAATGGTTAAACAGGATAAAAATGAATGCCAATTTGTTGGCTTTGTTTTTGGCTTTGTTGTTTTACATCCCGCTAAGAATTTTGGAGATGTCGCCATCTTTAGGTGCCACAAATTGTGACCCTTGCTATGGACACACCCCAATGCAGTTAAGGTTCGTTTACATACCAAACCCATCGTGACACTGGCCCTCGATATAGGTTGCATCCGGAACACTTGTGGCTTTCAAGTCGTATGCCGAGGGCTTGGCATAGGAACGGTCACTACCATTTTAAATGAAGTCTTGGGAGTCGAAAGCTCTACCACTAGATCACCACAAGTGGCAACGCCAATTTGGTCATACACAAAAATTGCACTAATTTAGATATATTCACATGATGATCTGGTATTTAGACGATGCACATTGGACGCGGAAGTTGAAAGTGAAAGTTATGATTTTTTTGGATTGGAATTAGAGCCATGTCACGATGGCGATTCATTACAGAATGCAATTTGTGCCGACACAAGCCAATAGCACAAATCAAAATTTATTGTGACACCTGAAGTTACTTAATCCTCCATATAAATTATCAATCATTCATTTGGCGGGTCGTTGAAAGATATCCGTATTTTCTTTTGTACATCTTTTATCTGATATTTATTTTTTTGTTAGTCTGAATACCTTGCTTAGGGTACATAGCTATCGCATTACATGTTAATAAATATTTGACCTCGTAGTGCACGGCAATGTTTTTAAATTAAGTTGTGACGGAAAGGAATTCTAACGATGTGAAATAAAAAAGATGACAATGATGTTCATATACCGAACATTATATTCTGGACTCTCTCTCTCTCTCTCTCTCTCTCTCTCTCTCTCTCTCTCTCTCTCTCTCTCTCTCTCTCTCTCTCTCTCTCTCTCTGTGACACTAATAAAATCTCCCCAAAAACTCGTGTTACGGGATCGGGATGTATATAATTATCACAAGTATGTGGCGTAAAATGTGTACTTTAAAGTTTCAAGTTGAACCTGGAATCAAAGAGACGACACTTTAAACGCCAACAAAGTCTTATCATTCGTCTATATGTACTTTACATACATCTAATCAGTATCGCCTTTCTTTGCAAAATTTCCTTAATTTGAAATTTATTTGGATAAGATTTTGTTGATATTACTGGAGGTTTGATAAGGCAATATTTCATGACCTCAGCTCAGAATTAGAATGTCGGTCGCCAAGATTTTGCAAGAAGAAAGGCTGTTCGCGTTCATTAGTGAGATTTACAGAATGCGTACTAGAGAAATCACAGATAAAAATATGAAGTGTGAATTATTTATAAACAAGAACCAGGTCTGAAATTTTATCAAGTTATTCAAGAGGCTGAGTGATAATAAAATGCCATCAATTAGATGTCTAGGTCAATGGGTGCACAATAAAATTTGAAATATGAAGATATTTGACAGCTTCGATATGTAGCAAGACAGTGCAACGCGACTCATGTTTAGCACATACTTCTCAGTTTGAATCTTACGATCTAAATTACTGCATGATTTAGGTACAACTGAGGTTCGTATAGATAATTATAACGTTGACTAGTACACCAAGCTTAATCAAAATTCAAAGATCTCTTGACCTTAAAGATGTCAACTTTCTAACACATACCAGGAAGTCCTGTGGTTTGTTTATTGATATTGGAGATTTGAATATTTTACTGAATAGGGATGATTACCATAACCATTTACTTATACACATAGACCTTTTTCGAGTTGTTCCATTCCGTTCAGTTTTGACGGAATACTTTGTACTCAGATCACGTAACTTCAGAAAGTCGGGCACAGTTGCTTCCGGTTTCGTAATATTTACATTGACAATATTCGGTGATATCTTGTTTTAAGTCATCTGTGAGAAATAAATTCAAGATAAATGTTCGTTTTCTTTTTGTAAAATGACAAGTGTTATCACTTTCTTGTAGGCTACTTTTCAAATCTGACAGTCCGACACTTACCACTTCATGATATCCATAGTCCATGTATATAATAATAATAATAATAATAATAATAATAATAATAATAATGATAATGATAATAATAATAATAATAAATTGCTTGACAGGAAGTGATGGGGCCCGCATTGTTTTTCTGAAGTACTATAATTACAAATCGGGACTGAACGGATCAACTCGAAAAAGGTATATTATAATGTAAAATATCCTCGTTATTTCTAAATTCGTCTTGTTTAAAGTTTACTGTACATAATTATTTAATCATATAACGAAACTCGCACACGTTTCGATCAATACGTAAAATCCAATTGTCCAAATTAATGAGTTAATTCAATATATTTAGTTGTATCTAATGTAAACAATGATAATAATGTCTCTAATTTAGGCATAAATTTGGCATAAAAATATTGGATGTCATAATTTGTATGATAATTACATAAAAAAGATTTTCCATGTAACCGTAACATATTGTTTTAAAAATCTATTTTTAGGCCACTAGAAATATTGTTTAGTGACAAAATTATGTAATTCCCCAACAGTAACACAGTGCAAGTAATTACATTCTGTTGTTGGATGATTTTTTAGACTGCGATAGAACTAAGTACCTATAAATATTGATACAGATATATATATATATATATATATATATATATATATATATATATATATATATATATATATATATATATATATATATATTATATGTGTGTGTGTGTGTGTGTGTGTGTGTGTGTGTGTCTGTGTGTGTGTGTGAGGTGTGTGTGTGTGTATCACTTCTTTTTTCCGAAGTAAGTAAGAAATCGTATGTTTCTATTACCAGAACACAGATTTATAGCATATATAGAATTATTAAACTTGGGTTTGAATACCTGCTATATGGCGCGTTTCATAGACTAAGTAACTTAGCAACAAAACAAACCTTGTCCCCGACACTGTATCCATTTTCACCGTGTTCATTTTGTAATTTCATAATAACTGATACATATTTTGGGAATATATTATCCTTTGCTATCCTTTTCACTTCTTCCTGTACGAAAAAATATCAATGTATGAAATGTTATAAATCATTTTCGTCTGTAATGCCACAAGTATTGTTGTCGTCAAATATAGATTTCTGTGTTGTTATTCGTAAAACCGTATAACATTTCTAATTTTAAGGAAGGCACGATATATTAAGTACATGCATAATTATATACGTCTTACAGTTTAATCAAACTTGACCTTTTCACCGAACTTGACCTTCTAACCAAACTTGACCTTTTCATCGTACTCGAGAGGTTTCAATGGAACATTTGCGACGGATGTGGCATGTAACAGGTGGACAGGTGGCGCTGATTTTCTCCCGGACACCTGGTCCCATCCCGTTTAAGATTCGCAGTTCTTCATGTTCAAACATATGTATATCTAATTTGTCGCATTCTAACTGAATTTGAACTTCCATTGCCCATTGTACTTTTTCATTTTTACTGTAGCAGATAACGTTTAAATATTGGATTATTGTATCTCAATGGTTATTATATATGAAAAATATCATCATACCTTCTAATCTAATAACTTAATTCGATTGGTTGATTAATGACATATGACTAATTTGAGGATAATTATTTTTCGCCCACACGCGATTGAGTTTCCCTGGCATGTCTTCCCTTTTCGCAACGCAATATCTTTAACCATGAAGCCTTATGGTGTTTTACCTACAGTATGCATAGAGGAGTTCCAGTCAACTTTTCAACGACAAACGAAATATAGCAGTAACATGTTTGCATCCGTGGTTTAGTTGATAGAGATGTTTACTTGAGGCAGGCCGGTTGTCTCTTCCCGGGTACATTATATCCGGGTTCTCCACTATTAAAAATGGCCGCCACCATATAAATGATATTTGTTGAGTGTGGCGTAAAACACTATTCAAAATTCAAATTGTTTACATCAATAACAGGCATAACCATCGCCACAGTATTCTTGATTTCGGTATAATTAAAAATATCGCCCCGCTTACAGGTCGATATGAAGATTTGTCACCCTCTGGCAGCATTTATTTTATTTGGAGGGCCACAACTTAACCAAATACATGTATAATATATTTCAACAAAATTCAATGAACAGATTATGATACATTCAGTTTGAGTGTTAAAATGCGACAATTTTTTTCTCGAGCAGATTTGTAATAAAATCAAGCAGAGAATTCATAAATTCGACTAAACAGATGGGCATCTTACCCCCAAATCACACGAAGAAGTTTATTATGCCAGTCACTTACAGATTGACATAGGCGAACATTTGGAAATAAAAACACACTTTCATTAGTATCAAATGAATGCACTGTTTTAGGAAAGTATGTTTACATATGTTAAATATCAATGTTATCATAACCCGCAGTGACGAGTGAATATCTTGGTCCTTTGTATGTGATAGGGCAATAAATATTATTTAAATATTTTGTTACCAATAATTAAACTTTAATAACGCGTTCAGATGATACGATGCCAATTTCACATAGTCTAACTCAAAGTCAAAATTGACTCAGTGTTTTTCCCAGTTGAATACAAAATATTGACTTTAACCTTTGAATTTTTACACAGCAGTGTTCTAGGGTATGTGAGTAATTTATCCATGGTCATGACAAATGAAATTCATGGATTCGTAATATTCGCAATTATTTATTTCTTACAATGGATCAATAGAGCACCGCCTGGCACCGCGGCCATTTTCACTTACAAAAATGAAAGTGAAAGAATAGAAGCATTTGTTTTATCAGTCTGTAATCTTCCGAAAGGCGTGTTTTTCGACTATTTCGGGTATTCTCGTATTTTAAGAAGTCAGCAGTCATTGAAAGTTTTCTGCCTGCACCATCATCCGTATTTTTGAACGAAATAATAATTAATCACATGACAAAATTTATTTCTGTCGTTATTTGATAATTTTAAAATTAAAATAACCAGACATTGGAACAAATTAAACTATTCGAAAAAAAGATGTAGAGTATACAGTTTTGTTTTTAACAGATATCAAAAAATAATTTTACTTTCAAATATTTTTAATTTAACCTGACGTGAACTATAATTGGTATTAAGTATAGGTAATCCATAATCTAGATCATAAAAAGTCTTTCAAAATGTGAACATATTTCTGGTGGTTAAATGTACTTTGGACTCATGGCGGGTGTTGTGGGTCGGTAGTGGATACTTGCTCCTGTATGGCACCTGATCCTACCTCCGGGGGTCCGTGTTTTGTCAAATATTCACCAGATTTGTATGTGTATCCTGGTCATCCCGAAGATATATACTTTGGTATCTGAGGTTTTTACATTTTTGTCGATAAGGGAGGAGCTAGTTTATGCTAGTAGTCAGGTCAGTTATTCTTGTCAGAACTATATAGCATAATTTAAAGTCCGGTGAGTGGTACATATGATTTGGTTTGCCTTGTTACCGGCTACTGAACTTTATGCGCATGCTCTCAGTCTGATACTCACTTTTTTGATTTCATCTCTTTCGTGGTATTCTTTGGCGTGCTCTTTGAACAGATCATCACAAATATCCACCATCTCGTCAATTAATGCCATTTCCAATGATGAACTCCCCGCTAAACCTTGAAAAACAAATTAATTTAGATATAGAAATAATACTCAGAAATTAATTTTTGATTCCAATGTGTAAACATTTTCACCAAAACAACACAATACGATTATGAAAATGTAAACAGCCAAAGAGTCAGGGTCGTCTGTATGTACATACGATATGTAACCTGTAACTAATATCCTCTTGAAGGAATTATTTTAGGAGAGAGAGAGAGAGAGAGAGAGAGAGAGAGAGAGAGAGAGAGAGAGAGAGAGAGAGAGAGAGAGAGTTTCAAATAGTGTTCTACACCACACTCAACAATTTTTCAGTTATATGGTGGCGGTCAGTTTTTAATGGTGGAGGAGAAGACCCGGTTACAATGTACACACAAGTCTTCCGCAAGGGGAGAGAGAGAGAGAGACAGACAGACAGAGAGACAGAGAGAGACTACCCTATCGTACTTATAAATAATCATCTCATTTAAATGTTATTACCAACACGTTATAGTTTTACAATAGGAGGCCAAAACATATTCTCAAGACGATCGTTTCATTTTTTCCCGCTTTTCATATAAATAATTGTATGTTTATGTTGCTCGTCATTCATACAGCACTTATCGTTTTATCTCAACAACTTGTCGCCTTTGTTATACTATCACTATATAGCTTTCACGGAATCTTTAAGTTGCTGAACCCTCTCATACATGTACGTGTCTGTTATTGTACTTTAATGTTTGAACACGTACAATACAAAACATAAAATGTCCACCATGTTATTAAACTCGAATAGTAACAGCGCCCTCTATCCACTATCGTTTCTCGGAGCAATCGGAGATCGGCGAAATTTAACGACTGGCATTATACGGGTTACTGGTTTATTCATAGTCAAGATTCGTTTAAGAATTTTTGTCTTTTTATACAATAACTGGTGATCTGCAGTCGGTAAGTGTACAATTGAAGTACCAATGGATAATCGAAACTCTAAGCCCGTTAGAATACGACGAATTAAATTTACAAATCATCTCAACATTAAGAACACTTGCGAATACCAAACGGGATGGGACCGGGTGTCTGGAAGGAATCGGCGTCCCCTAAAGGTTTTGCATACATGCGGTCCCAGGTTTAATTCCCGATACCGAAGATTTCTTTGTTAGAGGTATACACTGTTCTTGCGTCAAGGATTTAGACTGAGGTACTCTGTCAAGATGGCGTAGCATGTTCAAGTAATCTAGATATAGAGTCATAAGTCAACTAATCAACTCCCGATGTCAAATTTGGATCTGCCCATATCAAAGAATGGTTAAGTCTACTGTTAGAATCAAGGGGTGTATGATTTAGAATGTACAATTTTTAATGAAATTACATGTAATATATGAGCTTGTTCACTCCTGAATTATGAAAGTAGACCATACTATTTATTGATTTAGGTGAGTCTAAATGTGACCACAGGGGAGTATGAGTTAATATCACAGATCAAAATTTGTGATAATTTACCTATAGTAGGTAGCATCTCGATTCAACTGAAACAAGCAATATACAATTTTTCGATATACATGAACATCTAATTATCAAAACAATACTGTAATATACAAGTTAAGGATAACACGTTTTCATCTCAATCGACATCCGCTTTTGAACGTGAAATGCTTTAAAATTTACATTCTTTCACTTGATGTTTTTATTTAATTGTCTTAGTGCTTGCCAGTTTGCCATATTATCTTAACTGTGTTGTTTTTCTCTAATTTGTGAATTATTTTATCAACATGTACTAATGTATACGAAATGTAATAGGTTTAATAGTTAAAAAATCTTTTGTTATCTTTTTCACGTAAACGAATACTGTACGTGTACGTATTTTAGAGGTATTCTAATATTAGCGCTTTCGCGTTCAATGCATTGCATAAAAGGCAGCGCTAAAATTTATCCTGTCATTCTGTATACATGACAAAGCTAATGAAATTAATTGTGCGAATTCATGATTGCGCTAATAAGTGTATACTCCTCAATATCCCCTAAAATAGGAGTATAAATACAATTTACTTCTGTTCAAGTATTTAGTTTGTTGTTTTTACATCCCGCCAAGAATTGTTCACGTATATAGAGATGTCACCAGCTATAGGCAAAGTGCCACTAATTTTGACCTGTGCTATGGACTGACACCAATGCACTAAGCGGTTATTTTATTTGCCACGCCTACCGTGACAAGGGTCCTCGTCCGAAAGACCTGTTCCACGATGGATCTATATATTTTCTTTCTGATATAGACATGGCAATGTTCGAAAGGTTACAGAGTGGAGAAAGTATTTCAGCATATTAAGTCGAATTTTAGAAATTATTTAAGGATGTAATTCATGTGTTTTAGGATGTACAAAGCGGGCATTAGCTGTGTTTTTTCCACAATGTTTTCTTTCTTTTTTACTACTTTGATTGATGTACAATAACAAAAAAAAATATATTTAAATATATTTTGTGAAAATTTCCTGAGAAACTCATTTTGGCAATTAAACGTTTGCAAATGATTAATTCGACCTTCCTTTTTGCATATACAGATCTGACATTATTTTCAGAAAATATATAGGAATATAAAATCTTTGTCTAAATATAATATTGTACATCAATAAAAAAAAATCAGATACCAAAGTATTAATCTTTAGGATATTCAGGATACAAATGGTGAATAATGGACAATTACGGACCTCTGGAAATCCAGAGGTGGGATCAAGTGCAGTGGATGAGTTAGTCTCCCCTGTTGACTGGTCATACCCGCTGTGAGTCCACAGTCAAGTTCAAATGAAGTAACTGAGGAACAAATCCTCGTCACAACTGGTACAGATGACTCAACAACCGCTATCGAATAGGTAACTCTTCAGTTCATTTAGTGAAAATATAAAACATCTCAGATACCAAAGTATAAATCTTTAGGATGTCCAGGACACAGATACAAATCCGGCAAAAATGGACAAACACGGACCTCTGAAAACCAAGAGGTGGGATCAGGTGCTATGGAGGAGTAAGCATCCCCTGTCGACCGGTCACACCCGCCGTGGGTCCACAGTCAAGTCGAAATGAAACAGAACAATTGTAAACAAGGATATTATACCGACCGTAATATTTGAAACGTAGATTATGATAACACAGCTGATGCCCGGGCCCATTAAATTGTGAATTTGTCATTGTAGAAACAGAAATGAACCAGTACTACATGACAGCTAACATATAAATTAACAGATTCAAAAAAACTTAGGCCCAGGAGGTTACGAAGACGGAATACAAATCTCGTGAATATAGGGAAAAAAGGGAAAGATAGAAAAGTCACCAATGGAATCAAGTGTCATGGAGGAATTAGTATGTCCTGTCGGTGAAACACAACCATATATATATATATATAGACTCATATATTTCAAAAAAAGCATATGCATATTCATCTTAGAATTGTTCGAAAGAATGGCTGCTACTGTTTCTGCTTCCGGTTTGACGAAGGTTTTTGGATCGTATGAATGTACAGCTGATTTGCATATTACGTATTTCTACCTTTTTACTTCGCCCGCTTATTTTGATGACGTGATTGCGTGTAATTACAGGAACTGCAATCCTGTATTGTACATCCGTAGAATCAATTACAATGGAAATAGTATTGGAAAGTCTTATTTTATTAAACCAGGCATTCATCAAATCAGGTTCGATTTTGTTAGAAAAAAATCTTGTTTTTCGTTTATAACCATATACTTTGTATCTACATATGAACAATACTTAAAGTATGAAAAAATTATCTTTTAATATCACAGGTTATATAGTATCTAACACTAAATGTATCAATCTTTTAGTGAAATAGAGACGGCCATTTTTATATTCGAGAACAAAAAACTTGGTTTCAATGTTTCTGGAAAAAAGACAATATTTGTCCCTCTTGAAAACTGGAAAAAATTTAGCAGGGGTAGGGGTCTACAAACGGTGTGCTTTAGCATTAGGCTACGGAAACCTAACTTTTGAACGTCCATTACAAAAGAAGACCTGCTCGTGTCAAATTAGAGCTAGTATCTTCAAAACCACCACCGGTTAAATTCATATAAATATAAAGTTAAACCTTGTGAATGAAATGACCTTGACAGTAAAACATTGTATACATATTGTTACTAAATTGAAAGGTTATAAAAACAAATTAATTGTTTTCTTTGCATATTTCAAATATGATATTATCAACATTATACCCAAGAAATAGTTTTGCACAAAAAGGCCAAAAGAAATGCACAAGACGATCGTGTCTGTCCATAAGACTTCATCATTTGAGCTTGAAGTTAAGATAGATGCACAAATCTTTTTTTCTATGACGATTTCGGCTTTCACATCGTACATTTTCCATATTTACATTGTAAGTAGGAATAACCCGAAATCACATCCATATGGTGTTTATATCTCACAAACGATCCGAAATGCCAGAGCGTGTTCAACATATGAACATTTCATATACATAGGTAAACTACTTACTGACAAGTTATTGTTACATAATATTTAAAATCAATCGCGTTTTATGTCAACCTTCCGCAAATTTTACGGTCGGTTTAAACACCTTGTGTGCGATTACTCTGTTTCACTAAATGAAATGTTGAGTAGCCTGTTCGATAGCGATTTTGACGAGGTTTCATTCCTC